>LPNX010270851.1:3658-113241 GCA_001517045.1 Pseudotsuga menziesii
TAGGGGACAGATCCGCGTATGTACGCGGATATCGAAGGAAAAGCCGCGTATATCAATATTCTAATGTTTTTAGGGATGATCAAGGTAACATCAAAAGATATAAAGTGGTCCAAGGGGGCTAATGAGTCTGCAGCGGGACAAGGGAAGGCCATTCAATGTGTGATTCACCTAGTGTGGTGAAATCCGCTATAACATGACCTCTCTGTCAAAAGACAGCAATTGAAAAAGATGGAAATTAAGGAAAAAAGTACCCTCATCTGAGATGTTCCAACTGGTCAATAGTAGTAACTTGCTTATTGGTCAAGCAAGCTCCAAATATTTAAACATTGGCCTTTAGAAAAAGAAAAGGTAGCATCCCAGTTTTCAACCTGGAAAGATATATAATTCATTAGAAGTGGATGTTAAGCCGGGCATGCTGGGCTTTATTGCCTACATTGGGATAGTTGCGAAGATTAGGCAATGCCCAGACTCATTGATGTAATACATGATGTATTCCAATTTTCAACAGGTTTGCGATGTAGCATAAGATGCACTTTCTCAAGGAAAAAATAACAGCACTAAATTATTTTGGATGAAGCAATTACAAGGCCACTATTCCTTTACAATAAAGCCCAAAGTCCTTATGTTTAAAATGGCCAAGAACACCCAGAGAAAACCTTATTTGGAGGTGCTGGCAATTTTGTATAGGTTATTCTCTTGAAAGTTAAGTTATTATAGGGGAAAGTAAATTGATCTTCGTAATTACCTCTGTGTGTCCCACCGGGAACTGGGGAGACTAAGGCAACTGGCACAGATATTGCTGGCAAAGAGGCATATGCTGTAGAATGCCGAGCATATATAATATCTTGATGTCCAATCGGCACAATGAAACCGTTAGATACAGGAAGCGGAAGAGGAGGAGGTATATTATTTCCGCGGCCTGCCAAACGCACAATAGCTTGGGCCTGCAAATAAAAAGCTACTCACTGATTGTGATAAAATTATACCCAATCCGGACTGTTAAAGAACAAAATCTAAATTTCAAAACCTTATCGATCAGAAATGGAGATGGTAGGTGAAAACGTTAATGCATTTACATTCTCCAGCGGCAGGCGGCGGTGGCAGGACGAAGGCGGACAGGGCTGCCGGGAGCAGGCCGAGTTTTGAAAATTTCCGTTACCTAAGGACATAGGGACCCACGCCAGGTGGCTTATCCAGCATGAACGTACATGCTGGATAAGCTCAGCCTCTCAGGAGAGGGGCATCAGAAGTGGTATGGCGAAAGAAAGAGGACCTGTGGATTCCCGGAACACGACTAGCCCCATGCAAACAATGTTGGCGCTTGCGACTGGCTCCCAGCAATCAGCTGCTGTGATCCCCTTGGTTGCGGTTCCTCGTTGGAGCTTCTCTTCTCCTGGTCGGATATGGTTGGCCTCATCAGTCTTTGTTTTTTCCACGTTACCATCTCTGTCTCTGTTTTTTCGATGTTATATAGGTTAGGTTCTCGTAATCCTTATGTGAACCATGCAGTCAATAGGGATCCTCGTGGAGAAAGGACCTTTAATATGTCGATTTTGATGTGGGTGGGGAAGCAATGTAACTATACCAGGAATTATGGTAGGAATGGTTGTAAAAGGGGGAGTAGGAGGCTTTGACAAAACTCTGTATTTTTTTGGCAAAACAGACTAGGTCAAGTCCCGGACTGGGTTTCCCTTGACTAGACTAAGGCCTCCATGTTTTTGGGACGGCTTTAGATATATTTTGCTATGTAATTTGGTTTCTGTATAGCAATGCAAGTTTTATTTACAAAAGAAAAAAAACAATTCTCTCGACACAAGAATCTTGATTATATAAAACTCAAACAATCTTAAACAACAATTAAAAAAATACTTTATTATCAATTTCAAGGACATCTCTATGTTTAATGAAACTAAGTTAAAAATACTAAAAGCTTTTTCTCTTTTTTTTGCAAAGTATATTTAGAAGACTAGCGAGACTCCAACTTTAAATGAGCTTTACATTATTATTGAGAATTATTATAACCTTTTCACAAGTCATACTCTCTCTTAGCAATGGCTTGAAAAGGATTTTCGATGGACATCAAGGAGATTATCACCCACGAGGCTAAAAATGGTTAGGAAAACCATTAGGGTTTCGAAACTACTTTTATTCGATATCATTTGGAGCCTTTGATAACTTGTATATAATGAGGGAACATTCCCATTGATAGTCTTATCCATTGAAACTTTGGTTAGAAAATACCTTGGTCATTACTACATCGTCTCTTTAATATTTACATTATTTAAACATCTTTTCTTAGTGAAACACATTTTTAGGTCCAAGAATTAAAGGGGAAAGCTTCATTTTACGGTTTACGATTTGATATTGGAGGCAATTTTTAAAAATGCCTTTAATATAATAAAATATTGATGGTGCCTTTCAAATCCAACCTTGACTTGGCAATGCTTAGTTTTTAAGAGTTACAAATATAATTTGAGGCTTACGATATACTAGGATTTTATTAGGAATGATTTTAAGGAACCATACTTATTTAAAAGTGTATACATGTCGGCGAATATTACCAATTCTTAAAACGCCAAGTATAAAATGATTGGCGATATTTTTCAAAAAATATTTTAATTTCCAAGGATTTTATATCGTTTATATAATAATTTGGCGATTTTTAGGGTGAAAAATTTTTNACGAAACAAGGCTTCAAAAAATGCAAAATGACAAATCTTTTTTGGGAGAAAAACATGGAAAAATAACCCACTGGACTAAAATTCACCCCTAAAATTCACCCTAGATTTCATGATTAATTAGTTTATATATTTCCACAATGATATTTAAGGTTTAGGGCATATTAGGATTTCATGATTAATTAATTTATGTATTTCCATAATGATAAAGGAAGGATTAGTTTTTAAGAGATACAAATATAATGTGAGGCTTAGGGCATATTAGGATTTCATGATTAATTAGTTTATGTATTTCCACAATAATATTTGAGGCTTAGGGCATATTAGGATTTCATGATCAATTAATTTATGTATTTTCATAATGATAAAGGAAGGATTAGACATGGAAACATATCTTGAGTGATTATGAGAGTTTGCAGTTTGCAAATATGATTTAAAAATATGTATTTAATGGTGGATGATGACCTAATAATACGTACACAAATTGGATAGAGCATTCTCTTTTTCTTTATAATTATAATTTCAATACTTAGCTTAAAATGAGAAATCAGCATCTAACCTACATGTGGTTATTAATATAATTTGTATGCTTATCTTAGAAAGAGAAATCAGTGTCCAACCTATATGTATTTATTAATATAGATTAATAATCTTTTATTCTTATAATAATAATAGCTTGGTTTTAATAATAATTTTTATTTATTATAAAGAATAAAGGTAAATTCTTATTCAAAATATAGAAACCCATAAGGCAACAAAAATTCTCACTCTCCCCAAAAACCCAAGATCTTTAAACAATTTTTTATAATCATCTTGATTGTAAAATAAACAATCTTTTAAACATAGATGCATCTCACAATTATATATATATATATCTAAGTTGAGTATATCCACTATTACAAATATTAAGGAGACCATTATCCATTTGATATACATACACATATGAATTATGTAGTTTTAACATAGATTATCTTAAGTATCAAGGATACAATTTTGAAAAACACTCACCATTACAACCTTAATTAGATACACATATACATATGAATTATCTAGTTTTAACATAGATTATCTTAAGAATCAATAATACAATTTTGAAAAATAACTCATGACTACAACCTTAATGTAACTATCTCCCAGTTAGTGATTATATCCTATGATTATAAAAATTAATAATACTTACTTAATCATTATGATGATTAATACGCATGTTTTGTATAAATAATCATATATCAATAATGTATAATTAAGATGAAAGATGTATACAATTTTTTTTCTAATAGCTAGTTGCTTCGATGTTTTGATATACAATTTAATTTAAGTATTATCTTTCATTTAATACACAAAAACATGAGAAATTTCCTAATTTTAGATATACCTTTATAACTATTAATGTTATTATTATGTTGGCCACAAACTCATATAGTTATTATTTCAACTTATCATGATATTATGCAATTATTACTAACATAATTTTATGTTGTGATATATTACTTATAATTATGAATTAAATAAAATATTAATATTATTAAAAGTAGGAGTAGTCTATATCTTTTTTCTTTTTTCTTTTTTTTTTTCAAATTATGATTGAAAATTTAAAAAAAAATCTTAAAGTCACATTTAGTTGTTTAAATTGAATAATCTAAGTGCTATAAAGGTATTTGAGGGTGTTTAATCTATTTATACATTAAAAACACAATTTAAATGTTTCCAAATTTAAATCCCTAAAAAATTACTGAATTTTGACTAAAAATTACTTAAAAAATCCAAAATATAAAATAAATAAAATTCTTAAAAGTATAAAATCTATTTTTTTAATTTATTATTTAAAAAATCATAATATTTTCAAATAATTTGATGGATAGATTTGCACATTTAAATAGTAAAATATTAATGACAAAAAGCAAAATATATTATTAATTCTAAATCATCCCACTTATGAATGTGAACTTGAAGATTTTCCTTTGATGTCATTATTGGCATCATTATGTCATCATGCAAAGATAGTGGGCAATTCAAAACAAAAGTATGCCCTTTTCATAGTTAGTTCACAATTGAAGACAAAAGCATGCTCTATTTACAATGATGGGGATGTCAAAGTGGGACAAATTAACTTTTGACTTTTAGGCCCATAAAAGTTTAGTGGGGAAGTGACTAGAACCTTGTCATCCCACTTTGACATTTGTTTTTGTTTTATGCTTAGACATCTCATCCCATCTATATATCATGCTAAGTGATATGTTATAACAACATATTGGGATTAATAACATATGGTAGGAAAATTATGATGAGATATGAAAATTATAATTTGTACGATATTTTGTAGAATATCATGTTATCCATGTTGTTTACATATCAATGCTAAATGAATTGTCCAAGCCCGTTCAATGTGATTGTGTATGTTGAAAATGGTATCTACTATGTTATCATTACTAATGTAAGAAAGAGCGTTGTGAACTTACTTTCTTCCCAATGAGGTTCTTATGTAAGAAAGAGCGTTGAGAACTTACTTTCTTCCCAATGAGGTTCTTACTCTCGACCGTATAATCCAATTTTACTTCGAGTATTATGTTGGTTATCATGTATACAATATTAATTATTTGTGTAATGATTTATGATTTTTGGTTTTTGATTATTCCTTGTGGTGATGTTTACCTTATTTCATCAATTATTTTTATGGGTAATTGAAATCCAAATACTCAAAGGAATAGGATTTGAATATAATGCAGGAAAACATTAAGAAGAAGGTTTAAACATTATGATTTTTTGGGAGTATTGTAAGATTTTTAATTTCATAATTTGGAAGACAAATTTTTAATAAGTAATAGTTAATTTAATCATCTATTATAGTGAAGTATTGAAAGCATAAATAACTATTTTTTTTATGAAAACAATGCTATAAAAAAATATCTCAGATGCGGGTGTTAGTAGGTTGAACGGGGCGCATGTGGAGGTGTCTACATTCAAACCACCCGCCATGCGATTAAATGTAGTTCGAAACTCGAATCCCATGACTTCATTGTTCTCCATCATCGTTACATTGGTTGTCTCGATTAAGGGTATTGTGCTCATGATGTTAGTCTGCAGCGGATTTATTGTGGATAGACTAGATCTTAATGTGAACAACAAGTTGGAATGTTGTCGTATTCGAAATTGTTGCAAACAAAAAGTTGCTGGTGTTTTTCGGTGGTTCATAGTTGGGAGGCTTTTTATGTAGGTGGTATACACTGAGGTGGGCTCCTGCTACATCCTTTCTTGTTTCCTTTGGCTCCTGGGTCACTCATTCTCCATTTCTTATCCAAAATGTGCACAGCTCTATGTCTCCACCTCCTGCCTAAGCTACAAAGATGTCCAGATGGCTTAGGGCCACTCCACGAAGGGATAGCAGGGGATACACTAGCAATAGACGTAGAGGTTTTAGTGATTCTTATAACAATGGCTATGATAATTCAATCCTGGGTCACATTCACAATTTATTGGACGACTAGGAGGAGGAAATGGTGTTCAACAGTTGATAGGAAAACATGCTCAAACTCGTTGACAAAATTATTGGAGGGTTAGGAATATGTTAGCTCACATTCTTACACAGGACCAAGGCCGTAGTGAGGACAACAACCCTCAGTCCTCTCCCTCTCCAACCCATGATGCACATGCTTCTTCTTCCCCTTCTCCTTCAATGGTCTCTGGATTGGAGGAAGAACTTGTTGGAAAACTGGAGGAAGAGGATGTTGGGAGACAAAAGTTGGACGAGCCTATTACTGAATTATATAGATCCAAGATAAATTACACTAGTTGTTACAAGAAGAGGAAGGTGGAGAGGAGTGGTTAAACCAATCTTGACTCCTACAGGAAAATGAAACCCCTCCCGACCAAAGAAGCCATGGATGATTCTTCATACTCAGCCGCGTACAAATTCCCCATTGAGGAGGAGAAGCCAGACATTGCAGAAGGGCGATGCAACACCAAGTAACTTACACGGTCTCCACATCCTCTGTTTTCCTCAAATTTTCAAGTTTTCTAGTTTTTTATGTTTTATATTGCTGGTAGTTTTTACAGTCTTATCTCCATATCCCTACATGCATTTTTTTATTAGAATTATTTCTAGGTTTTGTATCTAGGAATAAGCCTTTTTAGTACCTTTTTTTAAACTTTTAGCAGGGGGACAAAACATGACAAACTTGGGATAAGCAGTTATCCCTGGGTAGTCAGTATTAGTTTTTGTGGAAAAAGTAAGAGACTCCATAGTATCTCTGCAGAGATTGAAACTCTTATGAACACATGTGCTTGTATTTTATTTTCTATGATATTAATTAATTTTACCATGGAACTTACAAACAAATGTTATTATAACATAGTATATCCAACTCCTAAAAAAATTATTTCTAGGGCAAACTCGAATCTAAATTAAGTGAAAAATTAGACTTGAAGTTCACTATGATGAAATAATGCTCCCAAGAAGTAAACCCTCCACCCAAAAACTAAAAAAAAAAATATTCGGTGGATCTATTATAACATTAACCATAGTTTTTAGCCAAATTTGACCAAAGATGACCTGAAATAGCCATTTTAGGTAACCCTTACCAAATGTTAATTGTTAGTGAATTAATCTATGGTTGACTTTAATATTAGATTCAGAATGAATACTATGGTTGTATCTCAACAAGGGACATTAGTGACATGTGTTTTATGTGGATTATTCAAAGAAATATCATGGATTTACCCATGGAGAGAAAGGGGAATGCAAGGGAACTGACATTGTTTATTCATTTACAAGGCATTGTTTGAGATTCCAGGTCCTCCTATTGTTCAATGTTTGTCTTCCATCTCATCTTGAGTCTATTTTGTATCATCCTTGGGGTTAGATGGGTCCCAAGTCAATGGAAATAATGGTAACAGGGACTAAGGTTAAGGATATATCATTTTTGGTATAGGTGGTGGGTTCTTTGTGTTTTTGCTAGTGTGTATGGCAGAGTATTTTTGAAGGGAGGAAAACGTTGAAATGTTTATAGTTGTTAACATATATATTAGTAGTAGTACACATTATTAAATTTAATAATTCTAACATGTCTTTCATGAATATGTTAATTAGTATTTAATTTGAAATATTATGTGATTACGAAGATGAAAAATATGATGACGATGATGACTATGAGGAGGATGATGAGTACAAAGAGAATTATAAATAGGATTACAATTACTATGGAAATGGTGATGAAGACAATGATAAGGATTAGGATGACCATTATTTTCATCTTCATCATCGTAATCATACTCTTCATCATAATTATAATCACCATAATCATTCTCATTATTTTTCTCATCATCATCAACATCGAACTCATTTCCATCATACTATTTATCATCATTTTCATCATCTTCTTCATAATCATTATCATTTTCACCTTCATCATCCCCATGATTTTGTTCATCATCATCATCGTCGTCAGCGTCCTTGTCATCATCATCATGCTCGTTATTTTATGAAGTTAGTGAGTGTTGTGATAATCTTAGAAGTTATTATGTATGATGTCATACCTAGGGAGGGTGACATCATCCTTGTTCAAGTTATTTTAGATATGGCATAAAGGCTTTTGCAGGTCTAGCTTGACAGGAATTTCAAACCTCGGATGCTACAAGAAGTTCCCAAAACATTTCCAAGTCATTTGGAAAGACCATGGGGGGATTCGAAGACCTAAATATTTATGTTCATCCCTTACTGTACATAAAATTTCAGATCTGAAAGTTAAATTAGCTCCAAAACTCACCCTTCATCCGTCAAAAGAGGGTTCCCTAGGGGGCATTTATTCTCCTCCTCTTATTGATCGTTTGGAGCAGTGTTGAATTTGACGGGTAAATAGTCGTCATTTTCCATTTTACACGTCAAAATACTGCCTCTTCATAAAATTAAACGTCATTAATGAAGTGTGAATTTTAATTTCATCCATCATTAATATCTATATCCCAAGCATATATATATATATANTGGGCCCATGGTAATGGTCCATTATATTGCTTGTGAAGAAGCATATTTAAAGGTTTCTAGGATAAACCCTCTTTGTCATTATGTGTGTTCTTGGTTTAATCATTATGTTGTTTATGTTTTTTTAATTATAACTTTGTATTATGTGAGGAAAGATACGAGAATTCAATTTCATACATATATTTAAATGTTATTTAAAATTTTTAACTATTATTATGAAGGGTAAAAATAAGATTTAAACGTCAAATGAAAGGCAATGTTAAAATTAAAACATCATATAATTTGTTTTCTACGTGCAAGGTAGGACTCCAAATTTCAACTCTTGTTGGGAGGTACCTTTTGTGGTATTTCCACTGTTAGATTAGGATTTTCTTCTATTTTTATCTTGGTATTTTTTACTACAAAAATTTATTTATATTATAAATCATCCACCATATAATATGTTTTTCTCCTAAAACTTCTAAGACAAAAGGTATTTATTGTATAATTCTTGTTGACTCTATTAAGGTGTCAGTATACTAGCAATGGGATGATATTGTAGGGATATAATTGTTTCCATTGAATATCTTACAGATCTATTCTTACCTACTTCAGAAATCCTCCCATGTCCAAATTAGCAGACCTGAAATGAGGGCAGATAGCATTGTGTGACAATGAGTGCTTCTCCCGAATAGTTTTCAATCTTTAGCACGGATGATAGTTTCCTAATTATCAAGGACATAGAGTTTCAGGTAACAATACTCATCAACATCATACTTATATTCAACATTGGAATCATCATTATCATGAAATAATGGTTCAAATACTCCATAATGACTCTTTACATGGTTTAACAAGAGTGTTAGGAACCCATGTTAACCCTTCTCTTTACTTTGTTAGTATATTGTTGTTGGAGCATATGCTTTGTAAGTCGTCCTGTGAGTATATTGTTGTTGATGTATATGTAACTTCGGAATGTATTCATCTATGTATCTTATGTATTGTAACCCGATGTTTATTCCGAGATGTTTCTGTTATCTATTTGAGTCATGTTGTCATGCCCCGACGTTCCGATCGGGAGGATCAATAATGTAAACAAGTCATGTCAAGTCATTGTTAAAGTCCCCACAGTTTCGAGGCACTAGGGTTATTATACACTCATAGAGATGTAGGCTCTAGTAAGTAATTGTTAAGTTGGGCCGACATGATTGAGTGCACTTCAAGTGAACGAAAGAATATAAATAGAGAGTGAGAGTCTCTCTATTTATCACTTGTACTTCACATCATTCACTCACTCAAGTGTGGCGCATTAGTGAGGAAGGAAATACACTAGGACTAGACAGAAGAAGAAGACTACTGCTTTGGGGCTTTTACTGTTTTGGTGCTGATTCTATCTTTGAGGAAGTTGCGGGGTTTTCTCCTTTATGGTTTACCCAAGGAAAACTCTTTGTGTCTCTTGTCTCTTGTGATGTGCTTGTGTTTGATTGTTGTACTTGTTATTCTCTCAGTAAAGATCCTAACCTAATGCTAGCTTAATGTTGAAAAACTAACATGGTATCAGAGCTAACCTGAGAAGAAGACATTGTGCAGCTGCAGAAGCTAGGGATTATTAATTTTTGGGTCTCTCTCCACAATCCATCAGCAAAAGCATGCTAGGCCGACTCTCCATTGAAGGGTGCATCTTTCTGTCGAAGCGGAATTCGATTCTGAGCATTTTCAATTTTTGATGCGGAAATTAGGGCTTTCTACAGAAGAGGAATTTTTGAGTGATACCAGTATAGGATTGTTCTCCTCATAAAAAAAAAATTTAGAGACCTGGATCAATAAATTTGGCTGGGTGAAACTCCAAGAAAGTCAAACCCTAGTTTGACCCCGAGCTAGGAAAAACCCTAAATACTAAAACTGATAAGTTTTGGTACAGTCGCTATATTCCGAGTTTGGAAAAGTCCCAGAAGCGGAAAATTGTAGGGGCCAAATATTAAATCTTGATGAAAACTGTATCCAAAAATCAGCCTCAGATTCTCTATATTCTGGGAGATATGATCCCTCCAAGTTACGGTTCCAGCCTCTTCCAGAATTCATCCCTAAACAGGATACCTGGGGAGAATTACAATATCTTGGGATACAGAGGTCCAAATGGAATTCTTGAAGATGTTCCAGAAAGGGAATGGACTGTAATTTCGGTGGTCAGAATATCAGACTCAGAAGATCAACCAGTGACACGTGGAATTCCATACAACTTCGATATTCTGAACAGTCCTGTAACAGGTCACCTTGGGAAAAGGATCATAAATCCAAAATGGTGAAACTAATTCTGATGAAACCTACGTTGTTAGATCAGGGACATGTGAAGTTATCTCAGTGAGAAATTTCAGACATAGAGTAGCATCAATTTCATATATATCATAGAAACAGTAACAGGAATTTCTGGAGAAGAAATTGGAAAATTAGGGCTTCCTGTTCCGGGAGCTTCCCTCCATTGTTTTCAGAAAAGGAGTACATTGGATATCTCCATTTGAAGATATATATATGTTTATCCAATCAGATCTGAAATATTCCAAGTTTTGAAAATTAGGGTTTCTGTGACAAACCCTAGATCAGCCAAGCTCTGGAACCAAGACGGACACCTCAAATCGGTAAGATCTAATCCTTTGCTATTTTCATTTGAGGTTCTCATTTCAAAGTGATATATCACATCAGCTTGATGATAAGCTTGGTTAAGTTCACAAATTTCAAGCATAAGAGTATTTGATCTCTCTGAAGAAAATGTATTGGACACCTACATGAGTATAGAGGTTCCAGTTCCAGAGGGAGATGAGGCTAGAAGCCTTACACAAGAAGAATTTGGTCAAGGCCAAGAAGATCATTGTTGATTCAGTCATGAATCAACTTGTACTACAAGTGTCTCCCTAAATACACCAAATATGTTTTGATTCCTTGACCAAGCTATTTGAAGGGAAGAACAGAAATCAGAATATGACCTTGAGAAACCAGTTGAAGAATGTGAAGATCCAGAATGCAGAGACCATGCAGTCATAAGAGTCTCTCAAATCAAGAACAACTTGAAGTGGTAAAAGAAGAAGTGAAGAATGTAGAAGTGGTGATGGCCACCTTGAATAGCCTCCTAGTATCATGGGATTCATTCATTCAAGGAATGTGTGGTAGAAGGAAGTGATTACTTTTAGCAGACTTCGAGAAGAAGAAGAAGCTCGAATCATAAGAAGAGAAGAGAAGATGGGAGCAATTGAAGATCAAGCTCTCACCATCCAAAGAAGATCCCTCAAGCAATGAGGAATATGAAGAACTCAACACTTGAAGAACTTATTATCCACCTTATCTTTTGGATAAGAAATGATGCTATTATGAATGAAGAAGACGATGAAGCTGAAGACTCAAGAAGGAGTCTACCCACAAAACAAATAAAGATAAGTATTCAATTATCATTTCATGATACTGTTTTGTTATGCATTTGTTTATATTTAGTTGATGTATCATGCATGATAGGATGTTTGCATTGATGACAATATACTACTAATATACATGTGATGGGTAAGTGTAAATTTGAGACCATGTAAATTTGAGCATATAGATCTGTAGACAAACACACAACTCACAAAGAAGATCTCACAATTTACTCAGCCATTGAAGAATGAAACAGTGCAAAAGGCTTGCAGCGGTGAATGCTTTCATTAATCAAAAAAAGAAATCCAGATAATAATTACAATAATGAAAAATGGCTTGAATAGCCACAAGCAATTCGAAGCCACATGAGGAAGTTCGAATTGATGACTCTACTTGACTGTAGGTAACCAAGACTTGTCTAAATCACAATTGGAGTTCTAAAACACAACCAACTGTTACATTTAGTATTAAATAATGGTTAACTGACTGTGGTAGGTGAGAAAAACGTCCCACATGTGTGCAATTAATTAAACCATTATTTAACTGAATGTAACTGAATCCTAACTTGGCTTGACTAGTCATCAACTGAAGTTAAGGACTCAGTAGTTAACTGTCCTTGTCTAAATCATAACCGGAGTTCTAAAACACAACCAACTGTTACATTTAGTATTAAATAATGGTTAACTGACTGTGGTAGGTGAGAAAAACGTCCCACATGTGTGCAATTAATTAAACCATTATTTAACTGAATGTAACTGAATCCTAACTTGGCTTGACTAGTCATCAACTGAAGTTAAGGACTCAGTAGTTAACTGTCCTTGTCTAAATCATAACCGGAGTTCTAAAACACAACCAACTGTTACATTTAGTATTAAATAATGGTTAACTGACTGTGGTAGGTGAGAAAAACGTCCCACATGTGTGCAATTAATTAAACCATTATTTAACTGAATGTAACTGAATCCTAACTTGGCTTGACTAGTCATCAACTGAAGTTAAGGACTCAGTAGTTAACTGTCCTTGTCTAAATCATAACCGGAGTTCTAAAACACAACCAACTGTTACATTTAGTATTAAATAATGGTTAACTGACTGTGGTAGGTGAGAAAAACGTCCCACATGTGTGCAATTAATTAAACCATTATTTAACTGAATGTAACTGAATCCTAACTTGGCTTGACTAGTCATCAACTGAAGTTAAGGACTCAGTAGTTAACTGTCCTTGTCTAAATCATAACCGGAGTTCTAAAACACAACCAACTGTTACATTTAGTATTAAATAATGGTTAACTGACTGTGGTAGGTGAGAAAAACGTCCCACATGTGTGCAATTAATTAAACCATTATTTAACTGAATGTAACTGAATCCTAACTTGGCTTGACTAGTCATCAACTGAAGTTAAGGACTCAGTAGTTAACTGTCCTTGTCTAAATCATAACCGGAGTTCTAAAACACAACCAACTGTTACATTTAGTATTAAATAATGGTTAACTGACTGTGGTAGGTGAGAAAAACGTCCCACATGTGTGCAATTAATTAAACCATTATTTAACTGAATGTAACTGAATCCTAACTTGGCTTGACTAGTCATCAACTGAAGTTAAGGACTCAGTAGTTAACTGTCCTTGTCTAAATCATAACCGGAGTTCTAAAACACAACCAACTGTTACATTTAGTATTAAATAATGGTTAACTGACTGTGGTAGGTGAGAAAAACGTCCCACATGTGTGCAATTAATTAAACCATTATTTAACTGAATGTAACTGAATCCTAACTTGGCTTGACTAGTCATCAACTGAAGTTAAGGACTCAGTAGTTAACTGTCCTTGTCTAAATCATAACCGGAGTTCTAAAACACAACCAACTGTTACATTTAGTATTAAATAATGGTTAACTGACTGTGGTAGGTGAGAAAAACGTCCCACATGTGTGCAATTAATTAAACCATTATTTAACTGAATGTAACTGAATCCTAACTTGGCTTGACTAGTCATCAACTGAAGTTAAGGACTCAGTAGTTAACTGTCCTTGTCTAAATCATAACCGGAGTTCTAAAACACAACCAACTGTTACATTTAGTATTAAATAATGGTTAACTGACTGTGGTAGGTGAGAAAAACGTCCCACATGTGTGCAATTAATTAAACCATTATTTAACTGAATGTAACTGAATCCTAACTTGGCTTGACTAGTCATCAACTGAAGTTAAGGACTCAGTAGTTAACTGTCCTTGTCTAAATCATAACCGGAGTTCTAAAACACAACCAACTGTTACATTTAGTATTAAATAATGGTTAACTGACTGTGGTAGGTGAGAAAAACGTCCCACATGTGTGCAATTAATTAAACCATTATTTAACTGAATGTAACTGAATCCTAACTTGGCTTGACTAGTCATCAACTGAAGTTAAGGACTCAGTAGTTAACTGTCCTTGTCTAAATCATAACCGGAGTTCTAAAACACAACCAACTGTTACATTTAGTATTAAATAATGGTTAACTGACTGTGGTAGGTGAGAAAAACGTCCCACATGTGTGCAATTAATTAAACCATTATTTAACTGAATGTAACTGAATCCTAACTTGGCTTGACTAGTCATCAACTGAAGTTAAGGACTCAGTAGTTAACTGTCCTTGTCTAAATCATAACCGGAGTTCTAAAACACAACCAACTGTTACATTTAGTATTAAATAATGGTTAACTGACTGTGGTAGGTGAGAAAAACGTCCCACATGTGTGCAATTAATTAAACCATTATTTAACTGAATGTAACTGAATCCTAACTTGGCTTGACTAGTCATCAACTGAAGTTAACTGACCTTGGTTAGTTTCGGCACTCCCAGTTGCTTCCTAAATTGTAGGGATTGATCTAGGAGACTCCTAAACTTATGCAATCAAGTGCAATAAGTGGCAGTGAGCCTCAATTAGTGTTCCCCACACTTTGGTAACTGAAACATGTGCCCCAATTAGGTTAAGTTTACCCAATGGTGCTAATGACTATAAATAGACTGGATGGACTCCCGATTTAGACATGACTCCCGATTTAGACATATGACCAAATTTGGACAAGGGAGGATTAATAATCCTAACAGTAAGTAGCTCATGGTGCTATACAAATTCTCCATTGCTACTTATCTAGAATGAAACCTCTTTGCTGACATATGGGATTAGTGCACGATCTCAATGTTGTCCTGGTAGAGATGGAAGGCATCTAGAAAGTTTCAGTGAGATATGGATGAATGTTGTATTGGCTAAAGTAGTTGCATGATCATATATTTATGCATAAGAATTTGCCAGTATGAATGTTCCTTATGAAATGTTTCTAACCATACAAATGCATTTGACTTGTAGGAAAGATCGCATACAAGCAAAGAAGAATGAAGACTTGTTCCGAAGAGCAAGTGGCGACATTTCAAAATAATATGATGAGTGCAGTGACATCATTGATGCAGAAACTTCCAGCCACCAAGAAGAAAGGGAAGATCAGTTCAAGAAGAATGATGTCAGGGTGCAGTGTCGAGACCTGAAGAGAAGTTCGTAGTTCCATCATGCAGTAGATGGAAACATCGTGGGATACAAAGCAAGATTCGTAGCACGAGGCTTCTCATGAAAAGAAGGCATAGACTATGAAGAAACATTTACAGCCACTAGAAGTGAAGTCACATGACATGCATAATCATGTGTGCAAATGAAACAAGGCATTATACGAGTTTAGAAGACACCCATGGGATAACACATACATGATGAGCTTGATGAATATCGTAACCTTTTCTACAAGGTTGATAAAGGATGACAAGATCACAGATGGATGTGAGAAGAACTTTTGAAAAAGTTCAAGATAGAGGATCTTGGTATCCAGTGATCCTAGATGGATACTACTTGTCACTCTGGTACAGAATGTTTCAGTGCATAGAGTACGAAAGAAAGAGGGAGTATGATGCTCTGCTTCAGAGGGAGTGACTACAGAAGATCTTGAGGTTCGAGATGGTACGACAAGATGGGAAGATTACTGATGACTCTAGGATTTACTGAGAGTAAAGTGGATTCCAACCTTTGCTTCAAGGTTGAAGGTGAAAGATCAGTGATGCTCTTGTTATGTGTCGATACACTATTTTCTAGGCATGGAGGTGTGGACAAGGGAAGTATGTGGTAGAGATCCTGAATAGGTTCAGGATGATGGACTGCATGACCACACCTATGGCATCAAACATGAAGCTATTGAGTGATGCTTCATCAGAGACGGTTGATGTTACGATGTATCATTAGATGATTAGGTTCTTGTTGTACCTGAGACCAGAGATTTGTTTTGCTGTGAACACATTGAGACATGTTCACCTGATGGTTGCAAAGATTGTAGGGGTACTTTTGATTATGGACTCAAGTACGATGCGAATCAAAAGACTAACCTGGAGGGTGATGTTGATTCAGATTGGTCAGGCAGTGCCATTGAAAGGAAGAGTACTTCAGAATGTTGCTTCAGTATGGGATCAGGTGTGATCTCTTGGTTTAGCAGGAACCAATCCTGTGTGGCACCGATTACAGCTGAAGCAGAGTATGTTGTAGCTTGTTCAGCTATTTGTGAGGCAGTATGGCTGCAGAAGCTATTGTCTGATATATTTGATCTCCAGTTGGATGATACTTGTATACATTGTGACAACCAGAGTTGCGTGAAGTTGTCAGAGAATCCAGTGTTCCATGACAAGTCGAAGCATATCGAGATCAAGTATCACTATATCAGGGATATGGTGCAGAGAAGAGCAGTGAATATCCAATATGTTGCGATGGAGGAACAGATAGCTGATGTATTGATGAAGCCATTGGCTAGGCTGAAGTTCGAGTACTTCAGGGAGAAGCTTGGTGTTCTCCAGATCGAGGTTTCCTCCAAGAGAAAGTGATGAGACCCATAGCCATTCTAACATGGTGAGAGGATTGGTTCCTTCCATGGTCAGATGTAGGGGCTGAGCCATTCTTTCATGGTGAGAGGATTGGTTCCTTCCATGTCAAATATGAGTGCTAAGATCCATAGCCATTCTGACGAGTAGATCAGATATAAGGGCTGAGCCATTCTGTCATGGTGAGAGGATTGGTTCCTTCCATGTTAGATATGAGTGTTGAGATCCATAGCCATTCTGACGAGTAGGTCAGATATAAGGGCTGAGACATTCCTTCATGGTGATAGGGTTTCTCCCTTCCATGACAGATATGAGTGCTGGCCATTCTGTCGAGTAGGACAGATGTAAGAGCAATTGCCATTCTAGGAATGGAGGCACCTGGTCAGTTACCAGGAACACTCAGTGTAAGAACTGAGTAGCCATTCTGATGTGATAGAGGGATGTGTTCCCACTTGATCAGATGTAAGGACTGAACCATCTATCATGGCTAAAGGATTAAGTTCCTTCCATGTCAGATGTGAGTGTTGGCCATTCCAACGAGCAGGTCGGATATAAGTGCAACTGCCATTCTCTAGGAGAATGGAGGCGCCTGGTCAGTTACCAGGTAGCTCAGTCGAGGAGGACTGGGGGGCATTCTGATATGACTGCTGGGATGTGTTCTCATAGGATCAGATGTGAGTGCAAGCCCTTCCATCACTGTGATAGGATGTGTTCCTGTATGGATGGATGTAAGTGCAGATCCTTTCTGGAGCGACTGAGGGATGTGTTCTCACGTGCTCAGATGTAAGTGTTGAAATCTCTCATCATTGTGATAGGATGTGTTCCTGTCTGGATGGGAGTCTTCCATCACTGTGATAGGATGTGTTCCTGTCTGGATGGATGTGCCCTTCTAATGAGTAGGTTAGATGTAAGTGCTGAAATATTCCATCACTGTGATAGGATGTGTTCCTATCTGAATGGGAGTCTTCCATCACTGTGATAGGATGTGTTCCTGTCTGGATGGATGTGCCTTTCTGATGAGTAGGTCAGATGTAAGTGCTGGGTGAATACCTACATGATGGGTAGGCCTACAACCAGCATGAAAAAAGGTTGGCTCTGTAGAACTTCCTGTGACGAGAAGAATCATGAGATAGCACCAGTGATGATCCAGATCCAGTGACGACAGCCAATGATGATCCAGATCGAGTGATGATCCAGATCCAGTAGTGATTATCCATATCGAGAGATGCTCCAGATCCAGTCCAGTGATGTTGATCCAGATCGAGAGATGATCCAGATCCAGTGATGATGTTCCATGATGATCCAGATCAAGAGATGATCCAGATCCAGTCTAGTGATGTTGATCCAGATCGAGAGATGATCTAGATCCAGTGATGATGTTCCATGATGATCCAGATCGAGAGATGATCCAGATCCAGTGAAGATGACTTGAATACTCAAGATGCAGATGACGAGATGATCCGGTTGATATAGAGAAGAAGACCAGTGCCGAAAATTGTGTTGAAAGAATACCTTCCTAGTTAAGAGGGAGTGTTGATGTATATGTAACTTCGGAATGTATTAATATATTTATCTTATGTATTGTAACCTGATGTTTATTCCGGGATGTTTCTATTATGTATTTGAGTCATGTTGTCATGCCCCGATGTTCCGATCGGGAGGATCAATAATGTAAACAAGTCATGTCAAGTCATTGTTAAATTCCCCACAGTTTCGGGGCACTAGGGTTATTATACACTCATAGAGATGTGGGTTCTAGTAAGTAATTGTTAAGTTGGGCCGACATGATTGAGTGCAATTCAAGTGAACGGAAGAATATAAATAGAGAGTGAGAGTCTCTCTATTTATCACTTGTACTTCACATCATTCACTCACTCAAGTGTGGCACATTAGTGAGGAAGGAAATACACTAGGACTAGACAGAAGAAGAAGACTATTGCTTTGGGGATTTTATTGTTTTGGTGTTGATTCCATCTCTGAGGAAGTTGCGGGGTTTTCTCCTTTATGGTTTTTCCCGAGGAAAACTCTTTGTGTCTCTTGTCTCTTGTGATGTGCTTGTGTTTGATTGCTGTACTTGTTATTCTCTCTGTAAATATCCTAACCTAATGCTAGCTTAATGTTGAAAAACTAACAATTGTATTATCCCACATTCATGAAAGTAATATTTTTTTAGATTAGACTTAGTGTATAAGCACATGTTGAGGCCAATGAAGGCACCCACAAGTTATTTGTATTGAGCTTGCTCAAAGGATGTTTTCCCCTCAAACTAGTATACGATCAATAAATTCCTTATGTGTTCTGTTATATCGTGCATTTCATTATTTATTGTAGGAGGTTTCTCTCATATGGTATCAAAGAACTTTCATTGGTTCGCTAGGTGGAATTTATGCCAATTTGTTTTTTGCAGTGGCTTCCTAGCGCTGTGATTACTACAGTAGTTCTTCTTCTTTGTATCCATACTGTTCATTTCAATTACAAGTTTGGATCAGGGAATAACCCCTATCGGTTTAACTGTGGGAAGTACTTGGGCATAGCCCTAAAACTCATTGTGAGGAGTACCACAAGAACCCCGAAGTAGTTTACCATTGAGAGGACCTTCCAGCGAAAAGGGAAAAAACCCCTACCTGATTGACTAGTTCCCACCCGTGAGGTAAACCAAGAGTTTCTTTTTTGGCAAAGCGGTTATCAGTTTTATCTAATCCATGGAGTGAGGGATACTACCCCAATACACAAGTTGTTAGACAACATTGGTGGGAGAGTGAATACCATGAACCTTTAGGAAGTCAAACATACCTGGTGTTCATATCTATTGCCAGCTCATAAATAGTAGATTGCAATTGTCCAAAGGCTTCACAAACAATTCCACTAAAAAAAGGAGTATAAATTTCTATTTTTTTGCCAAAGTTTATTTTCTTTAGCTTTGTTTCCCTTGAAAATTCACTCGAACCTCAGCAATTCTATTTTGCATATTTCATTTCTTGAGGACCCTATCCCAAACTCCATTTTCCAAAGCCATAAATATCACATTTGTCTATTTTTAGGGTTTTCCATAACTTCTTCAATTCTCTTCTCACCCAATTGCTTTCAATTTTTTCCACATTGTTCATTTCCTATTTCTTCTTCCTTGGCCCTCTCTGAAAAAAATTCCCATTCTTTCACCTCGCTTTTAAAATCCTCATTTTTTGCTTCCATGTCTCTTAGAAAGTGTCCAAAACTTAGTCAAAACCCAATTACCCATCATATTTTTTCACAAATACAAATTTATTTTTCTAGAAAAAAAATGTTTTTGTTTTTTCTACCCATTCTACCCCACCCCCCCACTCCCCCCCCCAAAAAAAAACTCTTAGTTATGGTTTTCACCAGCATAGGAGAAAACATACAAATGGAAGACAAACTTGCTGCCCTCAAGACCAAACTCCAAGATCTGGATGAAAAAATTATCGGCTTCCATATTCAACATTCAGCCATGAACAATAGACAACAACTAGTCTTATGTAAACACTAGGTTCTTTTCTTCCAACAATTTTCATGGGATAAAGCTTGATTTTCCTCGCTTCAATGGTGATGATCCTACTGGATGGATATACAATGCAAAGAAATATTTCAGTTTGCATAATACTTTTGATGTCAACAAAGTACCACTTGCATCCTTTCATTTGGAACATGAAGCCCTTCAATGGTTTCGTTTGTACATCAAGGCTCATGAAGAGCCAAAATGGGCAGATTTTTGCCAACTCCTTTTGCAATGATTTGGCCCTAGTAGTTTTGATGACTTCACAAGATCACTCACTAAACTTCACCAAACTGACACTGTGAGAGATTATCCAACAGAATTTGAGAAACTGGCCAATCGCACAAAAGGATTTCCTGATGCATTCTACAGGAATTGTTTCATCAGTGGTTTGAAGGATACAATCTGATCTGAGGTTAAAATGTTCTGTCCCAACACAATGGTGTAATCCCTAGGGTTGGCTAAGTTGGCGGAGGACAATATAATAGCTCAATAGCGCTCCAAATCCACTGTTGTTCCATTCAAAAATATCATTTCCCAAAGACCTCCAATCACGCCATTTCCCAGAATCACTCATTTTAGGCATTTGTTTGAAGTCAAGATGGATGCATGTAGAGAAAAAGGGATTTGTTATAATTGTGATGAGAGATTTACCCAGGGACATAAATGTGCTAAGAAAAATACATATATCTTGGATGTGGATTATCCACATGCACCTAAAATTTGTATATATGCTCAAGATCCAGTAGGTGATCAGGTCGACATTCAACAGTCGCTTGTTGACCCTGCTTCTCAAGAAAAGCACTCGGAGATATCTATCCATGCATTAGAAAGAGTCACCACCCAAAAAACCATGTGGTTCAATGTTTTATTCAAGAAGCTCCCTCTTACGATACTCATTGATTCTAGTATCACTCATAACTTCGTTGACCCTTAGATCGCCAAACAGGCTGATTGTTTTGTACATCCTTTCTACAGCTTTGAAGTCATGAATGCCATTTGGGGCACCTTACCTTGCAAGGGGAAGTGTCACAATGTGCATATCTCTATTGGATATTATAAATTTCACTTCTACATGTTTTCCTTCCCCTTAGGTTGATGTGATGTGGTTTTGGGCGCTTAATGGTTACGCACACTTGGACCCATCTTATCGGATTTTGTTGAAATTTGGATGCAATTTTCAATCAATGGGAAAAAACACACATTTAAGGGCTTACAACCAGGGTCTCTCAACATCATCAATTCACATCACATGGAAAATATTCTTAAGAAGAATTCACATGGTATCAACGCTTAGCTCCATTCCATTCAGATCCAACCATAAGTGGTATCTATTACTCCCTTGGATCTACAACAAATTTTGGATCGATATGCATGTGGATTTTTTGAAATAGTGGGATTTCCACCTTTAAGACCATAGTACCATTGTATTTCACTCCTTCCTAGAACCGTCCCTCCCAACATTAGGCCCTATCACTACCCATTTCACCAAAAGAAAGAGATTGAGATGCTCATTCGAGACTCATTGAAGCAAGGTATTATTCACCCTAGTACCAGTTCCCTTTCTTCACTAGTTCTTCTTGTCTGGAAAAAAGATGGTTCATGTCTCCTATGCATTGAATTTTGAGCACTTAATAACATCACAATCAAGGATAAGCTCCCAATTCTTGTTGTTCACGAGCTTCTTGATGAGCTTCATGGTGCTTATTTTTTCTCCAAGTTGGATCTTTGTTCTAGGTATCACTAAATTCGGGTTCATGAGGAGGATATCCCTAAAACGAATTTCGACACACATGATGGCCACTATCATTTTTTGGTCACGCCATTCTACCTCACTAATGCCCCTTCAACATTCTAATAATTGATGAATAAAATATTCTGTCCCTACTTGCGAAAATTCATTATGATCTTTTTGATGATATCCTCATCTATAGTAAAACATGGGATAAGCATCTCTAACATCTGGATCTTGTATTGTATCTTTTTTGTGATCATCATCTTTGTGTGAAATAGTCTAAATTTGTTTTGGGGAAGGAGTAAGTAGAGTAACTAGAGCATATTTTTTCATCACAAGGGGTTCACGTGGATCCTGCCAAAATAGATTCCATGAACATTTGGCTGCATCATTAGGCACTCAAGAGCCTTCGTGGTTTTTTGTTACTGACTGGCTATTATTTCAAGTTTGTCATGGATTACAGGAATATTTCATCTCCATTAACAACTTTATTAAAAAAGGATTCTTTTACATGGACACATTTTGTTGAGTCTACATTTGACAAACTAGAACAAGCTATGTGTACCACAACTATTCTAGCTATGTTTGATTTTTCCAAGACCTTCACTATTGAGAGTGATGCTTGCGACAATGGACTTAGTTTTTTTATCCTTCAAGATGAACATCCCATTGCCTTCACCAACAAATCCCATTTTGATAACAATTTATTCACCTCTACATATGAGAAGGAAATGATGGCTATTTTGCATGTAATACAGAAGTGGAATCCATACCTATTAGGGGATCATTTATGCATTAAGACAGATCACCAGAGTCTGAAATATTTCTTGGAACAATCAATCTCATCCCCAACACAATAGAAATGGGTTAGAAAACTCATGGGTTATGACTATGAGATAACTTACAAGAAGGGTAAGGACAATCTTATGGCAAATGCTCTTTCTCGTACATTTGAAGACCATGTTTCTCTTTTAGCTATTATTATGCCTATTTCAAATTGGTTGCAATCTCTTAAGCAAGGATATGTATCCATATACTTCCTCCTCAGTTGCACAAATTTTCATGGACCATATCTCCCGTCTTCATGGAATCCATTCTTCCATTGTCTCAGATTGCAATGCAACTTTCACAAGTCACTTTTGGACATAACTATTTCACCACAGTGGCGCCAAGCTAAAGATGAGTTTAGGGTATCACCCATAAACATATGGTCAAATTAAAGTTATAAACAAATGTTTGGAAACGTATCTTCGTTGCTTCACCTATGAACAACAACACCAGTGGGAAAAGTGGATCCCTCTCACTGAATGGTGGTACAATACCTCTTACCACACTACATCTAAAATGACTCCATATGAATCATTCTATGGTTAGGAACCGCTAGTGCTCCTTCCATACACCCCAGTATCTCACCAGTTAAGGAATTTAACATGGTTCTCCGTAACAGAGATCATATTCTTCACATTTTGTAGTACAATATTCACATAAAAATAAACTGAATGAAAAAACAAGTCGATCAACATCGTTCTAAGTGCACTTTTCAAGTTGGTGATATGGTTTTTCTTCATCTACAACCTTACAAGCAATCCTCCTTGAAAGTCAAAGGGAGTCATAATCTGGCTCCAAATTTCTATGGGTTATATAAGGTTCTTCAAAAGATTGGATTTGTTGGTTATAAATTGGAACTTCTTCCTTCTTCTTGCATTCACCTAGTTTTTCATGTCTATTTCCTTAAGAAATTTATTGGAACAAACATCGAAGCAAAAACTATTTTGTACCAAAATTGGATAATGAAGGATCCACCAGTTTGGATTCAGAGGCCATCCTTAATAGGCGCACTTGTCATCTTCACTCTCAATCCATCACATAGGTATAAATTCACTGGAATGACATGCAACTAGAGGATGCTACATGGGAACCACTCGTTCAGATTCAAAAACAATTTCCACATATAAAGCTTTGAGGACAAAGATTTTCTAAGAGGGAGGGGATGTTAGGAACCTATTTCAACCCTTCTCTTTACTTTGTTATTATATTGTGGTTGGACACATATGCTTTGTAAGTCATCCCATGAGTATATTGTATTATCCCACATTCATGGGGAGTAACAGTTGTTTAGATTAGACTTAGTATACAAGTACGTGTTAAGGCCAATGAAGGCATCCAAAAGCTATTTGTATTGAGTTTTCTCGAAGTAGGTCGACCCATTAAAGTGGCTTGTGATTAATAAATTCCTTCTGTGTTCTCTTATTTATGTTATATCATGCATTTTCATTAGAGGAAATAATAGAAATTGGTGAACGCAACACATCATGAGACAAATAATCAACCCATCATGTCATTAAGTATACGGTGGATGTGCCAAAGTTAGGGAAATCCATTAACACTTTCTCATAAATTGAAGATAATCACCCACTTTATATCTTTCCTACTAACTACCACTTATGTTCATGCTTTCGTAAGAAGTTCTACCTAAATAAGTGCATGAGGTTCCCATTAATAAAGAGATCATTTGAAAATGATAAATGATAAATGATAAATGATAAACTCTTTCCAAATTAATATTTATGGGCTTCAATGATCCGAAAATGACAGGATCTACTAACACTTGAATTTTGCATGTGAACTATTAAACCACTTAACTTATAAAATGACTTGAAATAATAAGATTATCAAAGGCTCCCAAATAACTGGAAGCAAATAAATGAACAAATAATGCAAACCATAAGAATGTGGACACCGTATGATAACCGAGTTTTTCCCTGAAGGACTATGTCTCCAGGTCCAGCTCTAATGAGGACTGATCTTATTAGTCTTCAAAATGCTTGAACATGTACAAAATGCCTTCTTCAAAACTGCTACAAAGAGACTTAGGATTCAATAATGAAGTCCTCTCACTCTCAAAAATCTCCCAAGAGTGGCTAAAAACCCTCTTACAAAATGAGCAAAGCTTACAAAGTCTTCAAAGTCACTTTTTCATCATATCACCAACAACTTCAATGCATTTCCATGGCCAACTTACATTGTTTTTGTAGCCCAAAATTTCATAACTTATTCCAAAATGCAAAGGGATTTACAAATATTTGATCCCGAACTTAATGGAATAAATATCCATTTAAAAAATGGTAAAAATATATGCAAATATCCTTAAAATACATTTTTTTTTGTTTAAAAACAATAAACAAATACATTATATATATATATGGTGAAAAAAGCCATATCATAGTTTGAATTTGCTTTAAATTTAGGCCAAAGGGAGGTGCTCCCTTTTGGGGGTTAAAATATTCTCCAAACCAATTTAAACATTCTAAATCTCAATGTCCATAACATGCGGCACCATTGGTGTATTGGTTAAGGCATTTAGCAATGTGGGAGGAGGTGATGGGTTCAAACCCACAGAACTCTCCCTAAATCATGATTTTGTTGGAATTATATAATATATAGTTGTTTTTGTTATGTGTTGGTTGGTCATGTGTCATAGATATGTGGCATAACAAATCATGGATGAGGTCTTAGCCCTCCCCTTTTTAAAAACATAACACCATACAAATTGAAATAGAAGTTGCCCTCTATAGGGTTAAGAAAAAACTGGTGGAGGAGGTGTCTAGGAGGATACTGCGGAGTCTTTGACGAAGAGGAGGTCGAGGGTTTGGTCCTTCTTGACCCCATAAATTTTGGAAATTAAAACAACCCACATGTCAATTAGGTTGTCATGTGGCACACCCTCATTGGTCCACCTCATCTTGAACTGGACGGCCATTGGATGCCACCTGATATGACACTATAATTGACCTTCTATGTGGTGCTCTATAGTGGTTCCATGTCAGCACCTAAAGGCCACGTGTCACCCTTACAATGGTTCCATGTGGCACCCCTTTTTTCCAAATTTATATATTTTTCCAAAAGTTATGAACTAAATAAATTTTACGTACGGAGTCCATTTTGCATGAAACGAATGTTGTCAGAAACCTCTCACCAAGCTCTATGAAGCTGCAATATTCTGTTCGCAATTTGAATATTTTAATTTTGATCGATCTCGGAGATCCTCTTGGATCAAACCTTACCACTTAGAATATTTTGGACCACCGAAATCCCAAATCATTCATAATTCAAGTGAGAACATGTTCGTCTCACTTGTCCCATATCATTTGTCCATTCTTCCTAGAACTTGTACATTTGACTCATCATAATAAAAATCAATACTGCACTAACATTGTTAAGTACATTAATCCCTTTTCAACCAAATCTACATTCAATATTGTTGGAACCAACCATATACTGCTGATCAATAGAAATCTAAATATCAAAATTGAACACATGAAAGAGATTGTACTTATATCATGCTTATGTTTTTATCATAGGAAAACTATCAATCATAATAGATGCATTGTGGTGAAATGGCGCTTCTTTTTCATGCTTATGATTCTTTTCTTCCTTAAATTGCATATACATAAGTGCTAAATTCTGACTTGCATTAACTATCCTTTTCAGTTGTTGTGTAGTTCCCAATGATCTGTCATTTTTAAATGAATGTGAATGTACTATATACTCAATTCCTTCCTAAACAAATTATTGATTATGTTATCTATAGATTTTTTTCTTTTGATCATATGAGTATGGACTACCCAACACAATTCCATAGATATCTAGTGGGACCACATCAAATTCAACTTCATCTAAATATTTGGATGTTATTGAAAAATTTATATCACATTGCTTTGTTAGTTGTAATCTTTTATCTTTGCATACCCAGCCTAATAGATAAGGTTTCATGTGTGTTTTTGTTGTTAACCCCAACTGCTTAACTACTTCTTCTGAAATGACATTAGCTTGGGATCCACTATCTATGAGTGTGTCGATCTGAGTTTTTTTTGTAATTACCCTTATATGAAACAATGAATTCCTTTTTCTATCATTATAACTAACACGGTTATTAGAAGTAAAATCACATGAAGAACCAAAGTTAGAATCATTACCAACAATAGATTTATCTTTCATACCTACGATTTCTATCTTTGTTTCATCCTCAGAATCCTATCCAAGGTCCTGAAAAATAACCATGTCCTTTTGCTTCTCTTACCAATCCTTAAACCACTTCGGTTTCAATTCTAGATGAAGTACCCAACACTTTGCTTCTTCATTCCCTTTCTTTTGACAATGTGGGAATGTAGGCCTCTTATCACTTTTCCTTACTATAGCTACATGCTTACCTTTCCCTTTTCCCTTACCTTCTTTTGACTGACTAGATTCAACTGAGGAAAAATTATCACGAGTATTCTTCCCTTTGGATCCAATTTGTGTAGCTCACACACATAACTCATCAAGATTAGTAGGATTAAATATAAGTATTGGATGATGCAAATAACTATGTAATCCTCCAATAAAATTGAGAATAGTTTCTTGAGTGTAAAGAGGTATACCCATAATCAAAGCTATCTTTCTAAATTATTGAGTGTATTCTTATACATTTTGACCTTTACCTTGCCTTAATATTTGCTAATCCATCATGGCTTGTTGTATGTAACCTAATGGGTAGAATTTATTCTTTAACACGACAGTAAATTCTTACCAGGAAGAAATAATTTTACCTTTTCTAAGGATTTCTTCCTATGTATTACTCTCCCACTAAATCAGTGAAGTGCCTCCAAGATGGAGAGTATCCAATTGGATATTTGCACTATCATCTACAAGATTTTGGATCTTTCCATACACATCAATCTTCCTGATCCAATCATCCATATTTTTTGCGTTAAGTTCACCATTTTATGTAGGCAAATCAAACTTAATATCAATTTTCAAATAAGGTAAATTAGAATTATCCTTCTCAGGTTGTCTCTCTGGAATTGAAGAAGTAGTATTGGAGCTTTCAGGAGGGAAAGAAGAAGTTGGAGAAGAATGCTCGAAAGGGTCTCTTCCCTTTCCCAAAGTACTTTCCTCTGCTTTCTCCTTCTTCATTTTCTTCTTTTCCAATTTCTCTTGATAATCTGTGAAAACAAATTCTACTATGTCTTCCATCTGATAGAAATCCTAGTGGAAATCCTTCTCATCTTCTTCTCAGTAGTCTTCATTTAACATTTTTTTTCTTTGATGTGCACCTCCAATCTCTGGATTTAAAGTCCCAAGCTGGCCTTCACCTCTCTTAAGCCTTGATCTAGTTAAGATTCACACTATGCAATTCCCTTGTCAACTTGCTCTGATACAAAACTTGATATGAAAATGACAGGATCTATTAACACTTGAATTTTTCATGTGAATTCTTAAACCAGTTAACCTATAAAAATACTTGAAATAAAATTATTATCAAAGGCTCGCAAATAATTGAAAGCATATAAATGAAGAATGAATGCAAACTATAAGAATGTGGACACCGTATGATAATGAATTTTGTCCCTAATGCACTACGTATCCAGGTACAACTCCAATGAGAACCGATCTTATTCTTCAAAAATGCTTGAATAGGTACAAAATGCCTTCTTCAAAACTACTACAAAGAGACTTAGTATTCAACAATGAAGTCCTCTCACTCTCCAAAATCTCCAAAGAGTGGCTAAAAACACTCTTACAAAATGAGCAAAGCTTACAAACCCTTCAAAGGAACTTTGGCATCATATCACCAAACACTTCAATGCATATTCCAATGCCTTTCCATGGCCAACCTACAATGTTTTTATTGCCCAAAATTTTATAACATATTGCAAAACACAAATGGATTTACAAATATTTGATCCCAAAATTTAATGGGATAAAGATCCATTTAAAAATGGAGAAAATATATGCAAATCTCCTTAAAATACATTTTTTCGTTTAAAACAAATAAACAAACCCGAAATANGTTAAAAATACCATATTGTAGTTTGAATTTGTTTTAAATTTAGGCCAAAGGGAGGAATGCCCTTTTTGGGGTTAAAATCTACTCCAAACCAATTGAAAAATATTAAATCCCAATGCCCATAACATGTGGCACCATTGGTGTATTGGTTAAGGCATTTGGAAATGTGGGAGGAGGTCATGGTTTCAAACTCGCGGAATTCTCTCCAACTTATGATTTTGTTGGCATGATATTATATATGGTTGGTTTTTTTATGTGTTGGTTCAATGGTGGTGGTTGGCCATGTGGCATAACAAATGTGGCCATGGGCTAAGCCCTCAACACTCCCCTTTTTAAAAATAGAATGCCATACAACTTCAAATAGAAGTGGCCCTTTATAGGGTTAAGAAACAACTAGTGGATGAGGTGGCTAGGTGGATACTATGGAGAATTTAGCGGGGAGGATTTTAGGGGTTTAATTCTCCCCGACCCCATAAATTTTGGAAAATAAAACAACCCACACACCAATTAGGTTGCCACGTGGCACACCCTGATTGGTCCATCTCATTTTTCAATAGTCTATCCACTAGATTCCACCTTATCTACCACTGAAATTGACCTACCACATGGATCTCTATGGTGATGGAACGCTAGCGTCATATAGGGCACGTGGCACCCCTTTTTGCTAAATTTACCTATTTTTCCAAAAGTTCAAAACTAAATAACTTTCATGTCCGAGGTTTGTTTTGCATGAAACAAACATCAATCCTAAAAGCACTCGTTGATCTCTAAGCAGCTGTATGCTTCTATTTGCAATTTGAAGAATTTAATTTTGATCGATATCGAAGATCCTCCTAGATCATTCAATGTCTTATGGAAAAATTTGCTCCCAAATTCCAAGTGGTTGGTCCGGGTTGGGGAAGAGCAAAAAACCAAAGGTCGAGTAAAAATTCTATGATTCCACCCTATAATTTGCAGAATATGGGTTGAATATCGTCCTCCATCTATAATTTCTTGTCTAATTTTTGTCAATATCGAAAAAACCTTTAGAGGTATCCTATGAATTATGTCATGTAAAGGGATGATATCATCTCTATCTTACTTTTCATGTTGGAGCTCAAATTAGGGCCTACGGTTCCAATAAAATATACAAGTCTTATGATTTTACATTGGGTCTGTAGAATTTCAATATGGAAATTAGGACTATGTTCCCTAGAAACATACTTATCCAATTTGTGCCTTAGGATCATAATATGACTCATATATTTGGGTCATAATAGGGTTGTATATGTACCATAACACTATGTAAGTTGTAACTAATTAAGACCTATGAGCATAATTTATCTCACATGCAACATAATATTGGTCCCTAAGAACACATGGCCTTACGTTGCATTTGTATGACCGTGGTTCACTAGTAAGGACTATTGGTGATATTTTCAAAGCCTGGGTTCTAAACATAGATAAATAAGAAAGTTCATTAATATTAACATATTCAATATTCTAATAAGGATAATATCTCCCCCAAGACACTATTGAACATTACCTAACAAATTTGAATAATTAAACAAACTTGATATATACATATATGTTATAATCATTATGCATCATTCACATTAGCATAAATAAACAAAATTATGAGGGAGTTCATCAAATGGCATTTATATCCATTACATAATATTGGTCCATGCATTCTATTTATGTCTCTATACAATAAAGGAGGACTTCAAACCCTAATTTCTCCTTAATCTAGACATTATTCAATAAAAAATTGAATTCAAGAATAAAAAGAATTAATTGTCTAACCCTCATTTTGTCATTTACAAGACTTTATATACTCTCCAAATTAGGTACAAATAGTCCTAACTTCTGACATAATAGGATAAGAGATTCGCCACTTCTATTTACATTCATATTTTCCATAATGCAAATACAAATAAGGCACAAAAACAAGAATTTGGTGCACAACATAAGAGTGACCACATAGGATAAACTCAGCATCTTCAAACTATAAGTGTTTGAGTTATTTATTATATGTTTTAGAAAAAAATTATTAAATATAATATCACTTGATTCTTTTATACCAACCCAGACATGTATTATGTACTTGATTGTTAATGAACTTAGAAACTTACCTAGAAAATATTTCCTCTCGAACTATTTTGAATGAATTAACGTGTTCTTATAATTTAGTTGCGAAAACATCTTCTTCATTCATTAACAACCATTCCCGAGCTCAACAGATGTAATAGGTATGTAAATATACTATATAACAAGAGGGGCTGCTAAGGAAGCAAGTCCCTGCCTATATCTGTGTAAAAATGCATTGCTATTTGGCTAAGGAAGCAAGTCCCTGCCTATAGCTGTGTAAAAATGCATTGCTATTTGGCTTGGCTGGTAAACTAATCGTTGACTATCATGTAGAAGCAAAAATTAAAATGTTGGCCTGGAATTTATTGATCCAATTGGAATTTATTGATCCAATGGGAACAAACATAGCGGCTGATATTATTCTCAAAGCTCTCTAGTCAAATTAAGTCATCCGGTCATTGTTTTTCATTAAACAAGTCTCTTGATCGAATCCTGCAGAGTCTTCCCACTCTCAAATTAAGATCTGGAAAATTTAAATAAAACATTTAGACTCGTCCCATGCATCAAAGAACAAAAATATGCCATCAACAGATGTTATGCTCGTAAAAATGCAAACAGAAAATAGTAGAAATTAACCTTGAGGAAAGGAATAATTACGTGAGTCCTTGTGGACGAAGATGAGATGTGGGAGGATGCTTCATTGGAAAGAGTATAAGATTCCTCAAAGCAGTTGAAGGATTGTTTCCAGCTGGTGTAAATAATAAGGGCTTTGAGGCTCCAAACGAAGTTGTAGAGAGCAGCCTGTTAGTAACAACACTATATGCACCGCCGCTAGTTTTTGTTTGTTGAATGCCGCCTCCAATGTCAAAAACATTCATTGAGCTATTGTTGTTTCACTGACGAGGAGGTTGCCAGAAATCGCCTGGTTTCCCTGGAGTTATAGGAGTAATATCGGATCACCGGATGCATTTGCAATAAATAAATAATCTGAAGTTTTTTGGGGAACCATTTACAGATACCATCATTCTTTAAGATACAGATTTAAGATTGAATATCGACTAACAGGTTTTGGTTGGAAAACCCAATTTGTTCAATGCCAACGTCTATACACTTGACGAATCAAATATATTTTTAACTATGTCGTTAGTTGAAACCAGGAGTCGATGCCGCTAGTTGAAATAACTAGTGTCCATGTCACATAACTAAAATATATTTTTAACTATGTCGTTAGTTGAAACCAGGAGTCGATGCCGCTAGTTGAAATAACTAGTGTCCATGTCACATAACTAAAGCTTCAAGAATTCAAACAACTCTTAACTGCGGCGTGACTAGATCCATTACACAGTCAAACCTAATCACGACGTCACAGTAGACGTTTGAACATTTTATTGAATTTTTATTCAAGGTACACATTTAAATTGTGTGATATATGTATGTAAAATTCGACATTTGTATGTAAAATGATCGCCGCAATTTAGTTTTGTCAAATACAATACTGGTTGCAATTAATTTTCGGAAATAATAGGTAGTTTTCGCAAGCATTAAACTCTCATGTCAGTGCATGAAGCTCTAGTGCTTTCATGTATTTTCCCAAGATAGCTTCTGCATCGTATACTTTGTCAAGTAAACAAGATGCCTACACCAGAGGGATCACGTGGTTAATTCATCGATTTAAAGAAAGGTGGCAAAGGGCGGTTATGGTGAACAGGGTACTACATGGCATATGGAAACACAATTATAACCAACAAGGGCTAGATGCAGTAATAATGATTAGATCCTTCCGCATTATGCTACGACTTCACTTTATGCAATAATAAATTACAAACAAAAAACTAGCATCATGGACATTATAGGGAAAAGAAACAAAAAAACAAAAGGAAAAATTGCTCTTAGCTACTTTTCTTGAACCCAATGTCATTGGTTTACTCAAATATAGTCCTTTGTCATTCTAGCTAAAATACTAAGGAACAAATTTATAATCTTTCGTATTTCATATATTAGTTGTTTTATGCTAGCCTATAGGACTATGTTAAAATTCTATTTGTTTTATGGTCTATTTTTTTGAATTTGTGTGGAAAGTGCAATTGTTTTGGCTATTTTCCAAATTTCTCTTCATAGCTACTATGCTCATTTTACAATGGTATTTGTAGACACAAAAGTCAAAATTTTTATCGTTCAAATGTAGAAGAAATTGATCGCATTTTATCTGGATTTCAGTTGTTTCATTTGCAAAACTTTTACTATGAATTGAGAAACTGTTTGTTTGATGCCTTGGTTGTGCTATTACATCTCCATGATACATCATTAGAGATAAGAGAAGAAATCATGAATCATTTTCGTGCATCAATGGAATGCAAATACCATGTGGCTCTTCTATCGATGCGAACATAGTTGGCTAATGATTTCTTATAAGGATTGCACAATGTAACAAATGGCGTGCATACTTGGATCGAATATCATTGTCCCCTTCGAAAGGTGCATCTGAGCGTATTTACCAAGCATATAAAAAACCCGCAGTGGACAGTGGACATCGACGACGACATTTATGATTGAGTGCATAACACATGGACATCAACATGTTTGAATTGGGTTGTTGAACTGCAAGCATAACAAATGTTTGTCCTATGTAGACAAGTGGTTCGAACTTGGTAAACTGGAATTTCCCTCTTGTTCCACTTGGGTGAATGTTTCGTGCAGGTAGAGATACATTTACAAAGAGAGGGAATATATAGACCCAGAGATAGGGGATAGCTTTAGCCATTCACACATATCAGTTAGTGATTGATTCATGTTGGTTAGGGAAGGCCATTCAGGAAAGGTTATTTTGCGCCAGCGTTAGGCACACCCATTCTCCAAACTCACCCACTGAATCCAAGCTAACAACAGATGAGAAATATTAGGCCAAGTTCTTACCTTATGCATGAGCATTTCGATCGAGTTCAACACATTTAGATATACTATTGTGATGTTGTTGGCCGTATCGAGGCAAAAAGAGGGAACGGATTAGATTTAGTGCCTCAGTGTGAGGTGGTCACCGATGATCTGTAGTAATTGATTTGATTCATGGCATATAAGATAGCAGTTGGTTGGGGTTTAGAATGCTCAAAGCTACCTAATGGTTTTAGAATGCTCCCATCAAGATATTGGAACACCACAAAAGCCTACACAAAGGTAAAATCAATATTCTAAATAAATGTATTGAGGAATTAGTTGTTTATAGGGATGATGTTATTACTGGCTGAGATACTAGTTAAAGGGATGGTCACTCAGTTTTACAAAACTCTTCAAAAGTCATATGCTATAATTTTGCAATCTTGTAATTTTTTTGTTTATAGCACTCGAAGTCCATTTAATTTGTTTATATCTTCACTCTACGCCGGCTTCAGCTTCAATGGCATGAAGAAGAAATCCAAGGAGGAGGCCAATCCAAAGGCATCGATGGGCAAGCTCATGTGGTTGCTTGGTGCCAAGGCCCCCGAATGGATGGATGGGTCACTGGTGGGAGATTACGGGTTCGATCCCATTGGCCTCAACAAGCCCTCAGACTATTTACAGTATGACATCGATTATCTAGACCAAAACCTCAACCAAAATCTCCTTTGAGACCTCCTCAGAAATTTCGCCAGAGACCCCAATATCAAGCCCTCCATCCAACCCTATAGTGAATTCTTCAGATTGCAGAGGTTCAGAGAATGCGAGCTCATCCATGGCCAATGGGCCATGCTCAGCGTTCTTGGTGCACTCGCCGTGGAGGGTTTCACCGGCGTATATTGGCAAGATGCTAGAAAGGTACGATTCAAGTCTCTGTAATTTTATTAATTTTCCTATCATTATTTGATTGTTGTAATGGCCTTCGGCCATTTCCACGATTGTATTTTCAGCCATTATCAGTTGACCTGTTATGGAATACAAAATAGGTTAAGCTTAAATGAGATGTGAATAAATTGGATATAAATGTAAAACAGTTTCCAAAAATTTTAATTCCTGAGCTTGCTGCAGATAAATGTGTTCATTCTCAAAAGTGAAGAATGCAGATAAATGTGTTCATTTTGAAAAGTGAAGAATTGAGAATGTCAGCGGTTCACAAGTATCTTTTCAAATATTTGAAAAACTAATTTGAAACAAAATTACTCATTTCCTTGTTCATAGCAGCTTCCTCATTTGTAGTATTTGTTCATAGTAGCTTCCTTGTTTGTAGTATTGGATAGCATGTAGAGAAAACAACAGACATCAGATGATACAGTCTGTGGATCTGGACCCCAGAAAATACGAGCCTGAGCATGAGTTAGTTGAGGTTCTAAATCTTAATGCAACTTTTTCATAAACGTACTTACATGATATTTAGAATCCTTTAAATATTTGCCGGCATCATGCAAGAGTAGCTCTTCTATGCATCCACCCGGAGAAGCTCTCATATGCATCCAACTAGTTCTTACACCCTCTTGTTCACCAGCTTCGTTCTGAATCAATAAGTGGCCTTTCTTGCCTTTGAGCATGGGTAAATAGGATGTGGTGGTGCAAGTGTAGCTTGTTGCTTTGGCGGTGCAGGTGTAGCTTGTTGCTTTGGATGTGCAACTACCATGTGTACACATGGCCAGCATGCAATAACCATGCTTGTGAGATCATTGTAATCCAAAGTGGAGGATAGTAAACATTTAATGTCAAGAGGTAATGCTAGATCAATTTCTAGCATTACTTGGTTTGTTGAAAAGTATTCAATACTCATATTTTTACCCTAATAATTTTAGGGACAATGTACACTCTGCCTCAATATGAGGCCCAATAAGAGGACGAATCTAGTGATTGGTAGAGAAAAAGTGTTGGTTATTTTTTGCAAATAAAACTTTTGATAAACAATCAAACATTGTATTGATTCTCGTATGATTTGTATTGATTTTCGTATCAATTAATAGAATCGGTGGCAAGCCGATTCATAGAGTCCCTGCTAGCCGAGGGCAGGGCTGGGCGAGAGTAGGGACTAATAAGGCATCATCAAATAAAACATAAACTTGTTCTATTCAAGTGCAAACGTAGACTAATTGAAACCTCATATAACATAAATTGCTTCATCAAATTTCTATCTCTTTGAAGGATATACATTATACATTGTTCTTGGGTTAAAAAAATTCAATATTTGGGTATACATCATTCTTGATCTAAAAGAATTTCAATATTCACATTACATGAATTGCGAAAAAAAAACACTATAATATTAATCAAACAGTACAATGATCTAAATATTTCAAAGAAATACAATGTTTGGTATTTAAGAAACCTGACTCTCGTGGGTGACTTGAATTTCACTTAGTCCACTGACGAAGTCTAGGGAATGGGATGCATTTGTGATCCACTTGCTGAGTATTTTATTTCGCATTTTTAGGATGATAAACTTCAAGATATCTCTCTAAAGGTTATCCCACCTACTTGGACAAATGGGAGAGCTGGTTCACATTCCATTGCTAAGCGACTTGACCGATATTTCATGGTCGATTATTTATTTGAGTCTCTCTAGATTTATAGATCTTGGCATTAATCTAGTGGGGTTTCTGATCACAGGGCCATTGTACTTTAGATTGTTCTTGACAGAGACTTTATTGTATATCCCTTCAAATAACCCCACCTGGCTTTTGGAGGAGGAGTTCACAGCACTAGTAAGTTTTAAATGGGAGAACTTACGGTCAAGATTCCTAGTTACTTGTGTTCGCTAAAGGAATTCCTGCTCAACCTTAATAAACTTCGGCTTGTGGTTAGAATTTGGGAAAAGTAATGGAAAAAATCCTTGGATGCTGATATCCGAGCACTTGATAATGACATTCTCACTTGGGAGAAATGCTTGTTACTTAATCCTTTCTCTAAGCAATTTCAAGAGGCATTGAAAGATTTCCATACATCCAAGAACAAGCTTCTGAATCATAAAGAAGAGACTATTCGACAGAAGCAGAGCTTCCTAGCTCTTGGCTGGTGACGAAAATACCTGTTATTTCCATAATTTTTCCAACAATAGACGCTTGACCAATTCTATATGGGCGGAAGTGGATGATGACAACTCCAAAGTATTTGACCAAGGTTCGATCAAACGGGTGGCACAGTCCCATTTTTCGACCTATAGAAGGAACCAAATTTGTTCAAGATAGATGATCAACTGGAAATCATAAAAAAATTTCCCACTTATTTCTCAGTGGAGGGTGGCATTTTTTTAAACCGTACGATCTCTTTGAAGGAGGTCGAAGATACTCTCCACATTTTCTCCAAGGAGAAGAGTCCCAGTCTCGATGGTTGGACTTAGAATTCTATCTTCATTTTTTTGATATGTTTGGACAGGAATTGGTGTCTGCGATTGAGGACTCGCCACCTTGGGCTTGATACCCGAGTCCCTCAATAGCACTTAACTCACTCTCATACCCAAGGTGGATCGACAAGCCTCTTTTAGAGATTACAGACCGATTTCCCTTTGCAATCTTCTCTACAAGTTGATTACCAAAATTATTTCGGAAAGATTGAAGCTGACCCTTGGAAAACATATTTCCATTGAGCAATTTAGTTTCTTGCCCAATAGAAAAATCTTAGATGCGGTGGGAATTGTTCAGGAAGCCCTCCACTCTGTCGAATCTAAACGCTCATTTGTTTTTTTCATGAAGCTTGATTTAAAAAAATCCTAAGATAAGGTCAAATGGTCCTTACTTCAGTTAACTCTCCTACATATTAGCCTTCCCTATGACATGGTTAAATGGATCATGGCTTGTGTCACCAGTGCTAACTATGCTGTCCTGATCAATGGATCTCCTACGCAGACCTTTATGTGCTCTAGGGGAATCCGTTAAGGTTTCCCACTCTTGCCTTATCTATTTTTGTTCATAATTGAAGGTATTATCCTTTTGCTTGCTAAAGCAAAGACTTCGAAAAAGATCAAGGGCATTAAGGTTTCAAGTTCTATATATCTCACTCATATCTTTTTTGTTGACGATGTATTAATTTTTGGTGATGGTTGTCTATTGGATTGGATGCACTATAAGTCATTGATTAATTTATTTTGTGGGGCATCGGGGATTTCCATTAGTGAGCAAAAATTGGCCTTTGGATAACTAAATGTCACTCTTGATACTGTGCATTTGATTGCCCGACACTTCACTTTTCCGTGGAAGTATTTGGATGAAGGTATCACCTACTTGGGTTTTCATCTCAAGCTAAACAGTTATCAGATTGGTGATTAGCTTTTGCTGATTAAGAAATTCCAATATAAGGTTAATACACGGGTTCGAATTTGGCTTTCACTTAGAAGGAGGGTTACTTTGGCTACCTCCATCCTACAATCTATCCCTGTGTATTGGTTTTAACTTTTCATTCTTCCTGCTAAGATAATCAAGGACCTTCATAGAAATCTGTTCCATTTTCTTTGGAAGGGAGTTATGCACTGTAACAAGTTTCACCTGGCTAGTTGGAGCTCCCTGTATTGACCCAAAGGTTTGGGGGGTTGGGGCATTAAGGATCAAAAAAGTTTCAACCTCTCACTCTGTGCCAAAATCCTGTGGAGGGACATGACAAATTTTGGATTATGGGGTAGCATTATCAAGGCTAAATACATGTCAATACTGACTCTGGATGTTTGGTTACATAGAGCCACCTTCAATATGAACACAGTCTCGACAGTATGGCATAGCCTCCTTTCTAGTTTGCCTTATATTTTGCTCGATCTGCGTTGGCTTGCGGGAAAGGGAAATATGATATATATTGGATTGGATCCAATTGTGGGCATTGCAAACTTTACACTCTCCCATCCTCTATTAGTTTGGTTACATGGCAGGAATTTGGTGCTACTCAAACAATTTTTTGTACAAAATGACAGACTTGCTCCTTTGTGGTTTTCTTCGACAGATCTTTGCCTCACTAGTGATCTGGATTTGGAGTGGGATATGTACATAGATATTATTTATGTTGTTGGTATTTATTTGCACTCGACACATGATCAGATTGTCTGGGTTGCTAACAAAAGGACAGGGATGGTGAGGGATGATCTGGCTTACTTGGAAATTCTAAAATCTGGTGTGACTCCTGACTACTGCTAGTGGTATGTAGATCTATGGAAATTACATATTCCAGGTACGGTAAAATATTTATGTTGGTCAGCTATGAACAATAAGATCCTCACATGGGACTCCCTTCAGGTACGTGGTTACTTTGGGCCTGGGGTCTGTATTTTCTATTTTGCAGCAATTGAATCTATAGAACATATTTTTGGGAGTTGCTCCTTCTTCCATAAGATTGGCCAAAGTCTTTGTCACATACTCAACAGTAACTAGTTCTGGACAACCCTTACTATAGTTGATAATATGGAACATTGGGTGGAAAATATTGGTTTACCCCTTGAAGTACCTTGTCTTTTGTTGTGGGAGTTCTGGAGGGCTCATAATTTCTTTATTTTCCAGAACAAGTCGGTGTCTTAGTTTTGTATCATAACTAAGGTCTGTACCTGTCCTCATCTACTTGATATTACTGGTAAAAAATTCTCCACCAGAAAAATTTTCCCTCTACCTTCCTTGAGGGAGGGGATCGTGGGATACTTTGATGGAGCAGCTAGTGATGGGAGTTGTGGGGTCGGGATGGTGATCATTGTGGACAGGTCATCTTCTTATAGATTTATTTTGGATGTTGGCTATGGAACTAACACTAAGTCAGAACTTCTGGCCTTATCGGGGATTGCTTTATTTTTCTATTCACAAGAACATTTAGGATTTACATGTTCAGGGAGACTCTAAGGTGATTGTTGACTAGGAATTTGGAAAACATAACATACACTCTATTTCCCTTGACCATTGGATTTTTCTAGTGAAATAAGTATTTGGACACTTTAGCTCTTTGACTTTCCAGCATGTGGATAGGGAATTCAACTCCTTGGTAGATGAACTCTCCAATAAGGAAATTGGACTAGGAACTGGAAGGTTTTCCTGGGAAGAACATACTGAGGGACAATTGACAGATTGTGGCTCATTGAATCTTCATTGAGTTTTCTGATTTTTGATATGTTCCATACTTGTTTTAAGACTTATGCACAACTATTTATTTCCTTTTAGTATTTTTCAGCTACTTATATGTTAACTGATAACCTACTGTCAGATTACTGTTGTTTGATAAAAATATGCTACTTGCATAAGGATCGGTCAAACTTTAATATCCTTCAGTTATTATACCGCTCTATGTACCCAAGTGGTGTAGCTTTTATGACACAATTTTATAAAAGTTAAAAACTGTCCATGTGAAAACATATATTATATTTAAATCAAGCATCACAACAAACACCTAAACATATATCAATAATGCAAACACCTTACTAACCTACATGAGAACTTAATCGTGGTGTTATCTCCCAAGATAATTTATTTTTGTATGAAGAATTTAATTCACGCAATAAGGAATATGAATGTCACTAACAGTTTGAAAGCCTCTGTGGTTGATAAAAATTTCACTAAGTTGTAGCTTCAGTGGCTTGGTCAAGGATCAGAACATCTCATTAGCCATCGATAGACTACGGCTTCCACGGTCAGATGAACTCTTCGGTGATCGAAGAACTAAGGACAACAGATTGGCAAGCTAGTTCACTAAGGAGCCGCAATGGCAGGAGACAGAAGGACTACGGATCGGTGAAGTTTACAACTGAGTTCCTCTACAGTGTCGGCGACACAGAAGACTAAAGCTCTGATCAATGACAAGAAGCATTCCGATAGCACGTCAATAGGATAAACATCGGTGATTGGGAGAGCTAAAGACTATGGATCGGTGAGTCTAGAACTAAACATCTCCACGGTGTCGGGGGCATAGAGAACCAAAGCTCTGATCGATGACTTCTACTGACCTCCGATAGCAATAAAGCGAAATCACTGACAGTCAAGCATATAAAGTTTTGAAAAAGAAAAACAATAGAGAGAATGTGCATCAACGAATAACAAGATTGTGCATCGGCGGCATAGGAGACTAATGCCTCGATCCCTTCATTAATCAACTTCCGGCAGCAATAAATTCAGTTCGTTTCACCTTTGAAACTGCGGTAGAGTTCAGATAAAAGGTTCTGATGCATTAGTTATCACAGCTTCTGATCGCCAATGAGCTAATGGTGAAGAGCGGCAGCATTGAGACTTGGGGCGCCGACGGAATAGACGACCAAGCTTCCGATCGGTGACTGCGGCGACAAGGTAGAAAACTCCAAGGGATTAAAACAAGAAATGTTACTTCAGATTAACTGCCGAAACACTAGTTGTTGGCGGCAATTTCAAACTGAACCAGCAATGCCAATTATCAGCGACCACTTCAACTATTAAAAGCTCACTCAGTGAACTAGATCTTCACGGTATATAAAAAAATAGTTAGCAAGGGTTTGAATCCCTAATCTGGAAAAGCTATCACTTTCAATTATTTTTGTGTAAACAGATCGGATTTTCAGGATATGTGATATTTGTAGAAGGCTATAAAGCCCATGATAGATTTGATAATAAGGGTTCAGCTTCGGGGATTTATGAGCCAATAATACTTTCAAGCTTATAATTTTACTCATTCATGGTATAAGCTCTTTTGTTGTGATCTGTTCAGCCATATCTCTTTCTTTACTGTGTTTATGCCAAAATGTGCATTCAAGTCAATTTCAGATTTATTAAAAAGCTGATAGCTGTCATCCTATTGGTCTATTAGTGATATTTGATTTATAAATACCATCCTCAGTAGGATTTAGCCATTTATATGCATGTGTTATGTGTGTAAGTCTGCCATCCTGGTGAGTTCTCCATCCCTACACCTTATAATTGAATTTTTGAGCAAATTGCAACTAAAATCCTTGTAAACAAGTGAGTCTTATGCATGCCTTGAGAGTGGAAAGGTTACATAGGTCGACTGACTTGACCCATATCTGAAAACCATAAAAAACATTGTAAGTCACTAGTAATCCTTGAGCTACAACCTAGAGGAGTTTCCTGGAGTGATAACAAAGTGGCGTCGTTTCCGGGGATAGGAGATTGAAGCTCAGCTTCCCTAGGAAACAACATAGATCCATGCTTTGATGATAGATAGAGCTTGGACATTATTACGGTTGTAATAATCTATCTGCCAACTCAATTGATATAAGGTGGATTCAAGAAGACCAAGTACCAGAGCAAACCCAAAGGGGCCACCAGCAACACCCGTTTCAAATCCAAAAGAAATCTTGAGGAAAGCTGGGGCTTTGCTAAGACAGACCAGGAGTGCTGCACAAAACGCTACATCAGGTATTTCAAGAAATATTTCTACTATTATTTCTTCTGCTGAAACTCTTAATTCCCAGAAATTTTCAGATACATCAGAAAAATGTAGGGCTTGGGCATCTTCAAGCACTTATGCTTGTGAAGATCCAATCCCTGGTGACTCCACTGGGATAAGTATACCACCTCCTTCTCAACAAATATTTTCATCAGTGCTGCCTTCCACATCCCTATCCATACCCATTTCCAAGATGGCTACCCCTCAATTGACCAAGATGGAAAGGATCTTGGTAGCTAGGTATGCACCCCTAATTTTTCCAAATCCTCTCGTAGCCATGCCTACCAGGGATTTCCTCAAGTATATGCCTAAGTTTGTTGGGGAATTGGTTTTCACTGCTAAAGAACATCTAGAGGATTTTTATAGCTATGCTGAAAATATAAATATAGAACATGAAGATGTATGGACCAGAGTTTTTGTGCAAAGCCTATATGGCCAGGCTAGGAAGTGGTTTAAGGAACTGCTTGTTGGGTCAGTGGCAGGCATAGAGGCCCTAGATGACATTTTCCTGAAGCAATGGGGAGAGAGGAGAGACCACCTCTACTACATCACAGAATCCAACAACCTGAAAAGAGAAAATGGTGAGTCTGTCTCCAACTTTACCAAGAGATTCAACAACATGTACAACAAGATCCCCACTGAGATTAAGCCCACCGGTACCTCAGCTATGATAACTTATGTGAATGCCTTTGACTCTAACTTATGCCTACTTATCAGAGAAAGGAGGTTTGCCTCCTTATCACTTATGTAGGATGCTTCCCTAGAGGTAGAGTCAAACATTCTGACATCCTAGAAGGTCAAAGGGAAGGTAGACAGGAGAAAGCAGCTAGCAGACTATAGTGGGGCTTCTGCATCAGAGAACAAGATTGAAAAAATGACCAAACTTTTAGATAACATGACTGCTGAAATGTCTAAATTGAAGGACCAAGGACATCTGTCGGTGAGGGGTAAGGGGCCAAGTGACTTTGCTCCTCGAAACCCAAATTTTGTTCCTTATAGAAGAGGAAACCCCCCAGTTCAGATTCTCAGAAGGGAGAGAAATCAAGGGGAAGATCAAAGGATAAGAGATCCATTTCAAAATGATGTATTAGAAGAAGAGCCAGAGTTTATTGAAGAAGAAGGAGAAGCTGAAGACAATATCCACTACATGGAGGATGATTTGGACTACTCTTTTCTGCCACAAGCATAATATGAAGAAGCCCTGATTGATGAGTAGATCACTGAAGAGGCTGTCTATCAGGATGATGCTCAAGGAGGTTACCAACTGAGGTCTAGGTTGGTTTCTCCCCTCAAGAAGAATGTTGTACCTATCAAGATGTCTGCTGCACCAGCTAGAAAGGTTGTTGTTTTACCAAAGAAAGTGGTTGTCCCATCCAAAGCATTGCATAAACCAGTACCTTCAACCACACCTGATCAAGTCCAACTCAAACCTACAGCTCATGAGGTAAGGTTTCTAGATAGGATGCATTATTCTTTTAACCTTGAGTCTGAAATTCAAAAGTTGAAAATCCCTTTCCCTTTAATTCAATTGATGAAGAATGATGCATTTAAAACCTCCATTCTGAATTCCCTTCAGCCCAAGGTGCACAATGACACTGACTTTGTGAACCTGCAAGATGACAAACCTGTTGTAACCCTGGGCCTAATGATCGAAGACATAAAGGACTCCTACCCACCATTTTATATATCCTTGAACATCCATGATAAAATCCTCCATAACTGTCTGCTCGATTTAGGAGCCTCTCATAACCTAATGCCTAAGGATGTGATGGATGAAATCAGCCTCAACATTACCAAGCCCTACCACGATTTATTCTCCTTTGACTCTAGGAAGGTCAAGTGCTTGGGCCTCATCAAAGACCTTGTTGTAAACCTAACTCAGCTACCTATGAAAAGCGTAATGATGGACATCGTAGTGTCTGATATTCCTCCAAAATCCGGCCTCTTATTGTCCCGGTCATGGATCAAAAGATTGGGTGGCACCCTTCAGATGGATCTCACGTATGCCACCATTCCCATGTTTGGAGGGGAGACTAAGAGACTGTACATAGAAAATCAGCTCACATACATTATAAGCAAGGAGAGAAACTCAGTGAATCGCCCGACCTACACCATGGACACCGATTTTGGGTCTTGCATTTTGCAAATAGATGATAATCAACAGACATCATTTCAGCTCACTGAGCCCACCCGTCCGCAGCCCGAAGAAGTCACAACAGTGATCTGGACCATGTATTTCAATGGGGCTAGCGCTCAAAGCTCAGTAAGCACGGGGGTCGTCTTGATCTCCCCATCTAAAGAGAACATTCACTTATCTTATAAGATTGATTTCAAAACCATGAACAACGTAGCAGAATATGAAGCCTTGCTGCTAAGAGTTAAAGCGGCCAAGGAGATGGGGATCATGTGCGTGAAGATTTTTGGGGATGCAGACCTCATGATACAGCAGGTCAACAACACTTTTCAGACGAAAAATATCAGAATGAAGGCCTACAGGGACGAGGTATGGAAACTCAAAGACTCCTTTATGTTTTTTGAACTGTCATATATTCCTATGGATTTGAATCACCTGGCTGATTCCCTGGCCCTCTCTGCAAGTTTTTTTTTTCCTCCTTTACCTCATAAGCTCAGCTATGACATTCAGGTCAAGTACAGAGCCTCTCTTCCAGATAATGTAAAATTTTAGAGGGTGTTTGAAAATGATGAGGAGCTTAGTAAATTCCTTTAGTTAGTGGATGAATTCTCTTACATACACATAGACCAGGAAAACCTTAACCTGGAGGAATCCAAGCATCTCAAGTTAAAAGATAAAGTGACTGAGAATAATATTGTCCAATTGCCCAGGAACTACATACCTCGAGGTCTAGTACCACTAGAAGAACTGTTTGATCACAATGACATGCCTTTCAAGCCCTCCAAAAGGGAGCTAGATCCTGTTATCCAAGAACAAAACATAGGCAGCCAGAGCCATCCAAAACTGATAAATCTATCCACTGGGCTGACTGCTGGACAGAAGTCTGAATTTTCTAGCTTGATAAAAGAGTTTGCTGATGTCTTTGCATGGGAGTATAGTGACCTAAAAACATATGACACCAACATCATCCAGCACAGGATTCCTTTGGAGAAGGACACCATTCCTTTCAAACAGAAGCTAAGACCCATCAGCCCTCTTCTATTACCAGTGATTGAGAAAGAGATCCACAAAGTCCTCAAAGCCAAGATCATAATTCCCCTCAGATATTCCAAGTGGATTGCAAATCTAGTAGTGGTAAGAAATAAAAATGGAGAAATCAAGTTGTGTATGGATTTTAGAAACCTGAACAAGTGTTCCAAGAAAGACAACTATCCACTGCCCAAGATGGAGCACCTATTGAAGAAAGTCTCAAGGGATAGAGTTATGTATTTCCTTGATGGATTCTTTGGATACAACCAAGTTGCTGTGCACCCAGATGACCAAAAGAAGACTGCCTTTACCACCCCCTGGGGCACCTTCATGTATGCTAAAATTCCATTTGGGCTAATGAATGTTGGGGATACTTTTCAGAGAGCTATGGACCTAGCTTTTGTAGGGAGAAAAGATAAATTTGTGATGATATATTTGGATGACTTAACAGTTTACTCTCACGGCCATCATGACCACTTATAGCATTTAAGGAAGGTATTTCTGAAGTACAGAAGGTATGGAATATCACTGAACCCCAAAAAGTCCCAATTTGCACTCAATGAAGGAAAGCTCCTAGGCCACATAGTCTCAGTAGAAGGTGTAAATATCGATTCGGTAAGAGTGGAGGCAATTCAGCAGCTGTCAATACCAAGGTCAAAAAGAGACATTCAGTCCTTTTTAGGCGAGATAAACTTTGTCAGGAGATTCATTCCAAATTTCTCTGAGCTAGTAAAGCACATAAAAACCATGCTTAAAAAGGATGCAGAAATCAAGTGGACCGACCAGGTAAGAAATTATTTGGAAGACATTAAGAAATCCATCATGGAGACCCCAACCCTAATTAGTCCCGACTACACCAAGGGTTTTTACATTTTCTCTTTTTCATCTTATGACACAGTGGTAGCTGTACTATTACAAAAGAATGATGAAGGTCTTGATCATCCAATTGCTTTCTTCAGTAGAACCCTGAGAGATGCTGAGCTGAAGTATGACCCAATTGAGAAGTAGGATTATGCTCTCATAAAATCTTTGAAGAGCTTCAAATTCTACATTCTCCATGCAAAGAGCATTGCATATGTTCCTTCGGCTGCTATGAAGGATGTTTTGACTCAGCCTGAAATTGATGGGAAGAGAGCTAAGTGTATTGCCAAACTCATTGAGTTTGATGTAGAGGTGAAACCCACCAAGCTGGTAAAGGGATTAGGTATGGTCAAACTCATGGCCAAAGAAAACGGTGAACTGATGGGAATAAAGTTTACATGTGTCAGATCAGCAAAAGTGCAAACTATGGTAGATGCTGAAACAGAAGTAAATCAAGATTAGAATAACAGTCCAGCAATAGCTGAGAACATATCTTCTTGTGAGTGGTACTCAGGTATCATTCAATTTTTGCTTAAATTAGAAGTTCCTCCTGATTTCACTCCTAACCAAGCATGAGCTCTTAAGTTGAAATCTGTTAAGTTTTGCATAATTGACAAACTGTTGTACTGGAAGGATCTGTCTAGAATTTTGTTAAGGTGTCTAGATAAAGAGGAAGCACAGCAGGTCATGCATCACTTTCATTCCAGTACATGTGGAGGCCACCACTACTGGAAAACCACAACCCACAAGATATTAAAAGTAGGAAACTATTGGCCAGTCCTCTTTTCTGATGTATGCACTTTTGTAAGGGCATGTGACCAATGTCAAAGGTTTATAGGGAAGTATCAACTCAAATCCTTGCCCCTCAGGCCTGTTACAATGAATGGGCCTTTCCAGCAATGGGGTCTGGATTTCATAGGTGAAATAAATCCATCTTCCAATGGACAGCATAAATGGATCTTAGTAGCCACTGACTACTTTACCAAATGGATAGAAGCAGTGCCCAGTAAGGTTAGTGACTGATAATGCACCAGCTTTTAAGGCTTGAGAATTAGTTAAAATGTGTGAATCAATGGGTATTCAACTGGTGCACTCCACATCCTATTACCCACAAGGCAATGGCCTGGCTGAGTCATCCAACAAAAGCTTAGTCAGAATCATCAGTAAACTGCTAGAGACAAATCAGAAAAGCTGGGATTCAAAGCTTAAGTTTGCTTTATGGGCTGATAGGGTGACATATAAAAGATCCATAGGGACTTCTCCATTCAAACTAGTTTATGGCACTAAGGCCATCTTTCCTATCCAACTCATCCTTCTAGTGGTAAACTTATTTCAGGAAGGGGAGGATGAACCAAATGATATGATGAGAAGGATGATGGATTTAGTGGAGTTACAACAAATCAGGGAGCAAGTTATAGGAAAATCAGAAGCTCATCAACAGAGGATAAAGGGCATGTTTGACAAAAGAGCAAAGGAAGACAACTTCCAGGTCGGAGATTGGGTCCTCAAGTAGGATGTTGTCAGACAGTATAAGGGGAAACATGGAAAATTTTACTCTTTGTGGATTGGCCCTTTTTTTATAGACCAGGTATATGAGAATAACAACTTCAAATTTCAAAAGCTGGACGGTGAAAAAGTATTCAATGGCCCAGTAAATGGGCGGTTCCTGAAACTCTATTTTATTTGAAGCTCTGAGGCCTTATGATTGTAAATTAGTAGATAGTAGGTTGTTTTACTTTCAGAATAAGACTCCATGCCCAATGGAACAATAAAGAATAGTGTTAAGTTACTTAGTTGCTTTTAGTGAAAGGCATTTTGGTCTAGGGTTCTTGGGACCTCACTGGGAGGTTCCCATCCCCAAGTAGGAGCCAAATGTTATCTCCCAAGATAATTTATTTTTGTATGAAGAATTTAATTCACACAATAAGGAATATGAATGTCACTAACAGTTTGAAAGCTTCTATGGTTGATAAAAAATTCACTAAGTTGTAGCTTCGGTGGCTTGGGTGAGGATCAGAACATCTCATTAGCCATCGACAGACTACGGCTTCCGCGGTCAGATGAACCCTTCGGTGATCGAAAGAACTAAGTAAAATGAATCGACAAGCTAGTTCACTAAGGAGCCGCAATGATGGGAGACAAAAGGACTATGGATCGATGAAGTTTACAACTGAGTTCCTCCGCAGTGTCGGTGGCACAGAAGACTAAAGCTCCGATCAATGACAAGAAGCATTCTGATAGCGTGACAATAGGATAAACATCAATGATCGGGAGATCTAAAGACGACGGATCGGCTAGTATAGAACTAAACATCTCCGCGGTGTTGGGGGCATAGAGAACCAAAGCTCTGATCGATGACCTCTACTGACCTCCAATAGAAATAAAGCGAAATCGCCGACAATCAAGCATATAAAATTTTGAAAAATAAAAACAACAAAGATAACATGCATCGGCGAATAGCGAGACTGTACATTGGCGGCATAGAAGACTAATGCCCCGATCCATTCGTCAATCAACTTCCGGCAGCAATAAATTCAGTTCATTTCACCTCCGAAACTGCAACAACGTTTAGATAAAAGGTTCTGATGCATTAGTTATCACAACTCCTGATCGTCGACGAGCTAATGATGAAGAGCGACAGCATTGAGACTTGGGGCACCGACGGACTAGAAGACAAAGCTTCTGATCGGTGACTACAGCGACAAGGTAGAAAACTCCAGCGGATTAAAACAAGAAATGCTACTTCAGATTAACTACCGAAACACTGGCTGTTGGCGGCAATTTCAGACTGAACCAACAATGCCGATTATCGGCGACCACTTCAGCTATTAAAAGATCGCTCAGTGAACTAGATATTCATGGTAGATAAAAAAATAGTTAGCAAGGGTTTGAAGCCCTAATCTGAAAAAACTATCACTTTCAATTATTTTTGTGTAAACAGTTCGGATTTTCAGGATCTATGATTTTTGTAGAAGGCTAGAAATCCCATGATTGATTTTATAATAAGGGTTCAACTTCGGGGATTTATGAGCCAATAATAATTTCAAGCTTCTTATTTTACTCATTCATTGTATAAGCTCTTTTGTTGTGATCTGTTCAGCCATATCTCTTTCTTTACTGTGTTTATGCCTGAATGTGCATTCAGGTCAATTTTAGATTTATTAAAAAGACGATAGTTGTCATCCTATTGGTCTATTAGTGATATTTGATTTATAAATACCATCCTCAGCAGGATTTAGCCATTTATATGCATGTGTTATATTTGTAAGTCTGCCAGCCTGGTGAGTTCTCCATCCCTGCACCTTATAGTTGAATTTCTGAGCAAATTGCAACTAAAACCTTGTAAACGAGTGAGTCTTATGCATGCCTTGAGAGTGGAAAGGTTACATAGGTTGACTGACTTGACCAATATCTGAAAACCCTAAAACACATTGTAAGTTACCAGACATCCTCGAGCTACAACCTAGAGAACTTTCCTGGAGTGATAACACGTGGAATTTTTTTAGAGTTCTCTTATTCTTGCATAATATAAAAACGAGGCAAATCTATTTAGCATATTAATATTAAATTAAAATTTTCTTTCATTTAGACTTGCGTTAAGTTTGAAAATTCCTTGGAGAGGTTCTTTATGCTATATACTTAAAGGAAAATATAAGTTATTATTGGATTAAAATGCCAAGTAAAACCTGTTTTAAATGTTTCTAATTTTGGGAAATATTTTGTAAAATTTTATCCTAGTTGACTTTTTTCCCTTTTTGGAGAATAGGTGATGGGGAAAATTTCTAGTTGGGATTGACCCCTTTGTGGGTGGAGAAGAAATTATAAACTTTTCTAGTCTTTTATCAATAATTTTTTAAGGGAATAGAAAGTTATCTTATGTGAAAAAGGCCTTCTGTTGAATCAATCTCCTCCTCTTATTGGCTACCTTTAGAAGACTTGGGTTTAATGGGACATTTAGCTACTAAATGGAACTCCTATATTACTAGACTGAAACATGCTAGTATCATATTGAATGATCTCAAATATAGTATTTCTTGTTGACGTAATGCTTTAACTAGACAAATAACTTAGTGCCAAAATAAGTTATGATGCTATTTATGTTTTTTGGTTGAAACTACGGAGAAGTGTGGCACAAGAAACTGTGGAAATGGAATGTCCCATTAAAACTGAAGTGCTTTACTTGGATATGCTTGGAAACCAAAATTATGACTTGGGATAACCTCATTAAGAGAGGCAATGTTGGCCCAAATTTTTGTATTTTATGCTTTAAGGAGGTTAATTCTCTCAATCATTTATTTGTTTATTGTAAATTTTCCAAGTTGAGGAATGGGACTTTGTTTCCTTTGATAAAAGGTTTGGAATCATAGATTAAAAATATCCCAATTTACATAGAACTTCCTATTCTTGTTAGTTGTGGGATATAGAAATCTAGCAATTTAAAAAAAAAAAGGAATTTGCACATGTTGTTGCGAGTTCAAAGATTGTGGGTTTTTTTAACGAAATATATAAAGGGCGGAAAACAAAGAAACCTAGAATTATTTTCAAACCTAGTCTTTGAGAGGATTGTCCTATTGCTTATTTTGATTGTGTTGCTCAAATGGGGCCATGTGATGGTGGAATGTTATTAAAGATTAGTAGCAATCATTGCTATTTTCTATGGATGGGATGTGGTTTGGGATCAAACACCATAGTAGAACATTGGCGGTATGGGGACTTCTATTATTTTATTTTAACATAAACATCTTCTTTCTTCAAGTATTTGGAGACTCCAGAGCAATTATAGTTGATTGGGATATTGGTTGTACAAATATATAGGTGGATGTGTTGGGACATTGGTGCTATAAACTCAAGTCACTTCAAATATATTTCTACAATATCTCATTCAAGCATAGTTGTAAACCAACAATTGAATTATGTGGTAGATAGGATATAAAAAAACCACTAGGTTCAATTGAAATTAGAATCTATTTTGAAGAGATAAAAGGCTTCACTGTTATGCCAAGGGGCTCTTTTATGCTTATTAAAAAACAAGCACGTGATCACTTGGTTTCCATTTTTTTTTCTTACATCACATATATGAACATGTGAAAATATACTTGGGAGCTTGTGAAAGTTAAATATTATGTTGATATTTGTAAAGAAATTCATTTTGGAACTCTATTTACTGCGGGGAAGTCTCTTGGTACTTTTTTCTTCCTTTTTTAAAGGATAAGAGATGATATTGTAACAACTCAAGCTATTTTTAATGCTTATGAATAACAAGTAACTAGATTTTTTCCATATGAAAAAATATTAATATTAAATTAGATTAATATTTAAGTTTATAAATTACAAAAGCGATGTTTACTAATACAAATTTATTTTATGTAAAATTAAAACTAAAAATTTATTAAAAATAAGTAATTTGAAGTCTCGACTAAAACGAGCAATAGTAGAACCAACATTTGGAATGATCAAGAGTGCAAAGATGCGAGAAAATAAATTAAGCAAGATGCTCCAGATTCGATAAAAGTGGACAAGATAAATCACTACAAAGCTTTAATTAAAAGAAAAAAAAGGCATTATCTGAGTAAAAGGCGGGAAAATCTCCTACACCTCTCCAAGATAGATACTAAGAAATTCTGGAGGTAGATTCTAACTCACAAAACAAAAGAAGACAATAAAATTGCTTTAAAAGATTGGAATTCCTATCTTTAAAAGATTTATGAATCCCTGGATATCAGAGATAACATTCAAACCATTCTTACAATAAAATAAGTTTTCTTGTTAGAAGACATAGATTTTGGGGTTAAGTGCTTAGTAAATGGAAAATCCAAAGACATTGAAGACTACCAAGCATAAATATAAAAAATTGGAGGGATTTCCCTTATCTCACACATCCACAAACTCTTTAATCTAAAGGTCAAGCAAGTGCTTCCTACACCTTGGACTCAAAGCGTCATTATTCCTATTTTCAAAAGTGGCGATAAAAATAACCCCCCTAATTATGAGATTATTATGATTATCCCTCTCTTAGCTAAGTTATATGGAATTATCTTAGAAAATAAGATCAATGAATGGATAGAAATGGAAGGAAAGCAAGATAAAGGCCAAGCAGGTTTTAGAAGGAATATTTCAACCATGGACCACCTCGTTACACTTAGGATAATTGCAGAGGAATGTTGTAATAATAAGTCTGACCTATTTTGTTGCTTTGTGGATTTTAGAAAATCTTTTGATACAATTCCTAGAAATAACATGTGGAATAGGCTAGAGGAGCTTAAGGTTCCTTTTGAGTTGAAAGCTTCCACGATAAGGTTATACGAAAAGGTGATTTTCAAGTTTAAGAGTAATGAGGGGTGGACAATAGATATAAATTGTAAATTATATTGGAGTTAAACAAGTTCGCCCCCTCTCCCCTACCCTTTTTGGCATTTACATTGACAAACTAGAAAAGTGTTTAGAAGAAGCAGGTTGTGCCAGTACAATATTAGATGGGATAGTTATCATCCTCCTACTTTATGCTGATGATATTATTCTTATGGAAAGGTGTCCTTATGATATCGATAAGCAATTAAGAATTCTAAATGATTTTTGCTCTAACATGGGTATGATTGTTAACACCAACAAGACAAAAATCATGATTATAAAATCTAAGAAAGACACCTATGCAAATTTGATTTATGATAATAGAAATATAGAGGAAGTGACTTCTTACAAGTATCTTGGAATTAATATTCATCACAAGCTCAATTGTAACTATAGCATTGAGAAAAATGATTAATTGAGGGTGGAAATCTTATTTTGGTCTTGAAAATAACTATAAATCAACCAATATGATCGTGTGGGATAAAAATAAGTTCCTCTTTGAAACTATTGTCATCCATGTTATCTTGTATGGTTGTGAAGTATGGGGGTGCAAAATTTCTAGAGAATCTTGGAGGAATATTGAGAAAATCCAGTCACCGAACTTCACTTTCCTTCTACCTACTCTTGTACAATCCATGACTTGGACCCACCTCAACATACGGGGGTCCCGCACTCTTAGACTTCTGAAGACCACCTGAGGTCTCATCTGTGGAACCCTCTCGAAGAAGAAGCAGGAAAAAATGGAACCAAAGCCAAACTGCTTTAGCTCTCCCTGCTGACACTTAGTTAGCTAATGTTTGAATATCGGAAGCATGGCTTCCGCCCAGTTGAATACCGTGGGTGTCATGGCCTCTATGGCATACAACATGTGTGCCCTAGAATCCTGGTGCACACCCTGAATCCCGAACACCCTCTGCATAGTAAATAGGACAGTCCATAGGGGTCCATCCATCACTGATCTTATGGGGATTTTCTTCCCCGATGTCCTCGTCCCTGGAGCACAGTGATGATCTATAAGCTCTCAAGTGGTAATATCCCCTCCATGGGAACCTGTGAGCGAGATGGGGGCACCTTTTCTCGAGAGACCAATCAAGAAGTAGATATCCTCTACCTCCACTATCAGAATATGGCCCCCCACATCGAAGTATTGTTGCTCTAGATTCCACATCTATAGTATGTGCTCTAATAACCACTCGTGCGATACCATGCTTGGGGTCCGGAAGAACTTCAGGATCCCATAGTCCCGTAATGCAGCTATATAACCCGGATTTCTCTCAGCGAAATCATCATCATTGTCATGTTGTCTTTCTTTCCATATCACCATGTTTGAGCAACAAAAACCTGCCAAAAAAACAATCATAGCATGCATTAGAATCATTCCCAATCATTTAAAATCAAAAGAATGGATTATATTGCTTGTGCTATTAGTTTAAAATCTCCACGGCCAGCACCACCTGTGCACCGTTGGAGACAGGTGGTGGCACCGCCTGTTAGCTATGTTTTAGGCGCAGTTCTTGGGAGGTACCGCATATCCCGTAAGGGGTATGCGCGGTGCCCGTGTTCATGGTTTTAGGGTTTTCCATGTAGGCCCAAAACCTCATCAAAACTCAAAATAAATGCTATGAAAAGGAAGAGTTAGGTTTTAGCTATTACTTGCAACTGACAGTGCTCAAATCGGACGGTGGAAACTCCCGGTATCAGCTGCTGAAGATATGGCTAAGAAAGTAGTCCAAATGCTATCCACTATGGGTAAATAGTAAAATGATTTGATTTTTTACTATTTACATGACTTATATAGGAATTTTTAGATCTGATAAGCTATAGTTTTGATGTAAAATTACTTTTTACTCTAAATTTATCAATCGTAATCCCTTAATCCTAGTTATGAATGCATTTAACACTTGTATCTGAGTCGATTGCAGGATAGGAGAACTATAGTAAGAAGCTTTGGAAGCTTGTTTATGACTTTTTCGTACTTCAATAAAATGGAAAGGGTCAATGAGCATTTATTACGACACTTTGGACCTCGCTCCTTAAACCTAGTATCAAAGGTCCGAGTCCATTTCAGTTTCTTTCTAGGCTCGTTAAAAATCGACATTGTGTAAAGAAGCGTCATGGAGTCTTCTTTTCACCTCCTTTTCAGGCTCCTTAAACACGAAAAGATCATCAAGTCCGTTTTCGATTCTTTCCAGGGTTGTAAAAAGTGACATTATGTAAAGAAACCTCATGGAGTCCTCTTTAAACTCTTTTTAGGCTCCCTAAATATGAAAAAATTGTCGAGCGATCTTGTCTTCTTCACGCTCGTTAAAGTATTTGAAGAGTCGCCTGTCTGATGGTAGGTTATCTCTTTTTCGATTCAGATAGGACTATTTATGAAAAAGGAACACTCTAGCCAATCATGACTAGAAGAGTTCTCTAAGGTATGATTTTACACTTTTTCGGGCCTTAGAGACTAAATCATACCAAAAAGGACCCCTTTGGAGTCTTCTTCCATAATCGTTCAGGCTCTCTAAACATGAACGATACAAAGTTTTCTTTCGTTGGACTCGTTAAATTAAACATTGAGAGACTTGTTTTGGGAACAAACCCCTCCTCTCTCAGGTTCATAAAACATACGAGTCTGGACTTGTCTTCCGACAAGCTATATCGAATGTTTGTTACCCTTGTTGAACTCGTAAAATCGAAAAGAGGCACTCATCGATCATGATGGGAGAAATGGGAAGGGAATCATTTTGCAAATAAATGGCAATAGCTTTTAGTTACCTTTGAACATGGCACTTGTCTACACATCATGTCAGTAAATTGGGTATTCAACTTATCTTTGTGACGATCCACTTTCATGAGTCATGTCACTCCTTTGAGTCTTTCAAAAGAATGCATTGTCCACTGTCACATTGTGTGTTTGTCTCGTTCAGTCATGCTGCCCAGTATTTTTGTCGTGCTTCCTGATGTTCAAAGGGGATTTGAATAAGTTTTACCTCTGTAGTCCATACAGTCTTTGTGTCAGTACTTTTGAGTCAGTCTTATGGTTACTACATTCACATCATTATAGAACTATGTTCCGAGTTTTGTGTCGTCAATGTGGGACTCATCATGGCCCTCCTTCGATGAGACTATTCCCGTCGACATTAGCTCATCATCCGGGAAATAGTCTTAGAAACAAATATTTAGTACCTTGAGATCTGTATGCCTTAATGAAAAATTCTCTCGCTCTCGACATAGGTTCACATCATTGACCTTTGATCGATAGAATCGACTGGGTGTTCGACATTAGGACATCTATTCACACTCAGTAGATTGTATTAGGGTGCCTTGGGAATCATTAACATTAATGGTGATCTCCCTCGCACTTGTTAACGGTTCACATCATTGGCCGGTAATCAAGTGGTTTCTACCATGTTCAACTTTAGATCATTGTAATCACATGGATAGAATCGTACTTTGTGGAAGACGAGACGAAGACCCTGGGTATTTGTTTAAAGCGCTCATTGCTTTCCCCAGATTGCGATGGAGTTTTGTATATCTAGCATGGATCCACATTTGTATGGTCGTGGATATGCTCAAATTTGCGTCTATATGACATAGATCTACATTGTATGTCTGGTAGCTATGTCCAAGTTTGAGTCCTCTATCACATGGATCTACGCTATATTCTAGTAGCCATGCTTGTTTATTCCTCCCATGGATCTGCCTTGTATTGGTCTGCGGCCATGAGTTGGTTACTTGCATCTATGAGTCAAAAATATTGTTGTACTACAGATGCCTACTTGACGACATACTCCGATCAAGCCGACATTTTCACCTCGTAGCAACGACTTGTTCTCTCAAAGATCTCGTTTATCGTATCCCTCTAAGACTCATGCTTTGGGGGGCATCTTGCTATACCAAAATTCTATCATCATCATGTGATAAGACCTTTGACATACCTACTTGGCCTTAATCCCAGCACTTGGAGTGGAAACCCATATTGTTTGTCAATCTTTCATGAAAATTCCCAGCACCGTGCTTTCCTTGTTAGCCATGAGCAGTTCCTTGCTCGCACCACCTTTCTGTTGTTTGCCATAAGCGGTGCCACCACCTATTGCCCTTGGTCCATAAGTAGTTCTTACCTGAACCACTTTGTCATAAGAGGAGAAACGTGGTACCCTGGGTAAAATGGGAAAAAGAAAATATTCTTGAGGCTTCTAGATCATGAGCCTTGTGTCCTTCCTTATCCCTATCATTGTGGGTTAGTTGAGCTCGGGATCCCCCATCATAGGATCTTAGAGGCCACCTCATCCACAAATCTCTCAACCATCCCTATCCATTGAGCCTTATAAATACAAGGTCATGTCCATGGTTGAGGGGGAGAACCATTGAGGTATTGTTATGTTGTTGGATTGACCCCTTGCCCCAAGCCATTGGAGAGCATAGAGAGCAAAGTTGGAGCTTATGGGGATGAAAGTTTTGGTTTCATGGAGATGCATGTCAACACTAAGGCTTAATTGGTTGTAAACTTCTCCATTCTTCTTAATGAAAAACTGATTTCAGTCCCACATTACTGTTGTTGTTGATTTCACATGTAAATGTTGTTGGATTCCTTAGTCACTAACATGGATCAGTAGGCTATGTTTTCATAGCTTTGATGTGTTTGCATGTTTAATCTGATTGTAGGTACACAAGTTTACTATCGAAGCAGGCATTCCAGGTATCTACGATATCCAGGGAGGGTCTTCACCCTTTGTCGTTCACTAATTTGTTCTGGATTTGAAACATTCAGACCAAAGGAATAGCTTTTGTCTGCAGAAGGTGAAATATTCCTGCTAACAAGAATACAAAATGGGTTAAGCTTAAATGAGATGTGAATAAATTGGATATAAATGTATAAGCTTAAATGAGATGTGAATAAATTGAATATAAATGTAAAAGGGTTTCCAAAAATGTTAATTCTTAAGCTTGCTGTAGATAAATGTGTTCATTTTCAAAAGCGAAGAATGCAGATAAATGTGTTCATTTTGAAAAGTGAAGAATTGAGAATGGCAGCAATTCACAAGTATCTTTTCAAATATTTGAAAAAGTAATTTGAAACAAATTTACTCATTTCCTTGTTCATAGCAGCTTCCTTGTTTGTAGTATTTGTTCATAGCAGATTCCTTGTTTGCAGTATTAGATAGCATGTGGAGAAAACAACAGACATCAGATGATATAGTCTGTGGATCTGGACCCTAGAAAATAAGGGCCTGAGCATGAGTTAGTTGAGGTTATAAATCTTAATGCAATTTTTTCATAAACGTACTTACATGATATTTAGACTCCTGTAAATATTTTATGGCATCATGCATCATGCAAGAGTAGCTCTTCTATGCATCCACCCAGAGAAGCTCTCGTATGCATCCAGCCAATTTGTACGCCCTCTTGTTCACCAGATGCGTTATGAATCAATAAGTGGCCTTTCCTGCCTTTGAGCATGGGTAAATAGGATGTGGCGGTGTAGGTGTAGCTTGTTGCTTTGGCGGTGTAGGTGTAGGTTGTTGCTTTCGATGTTCATCTACCATGTGTACACATGGACAGCATGCAATAACCATGCTTGTGAGATCATTGTAATCCAAAGTGGAGGATAGTAAACATTTAATGTAAAGAGGTAATGCTTGATCGATTTCTAGCATTACTTGATTTGTTGAAAAGTATTCAATAATCTTTTTTTTACCCTAAGAATTTTAGGGACAATGTACACTCTGCCTCAATATGAGGCCAAATAAGAGGACGAATCTAGTGATTGGTAGAGAAAAAGTGTTGGTTTTTTTTTGCAAATAAAACTTTTGATAAACAATCAAACATTGTATTGATTCTCCTGTGATTTGTATTGATTTTTCATGTCGATTAATAGAATCGGCAGCAAGCCGATTCATAGAGTCCCTGCTAGCTGAGGGCAGGGACTAATAAGGCATCATCAAATAAAACATAAACTTGTTATATTCAAGTGCAGATGTAGACTAATTGAAACCTCATATAACATAACTTGCTTCATCAAATTTCTATCTCTTTGAAAGGTATACACTATACATTGTTCTTAGGTTAAACAAATTCAATATTCGCGTATACATTGTTCTTGATCTAAAAGAATTTCAATATTCACATTACACGAATTCCGAAAAAAAACACTCTAATATTAATCAAACAATACAATGACCTAACTATTTCAAAAAAATAAAATGTTTGATATTTAAGAAACCTGACTCTCGTGGGTGACCTAAATTTCACTTGGTGCATTGACAAAGTCTAGGGAGCGGGATTCCCTTGTGATCCACTTGCTGAGTATTTTATTTCGCATTTTGAGGATGATAAACTTCAAGATATCTCTCCGGTGGTTATCCCACCTACTTGGACAAATGGGAGAGCCGGTTCACACTCCATTGCTAAGCGACTTGATCGATATTTCATGGTCGATTCTTTATGTGAGTCTCTCAATATTTATAGATCTTCGCATTAATCCAATGGGGTTTCGGACCACAGGGCCATTGTACTTTAGATTTTTCTTGACAGAGACTTTATTGTATATCCCTTCAAATTCAACCCCACCTGGCTTGTGGAGGAGGAGTTCACAGCACTAGTCAGTTTTAAATGGGAGAAACTTACGGCCAACACTCCTGGTTACTTGTTTTCATTGAAGGAATTCCTGTTCAAGCTTAATAAACTTTGACTTGTGGTTAGACTTTGGGAAAAGTTGTGGAAAAAATCCCTGGATGATGATATCCGGGCACTTGATAATGACATTCTTACTTGGGAGAAACACTTGTTACTTAATCCTTGATCTGAGCACTTTCAAGAGACATTGAAAGATTTCCATACATCCAAGAACAAGCTTCTGAAGCATAAAGAGGAGACTATTCAACAGAAGCAGGGCTTCCTAGCTCTTGGCTGGTGACGAAAATACTTGTTATTTCCATAATTTTTCCAACAAGAGACGCTTGACCAATTTTGTATGGGAGGAAGTGGATGATGAAAACTCCAAAGTGTCTGACAAAGGTTCGATCAAACGGGTGGCAAGGTCCCATTTTCCAACCTATATAAGGAACCAGATTTGTTCAAGATAGATGATTAGCTGGGAATCATAAAAAAATTTCCCACTTATTTCTTAGTGGAGGATGGCATTTCTTTAAACAGTACGAAAGGATGGCATTTCTTTAAACAGTACGATCTCTCTGAAGGAGGTCGAAGATACTCTCCACATTTTCTCCAAGGACAAGAGTCCCAGTCTCGATGGTTGGAGTGTAGAATTCTATCTTCATTTTTTTGATATGTTTGGACAAGAATTGGTGTCTGCGATTGAGGACTCGCCACCTCGGGCTTGATACTGGAGTCCCTCAATAGCACTTACCTCACTCTCATACCCAAGGTGGATCAACAAGCCTCTTTTAGAGATTACATACTGATTTCCCTCTACAATCCTCTCTATAAGTTGATTACCAAAATTATTTCGGAAAGATTGAAGCGAACCCTTGGAAAACATATTTCCACTGAGCAATTCAGTTTCTTGCTAGATAGACAAATATTAGATGCGATGGGAATTGTTCAGGAATCCCTCCACTCTGTCAAATATAAACGCTCATCTGTTTTTTTCAAGAAGCTTGATTTAGAAAAATCCTACAATAAGGTCAAATGGTCCTTACTTCAGTTAACTCTCCTACACATTAGCCTCCCCTGTGACATGGTTAAATGGATCATGGCTTGTGTCACTAGTGCTAACTATGTTGTCCTGATCAATGGATCTCCTACGCAGACCTTTATGGGCTCTAGGGGAATCCGTTAAGACTGCCCACTCTCGCCTTATCTATTTTTGTTAATAATTGAAGGTATTATCCTTTTTCTTGCTAAAGAAAAGACTTCAAAGAAGATCAAGGGCATTGAGGTTTCAAGTTCTATATATCTAACTCATATCTTTTTTGTTGGCGATGTATTAATTTTTGGTGATGGCTATCTGTTGGATTAGATGCACTATAAGTCATTGATTAATTTATTTTGTGGGGCATCCAGGATTTCCATTAGTGAACAAAAGTCTGCCTTTGGATAACTAAATGTCACTCTTGATACTGTGCATTCGATTGCCCAACACTTCACTTTTTCGTGGAAGTATTTGGATGAAGGTATCGCCTACTTGGGTTTTCATCTCAAGCTGAACAGTTATCGGATTGGTGATTGGCTTTGGATGATTAAGAAATTCCAATATAAGGTTAATAGACGGGCTCCAATTTGGCTTTCACTTGGAAGGAGGGTTACTTTGGCTACCTTCGTCCTGCAATCTATCCATGTGTATTGGTTTTAACTTTTCATTCTTCCTGCTAAGATCATCCAGGACCTTCATAGAACTCTGTTCCATTTTCTTTGGAAGGGAGTTATGAACTGTAACAAGTTTCACCTAGCTATTTGGAGCTCCCTGTATTGACCCAAAGGTTGGGGGGTTGGGACATTAACGATCTAAAAAGTTTCAACCTCTCACTTTATGCCAAAATCCTGTGGAGGGCCATGACAAATTATGGATTAGGGGTACCATTATCAAGGCTAAATACATGTCAATACTGCCTCTGGATGTTTGGTTACATAGAGCTACCTTCAATATGAACACAGTCTCGACAGTATGGCGCAGCCTCCTTTCTACTTTGCCTTATTTCTCCCCGATATGCATTGGCTTGCAGGAAAGGGAAATTCGATATATATTGGATTGGATCCAATTGTGGGAATAGAAAACTTTACACTCTCCCATCCTTTGTTAGTTTGGTTACATGGCAGGAATTTGGTGCTACTCAAACAATTTTTTGTGCAAAATGATAGACTTGCTCATTTATGGTTTTCTTTGACAGATCCTTGCCTCACTAGTGCTCTGGATTTGGAGTGGGATATGTACATAGATAATCTTTATGTTGCTGGTATTTATTTTCACTCGACACATGATCAGATTTTCCGGGTCGCCAACAAAAGGACAGGGACGATGAGGGATGATCTGGCTTACCTAGAAATTCTCAAATCCGGTGTGACTCTTGACTACTGCTAGTGGTATGTAGAACTATGGAAATTACATATTCTAGGTAAGGTAAAATATTTATGTTGGTCAGGTATGAACAATAAGATCCTCACATGGGACTCCCTTCAAGTACGTGGTTACTCTGGGCATGGGGTCTGTATTTTCTATTTTGCAGCAATTGAATCTGTAGAACATATTTTTGGGAGTTGCTCCTTCTTCCATCAGATTGGGCAAATTATTTGTCACATACTCAACAGTAACTAGTTCTGGGAAACCCTTACTATAGCTGATAATATGGAACATTGGGTGGAAAATATTGGTTTACCCCTTGAAGTACCTTGTCTTTTGTTGTGGGAGTTCTGGAGGGCTCATGATTTCTTTATTTTCCAGAACAAGTCGGTGTCCCAGTTTTGTATCATAACTAAGGTCTGTACCTCTCCTCATCTACTTGATATCAATTGTAAAAAATTCTCCACCAAACAAATTTTCCCTCTACCTTCCATGAGGGAGGGGACTGTGGGATACTTTGATGGAGCAGTTAGTGATGGGAGTTGTGGGGTTGGGATGGTGATCATTGTGGACAGGTCACCTTCTTATAGATTTCTTTTGGAGGTTGGCTGTGGCACTAACACTAAGTCAGAACTTCTGGCCTTATGGGGATTGCTTTATTTTTCTATTCACAAGAAAATTTAGAATTTACATGTCCAGGGAGACTCTAAGGTGATTGTTGACTAGGAATTTGGAAAACATAACATACACTCTCTTTCCTTGACCATTGGATTTTTCGGGTGAAAGAACTATTTGGACACTTTAGCTCTTTGACTTTCTAGCATGTGTATAGGGAATTCAACTCCTTGGCAGATGAACTCTCCGATAAGGAAATTGGATTGGGGACTGGAAGGTTTTCCTGGGAAGAACATACTAAGATACAATTAACAGATTCTGGCTCATTGAATATTCATTGAGTTTTTTTTTTTTTGATATGTTCCATACTGGTTTTAAGACTTATGCACAACTGTTTATTTCCTTTTAGTATTTTTCATCTACTTATATGTTAACTGATAGCCTACTGTCAGATTACTACTGTTTGATGAAAATATGCTACTTGCATAAGGATCGGCCAAACTTTAATATCCTTCACTTATTACACTGCTCTATGTACCCAAGTGGTGTCACTTTTATGACACAGTTTTATAAAAGTTAAAAACTGTCCATGTGAAAACAAATATTATATTTAAAGCAAGCATCACAACAAACACCTAAACATATATCAATAATGTAAACACCTTAGTAACCTACATGAGAACTTAATCGTGGAATTTTTTTAGAGTTCTCTTAGTCTTGAATAATATAAAAACGAGGCAAATCTATTTAGCATATTAATATTAAATTAAAATTTTCTTTCGTTTAGACTTGCGTTAAGTTTGAAAATTCCTTGGAGAGGTTCTTCATGCTATATACTTAAAGGAAAATATAAGTTATTATTGGATTAAAAAGCCAAGTAAAACCTGTTTTAAATGTTTCTAATTTTAGGGAAAGATTTTGTAAAATTTTATCCTAGTTGAGTTTTTTCCCTTATTGGAGAATAGGTGATGGGAAAATTTCTAGTTGGGATTGACCCCTTTGTGGGTGGAGAAGAAAAGGAGAAGAAAAGGTGATGATGAAAATTTCTAGTTGGTATTGACACCTTTGTGAGTGGAGAAGAAATTATAAAATTTTCTAGTCTTTTATCAATAATTTTTTAAGTTAAGGGAATAGAAAGTTATCTTATGTGAAAAAGGCTTTCTGTTAAATCAATCTCCTCCTCTTATCGGCTACCTTCAGAAGACTTGTGTTTAATGGGACATTTAGCTACTAAATGGAACTCCTATATTACTAGACTGAACCATGCTAGTATCATATTGAATGATCTCGAATATAGTATTCCGTGTTCATGTAATGCTTTAACTAGACAGATAACTTAGTGCCAAAATAAGTTATGATGCTATTTATGTTTCTTTGGTTGAAACTACGGAGAAGTGTGGCACAAGAAACTGTGGAAATGGAATGTCCCATTAAAACTGAATAGCTTTACTTAGATACGCTTGGAAACCAAAATTATGACTTGGGATAACCTCATTAAGAGAGGCAATGTTGACCCAAATTTTTGTATTTTATGCTTTAAGGAGGCGAATTCTCTCAATCATTTATTTGTTTATTGTAAATTTTCCAAGTTGAGGAATGGGACTTTGTTTCCTTTGATAAAAGGTTTGGAATCATAGATTAAAAATATCCCAATTTACATAGAACTTCCTATTCTTGTTAGTTGTGGGATATAGAAATATAGCAATTTAAAAAAAAAAGGAATTTGCACATGTTGTTGCGAGTTCAAAGATTTTGGGTTTTTTAACGAAATATATAAAGGGAAGAAAACAAAGAAACCTAGAATTATTTTCAAACCTAGTCTTTGAGAGGATTGTCCTATTGCTTATTTTGATTGTGTTGCTCGAATGGGCCCATGTGATGGTGGAATGTTATTAAAGATGAGTAGCAATCATTGATATTTTCTATGGATGGGATGTGGTTTGGGATCAAACACCATAGTAAAACATTGGCAGTATGGGGACTTCTATTATTTTCTTTTAACATAAACATCTTGTCTCTTCAAGTATTTGAAGACTCCAGAGCCATTATAGTTGATTGGGATATTGGTTGTACAAATATATATGTGGATGTGTTGGGACATTGATGCTATAAACTCAAGTCACTTCAAATATATTTCTACAATATCTCATTCAAGCATAGTTGTAAACCAACAATTGAATTATGTAGTAGATAGGATATAAAAAAGCCACTAGGTTCAATTGAAAGTAGAATCTATTTTGAAGAGATAAAAGGCTTCCCTGTTATGCCAAGGGGCTCTTTTATGCTTATTAAAAAACAAGCACGTGATCACTTCATTTTTTTTCTTACATGACAGATATGAACATGTGAAAATATACTTGGGAGCTTGTGAAAGTTATATATTATGCTGGTATTTCTTAAAAAATTCATTTTGGAACTCTATTTATTGCGGGGAAGTCTCTTGGTACTTTTTTCTTCCTTTTTTAAAGGATAAGAAACGATATTGTAACCACTCAAGCTATCTGTAATGCTTATGAATAAAAAGTAACTAGATTTTTTTCCATATGAAAAAATATTAATACTAAATTAGATTAATATTTAAGTTTATAAATTACAAAAGCGATGTTTACTAACACAAATTTATTTTATGTAAAATTAAAATTAAAAATTTATTAAAAATATGTAATTTGAAGTCTCTACTAAAACGAGCAATAGTAGAACCAATATTTGGAATGATCAAGAGTGCAAAGATGCGAGAAAATAAATTAAGCAAGATACTACAGATTCGATAAAAATGGACAAGATAAATCACTACAAAGCCTTAATTAAAAGAAAAAAAGGCATTATCTAGGTAAAAGGAGGGAAAATCTACTACACCTCTCCAAGATGGATACTAAGAAATTCTGGAGGCAAATTCTAACTCACAAAACAAAAGAAGACAATAAAATTGCTTTAAAAGACTAGAATTCCTACCTTTAAAAGATTTATGAATCCCCAGATATCAGAGATAACATTCAAACCATTCTTACAATAAAATAAGTTTTATTGTTAGAAGACATAGATTTTGGGGTTAAGCGCTTAGTAAATGGAAAATCCAAAGACATTGAAGACTACCAAGCATAAATCTTAAAAATTGGAGGGCTTTCCCTTATCCCACACATCCACAAACTCTTTAATCCAGCGGTCAGGCAATTGTTTCCTACACCTTGGACTCAAAGTTTCATTATTCCTATTTTCAAAAGTGATGATAAAAATAACCCCTCTAATTATGAGATTATTATGATTATCCCTCTCTTACCTAAGTTATATGGAATTATCTTAGAAAAGAAGATCAATGAATGGATAGAAATGGAAGGAAAGCGGGATAAAGGCCAAGCAGGTTTTAGAAGGAATAATTCAACCACGGACCACCTTGTTACACTTAGGATAATTGCAGAGGAATGTTGTAATAACAAGTCTAACCTATTTTGTTGCTTTGTGCATTTTAGAAAATCTTTTGATACAATTCCTAGAAATAACATGTGGAATAGGCTAGAGGAGCTTAAGGTTCCTTTTGAGTTGAGAGCTTCCACGATAAGGTTATACGAAAAGATGATTTTCAAGTTTAAGAGTAATGAGGGGTGGAAAACATATATAAATTGTAAATTATATTGGAGTTCAACAAGGTCGCCCCCTCTCCCCTACGCTTTTTGGCATTTACATTGATAAAGTAGAAAAGTGTTTAGAAGAAGCACGTTGTGCCAGTACAATATCAGATGGGATAGTTATCATCCTCCTACTGTACGCTGATGATATTATTCTTATGGAAAGGTGTCCTTATGATATCGATAAGCAATTAAGAATTATGAATGATTTTTGCTCTAACATGGGTATGATTGTTAACACCAACAAGACAAAAATCATGATTATAAAATCTAAGAAAGACACCTATGCAAATTTGATTTATGATAATAGAAATCTAGAGGAAGTGACTTCTTACAAGTATCTTGGAATTAATATTCATCACAAGCTCAATTGGAACTATAGCATTGAGAAAAATGATTAATTAAGGGTGGAAATCTTATTTTGGTGTTAAAAATAACTATAAATCAACCAATCTGATCATGTGGGATAAAAATAAGTTCCTCTTTGAAACTCTTGTCATCCCTGTTATCTTGTATGGTTGTGAAGTATGGGGATGCAACATTTCTAGAGAATCTTGGAGGAAGATTGAGAAAATCCAGAAGCGGTTTATAACTTATAACCTCAAAATTAAAAGCAATATGCATTATCCTATTCTCCTCATAGAAGTGGGCCTTTCCCCCATCGAGAGCATGGCTATGACTAGGTACCTAATGTACAAGCATAAGATAAATAACATCATAAACGAGAAACTTCCTAAAATTTCTTTAAACTCAAGTCAAAACCAACTACGCCTCAAGTGGGGTTGGTGTAAAGATACCATGACTTGGTTAAACCATTGGGGAATTAATGAAAATGACATTTTGTAGAACATTGATAATGCCAAAAATATTATTACTTCTAAGTTTAGAGAGAAATTTTGAAGTGAGGAAAATTTAGTGATTAAGAAAAAATTAAGATACTATAAGGAGATCATTAATCCTAACTTGGAAGATAAAAATTATCTCTCAGTAATAACTAGCTCAGAGTAGAAAATTAATATAGCCAAGATTAGAACAAACTCTCATGAACTCCATATCAAAACAAGTCGTTGGTCAATTCCTAAAACTCCATGGGCGGAAAGGGTTTGCCATCTATGTGAGTCTATGAGCATTGAGGATGAAAATCACTTTCTCTTAGAGTGTCTTTCTTACACCCACATTAGATCTGAGTTTCATAGTATTTGCTACAATACAAACCATTATAACCTCCTAACTTGCTAAAACTATAGCGACCTTGGAAAGCTTCTTGGAAAGATTTTTTAGCACATGAACAATATTTTAAAGTAAACCAAATATTTTCCTTTTTAAGGTCCGATAAACCAAAATTGGTCTAAGTGGATGTTAATCATCATCATTATGGAAAGTCAAAATTAAAAATTATTAAAAATAAGTAATTTATAGAAATAATATTGTTTCAAAATTCATATGGAGATATATTTTACTCTATATTATTTTCTTACCATTACAATTATATGTATTAAATTGATTTATAAATATAAAATTTAAACAAAATATTTTACTCTATCTTATTTTTTATATTAAATTTATTCATATGATGATTATTAACGTCCACTGAGACCAACTTTGGTCTATCGGACCTTAAGAAGGAAAATACTTGGTTTACTTTAAAATCTTGTTCTTGTGCTCAAAAAGATTGCCAAAAAGCTTTCCAAGCTCACTATAGTTTTGGCAAGTTAGGAGGTTATAAATGTTTGTATTGTACCAAATACTATGAAACTCAGAGCTAATGTGGGTGTAAGAAAGGCACTGTAAGAGAAAGTGATTTTCATCCTCAATGCTCATAAACTCACACAGATGACAAACCATTTCTGCCCATGGAGTTTTAGGAATAGACCAACGCCCGGTTTAGCTATGGAGTTCATGAGAGTTCATTCTAATCTTGGCTATATTAATTTTCTTACATGAGCTAATTACTAACTAGAGATACTTCTGAACCTCCAAGTTAGGATTAATGACTTCCTTATAGTATCTTAATTTTCTCTTAACCACTAAATTTTCCTCATACTAGCATTTCTCTTTAAACTTATAAATAATATAAAATTTAAATAAAATAAATTAAGTTTTTATGGTATTAATTTTGCCAAATCTAATCTAATTTTTGTTTAACCATTATATTTAAAATTTAATTTATGGATATTGATAAATTAGTTTTTAATTTAATTATTATATTTTCCAATTTTAATAATGATAAGGATGATAGTTAAAATATGATTATTATATAGAAAGGTAATATTAAAAAAATAAAAAAATAAAATTTCATAATTTTCTTTAAAATCAACCATATATTAATATAAATAATTTTCCAATAAAAAAATGAAAATTAACATTAAAAATCTTATTTTACAATTTCTAAAAAGGCATAAAGTGCAATGATCATACTGCGAAATACAAAGTGGACTATGTATGTATGAAACAATGAAGTTTAAACCGAGACAATATTTTTAAATATATTATTGTAGATCTATCTTCACTTTGGATTTATCATGTGTTAATAGCACCATATATGTATGAAACCCTTAATGTTTAAACTAGGAAAGAAGAATTTTTGTATATATCAACATAGATTCATCTTAACTTCAAATCTATCATGTGTTGACATTGATCAAATCCCTCATGGGAAAACTTTTCATGAAGGTTGTACTATGGCATTCATGTAATGGGATCATGCAAGCCCCTTTTAGAGCCAAAAAAGATTTGAGGAAAAAATTGCATCTTAAAGGATTTAATCCCTATCAATACATGATAAATCCCAAATTAAGATAAATAAATAATTTTTTCGGTTTAATTAATTTCATTATATACATATGTTTATTTTGAATTTTAAATTTTTTAAGTTTTAATTAATTGAAATAAATGTATCTATGTTTTTAATTTTAGGCTAAGATCAATATTATATATTTTTATTTATTAATATCTTATTTAATTAAAGTGCAACATGTTATTTACCAGTTAAGCATAAAGTTATACTTCTCCTTTATTTTCATTGGCATAACCATTTGTATTTAAAATTTGTCATAACCCTTGCTGAGATCAATTATTAAGAGCAATTCTACCTCAAATACTATATAAAATTCATTTACAATATATTACAATCTTTTAAAAAAACAATATTAATCTAATTTATTTAGAAATGAAATAAAAATAATTATAATTATTTTTACAGGTTCTTCCGGGGATGACCCTGTGCACCAATATTAATGCACAGCGAGCTTTTAATTTTATCATAGGGCTGGTACTAAGACCTCTTTAGCATGCATAAATAAATGAACTAAATGAGGAGATTATTGTTACGTGTGACCTTCAAATTTTACATGTAAAATAGATTAAAATATATCCAGGTAAGCCTAGCAAGGTTATTAGTACTCATAATTTCAGTTATAATCTTGAATCGGTGAAAATGAGAAGACGGGCACCAATTTTTGGAGTGGGGCGAGGAGTACAAGTGTAAAATGTTTTTCTTAAACTGAGATAAAAGTCAACAAAAATTACTAAAATGTTTTTCTTCAAGTAAGTCAACAAAAATTACTCAGCTAAGAGTTAGGCAAAAATTACTCAGTTAAGAGTTACGAATTTTCTTGGTTGAGAGTTTATAAGTATATCGACTAAGAGTTTGTCGCAACTTAATAACTTTTTAGTCGACAGTTTTGGTAGATATATAAATCTTTTGGTTAATTTTTTTTATAATGATATTGAAAAAAAAAAACTTTTGAAAATATCACTCATTTTTTTTTTCTTAATTAAGAGTTAGATTCTCTAGCCAAATTCTCTAACGTGAATTTTTCAATCTCTCACACTCAAATTTTTATGTGTAAAAGAATTCTTTAAGAACGTTTTTCATTCTTTTGAATGAAAAGCATGAGACAACATAGAGACATGACAATGGCCTTCCCTCCACATTAGCTCAATAACTACAATGATCAATCAAACGACTCCATGTCTACAATAAGTATTTTATTATTGTGTGTTTATATTTAGTAAAGAGGTTGTAATTGTAAAAAGTCGAGGTTTACTACACCCATTCACACTTTGCTCAACCATATCATTTTTCCTCTCACAACCCAAAAAGATAGGGTTTATTTCAACTATTCCTACCTTGCTTAATCATTTTTAGTTTTATATTTTGCTTGACCACTACATTTTCACAAACATCCTTAAAACTAAGCTTAAACCTCATCATACTAAGCTTAAACCTCACCATAGCTAAACCTCCTCACAACTCTACCTCATAGGAAGAAATCATTTCAAAAAGCATGGGTGTCAATCCAAACTATAGGAATGAGAATAAAGAATAAGATATAGGTATGTTTTCAAACCTCCTCACAACTCTACCTCATAGGAAGAAATCATTTCAAAAAGCATGGGTGTTAATCCAAACTATATGAATGAGAATAAAGAATTAGATATAGGTATGTTTTCAAACATTTGGCAATATTGATACAGATTCTTTTTATATGGAAGAATAATTAATACTTTATTATAACACCAAAATTAAAATCTTAATTTTGGTAGAACTTTTGAACATGTATTTAAAATTCGAGTTATATTTCCCATTTATATTATCAAATTAAAGTTAAGGGAATTTCCATATTTATTACACCTAATAATGTATTGGGGATACGTATCGAATTATGTTAATCTAATTAGGTTCATAGACATGTCTCTACAAAAGAACAAACATGGTTTTGAAAGATATCAAACTTTTCCACAAACTCAAATAGTTATCCCTCTCTCTTCCTTGGACCTTGAAGTCTCTCTACTTTTTAGGTTCTTAATATCCTACCAAAACATGACACACACACACACACACAAGAAACAAGCAATATGTACTCTAATTGAGAGATTAATTGATCTTTTCAACCAATATGTCCCTTTGTTGGTTGAAAAAACCCTATTGACATCCCTAAATATTTGTAATAACCACATTTTTAAAACTTTAAAGGATCATCGTTGTATGCTTAATTTTGCAATCAATACATGGAATTACTTGTATTTTAACATCTTTGGACTCTTATGTCCTAACAACTTATAGATGTTAAAATGTTTATATATGTTAAAATGTTTTAGAAGTGATCTTGGAAGATTAATCCTATATTATTTCTATCATAACAATGCTTCTCGATGATGTTTGAGAAATGATCATTTCCAAAGAAAACATTTATTTTGGATATTGGAAAGAGAATTTGAATGCATCCTCACCATCATTACCCTATCTTAACATGGTCTAAATTTTGATTCCATTTCTATTTTTGAAAAACTTTAATATGGAACTCCAAATTTCTCACATTTGTTGGATACTATAGTGTAAATAAATCTTTCTCCCATTCAATTGCGGTTGCGCTAAGTTGATTCTTAAGATATTTTTTATTGATGAGCAGGAGCTAACATTTTGTCCCATCCTACGAGGAGCTTCGTCACTTTCTCTATTATTGATTTTCATTGACATTGGTTAGAGTTGCCTTTGCTCTTAGTTGGAAGACAATGTTTATAAAAAATTCAATAATTCGTTATACAACAATTGAACACATAGTAAAGTATTTTGTCCTTGTTTAGGACAAACCCTCCAGATGAAAGAAAATTGACCTACAATGCACCCTCATAGTGAGAAACTTTTTCCAATGAGATAGGAAAATGAATCCATGTAGAGAATGAATTCCTTAATCAAAAGGAAAAATAATATACATACATTTAAGTAAGCACTTTGAACTAACTACTCCATAGTGACAGACTTAAAAAAATGAATTCATATAAAAAATAAATTCTTTAATCAAAAGAAAAAACAAACTGACTACATTTAAGTAAACACTTCGAATCAACCACAGTGAAAGACTTCTTCTAATAAAATGAGAAAATAAATTCATATAAAGAAGCATTCCTTAATAATAATAATAAAACATTTTTTTTAATAAAATGAGAAATTGAATTCATATAAAGAATGCATTCCTTAATATAAAAAAAAAAACAATTTGACTACAATTAAGTAAGCACTTCTAATCAACTACCATTGCCACATTCCAATGTTGGAAAGTTTAGACCTCTCCTTTAATATTATGTGTATACGATTTATTAAATATAACTTCATAGATATCTTCTTTAGTTTTTTTTCTTAATCAGTTTTTTCTTAGTCCAAGCATCTCCTTCTTAATGATTATCTTAAGTTAAGATAGGTGGACTATAGTGAGAACATCGGCTGCAAAAAGAATTCCCAAAGACCATAGGTCCACCTAATTATCCATTTTCTGATTAGTTGGCCTTAGAACATGAAACGAAATATCTGTTAATACCGGAACTTACCATAGAATGAATTTTGTGTTCATACCGGATACCATATAATGAATTTAAATTGTGGCAGGAGATAAAGTATATACAAAAATGAGCATTTAATGTTTCTATATTTAAAAAAAATATGATTCTTCTTCACTTTCCCTATATTCTTGTAGTTTATAGAAGATATTCACGAGCATAAGCTATAACACTAGCGAAATATAAATGTTAAGGATTATTTCAAGTTAGAGGTCAGTATTTCATATTGAATAAATATTCTCATAGCTTTATAAAAGAGGATTCTTACCAGGTTGAGATTTATGATTTTAATGGTTCATGAAGAAATTCCAAATTTAGAGAATAATAGATATGCATAATGAAGATCATAATGTGAATAATACATTTTGAAAGTATTTGCCACATTTTTAATTTATATTTTTATTAATTTTTACAAATTGTTAATTTATATTTTTATTAATTTTATTTATGTATATATCTTTCAACACATGAAACATTTATTTGTTATCTATTTTTATTAATAGTGGCTCTAATATTGGTAGACATTGTTTAGAGGGGTCTATGAAACATATTTTTTATTAATAGTGGCTCTAACATTGGTAGACATTGTTTAGAGGGGTCTATGAGACATATTTTTTATTAATAGTGGCTCTAACATTGGTAGACATTGTTTAGAGGGGTCTATGAGACATAGTGCATTGATTGATGGTAATTGATTTTAAATTGAAAAATATAGGGTGTTTGGTTGTGTGTGCACATGCACATGCATGCACGAATGCACATAACTTTACTTCAACATATATTATTTTTTCTAATGAATTTTTCATCTTTCTGTCATGTTAATCAAATAATAGGTGCATACACTCGATTTGCACAACCTTCACAACAACATCACTTTTTCCCCACAGACATATAGGACACACTTAGGTAAAATTAATTTATATTTTAATGATCTATATTGAACTTGTTTTTTTTTTCATGCATTAAGTGTCCTATTCTTCTACTGTGGTTAACACATCTAGACCATTGTTTGATGATGTTGGCTTAGGTAAAACCCAATTCAAAAATACTGTTGGAATGTTTATTGTGAAAAAATCTTGTGTTAAATTCATACACGTGGGGAAATTTTTGTTTTTGTACAAGGGCTCCAACACCAGTAGACATCATTCAAAAGGGTGCACCTATTGATAGCAATTGATTCTAATTTGAAAATTATATGATGTTAGTTTAATCAATATATACATGCATTACTTTTTAAACAATGTTTATGGAGATATCATTCATTTTAGTCAAACAGAAGGTGCACACATTCAGCACATACATATTATATAGTGACAATATTGGTGCACCCCATTAATTGCCCCACACACAAAGATGAAACATTGAGGTTATCCAACTATTATACATGTTTAAGCATGTTATATTTAATTTAATTTTAATGATTTATATTGAACCTAATTCATTTTCTTTGCATGCATTTAGTGTTATATTATTGTAGCGTGGCTATAACATCGAGATCACTACCTGATTTTGCTTGGCTAGGTAAAACCCAATTCACAAATCTTGTTTAAATGTTGATTATGAAAAAATATTGTGTTAATTTCATACACGTGGGATTGACAATTTATGGTTTTTTTCTGGAAGTTGTTGGTCAAATGGATCATGTTGAGTTTCCTAGCTCCAGTAGTAAGGGATCTAACAATAGTAGACACTTGTGGTTCCCCACCTTTACTTTGCACATTTAATATTATACTACGCTATTATTTGAGGGAATTCGATTACGAATGACGCACTTGTTGAAATTCGTTGGCATTGGAGCTCTAGAGGATTAGTACATTTATGCATAAATGGAATATTTTAAGTTATTGCTTATGAATAAGAGGAATGCCAATAACTAGATGTTGTGTTGTCATGAAATCGATGAAATAATGATTAATAAGTGCAATTGTGTTTTATGCAATATGTACCATGTGCTTTAATGGGTTTTCAAGTTTGACATGGAAAGACATGTACCCTTGACATCAGGTTACATTGATACTGCATAGAGTTTGGAATGATTTAGGTATCCATGTGAATATTAAATTGAGCACATAGATCCGTGGACAAACACATAACTCACAAAATAGATCACATAATTTACTCAGCAATTAAAGAATGAAACAGTGCAAAAATGGTTTGCAACTGTGAATGCTTTCATTAATAAAAAGGGTAATTAGATAATAATTAACATGAAGTACAATGGCTTTAATAGCCACATGCAATTCGAATCCACATGAGGAAATTCGAATTGATTAGACTCTACTTGAATGTAGGTAACTAAGACCTTGTCTAAATCACTATCGGAGGACTCAATAGTTAATTGACCTTGTCTAAACCATAACCGGAGTTCATCGGAGTTCTAAAACACAACTCAAGTGTTACATTCAGTGTTGACTAAGGCTAACTGACTCTGGTAGGTGAGAAATGCTCCCCTCTTGAGTGCAGCAATGCAAACCTAGCACTAACTGAATGTAGAGGACTATAACTGAATGTAACTGACTCCTAACTTAGCTTGAATAGTCATCAACTGAATTGAATTGACCTTGGTTGGTTTTGGCACTCCTAGTGGCTCCTAAATTGTAGGGATTGGTCTAGGAGACTCCTAAACTGATGCAATCAAGTGCAATTAGTGGAAGTAGGCCTCAATTAGTGTTCCTCACACTTTGGTAACTGAAACATGTGCCCCAATTAGGCCAAGTGGACCCAATGGTGCTAGTGACTAAAAATAGACTGGATGGACTCTCGATTTAGGCATGACTCTTGATTTAGACATATGAACAAATTGGACAAGGGAGGATTAATAATCCTAACACCCTCCCTGAATGCTATCTTGGACAATATGTGGGCCTTGGTAACTAAGACCATAGGTCACCCATTACATCAAGTAAAATAAAGTAACTGCTTAATACAAGGAGCTGGGGCAAAAACCACATGGAAAAAAAGCCCCCCCCTCTATCTAAGCAGGTAGAATCAGGTCTCAAGTTTGAAAAACTTGAAAATATGTTGCTGCAATATTCATCTCTGTGAGGTAGCAAAGCAGCATGCATGGTGTGTTGTGCACAGGTATTCTGGGGCCTGGCATGTAGACTTTTCCTTCTTCTCCAAAAATGATGATGGAAGGAAGGAGGAATGTAACCAAGTTGTCTCTTGCTGGATGAAGAGGTGTATGATCATATCCATTCTTCTGAATGTAATGAGACTAAGCCCTTTCCATATAGCATCTTACAGGGATTCTATTGCATCTCTTTGAAGGAGCTAAGATTGCATGGCATAACGCAAGGGTCTTTCCTTTCTGAGTGTCAGGCGAGTTTCCAGTCATCTTCCTAGCTTCCAGTTTGGAATTAGGGACTGAATCTAGATCTGAGTCACCTTGAATCTCAATCTCATAAACTGATAAAGATGGATCTGCAATACTAGTAGAAGTTGTAAAAGAAGTAGATGCAATGATTTTACCTTCCCTTGCAAGTGGCTGTTGAGAGTGCACTGGTTTTGAAGGAGGCATGAAATGTGAGAACTCATATGCTTTTGAAGCATGATTTACAACACCCTTTGCAATGATGCTCCTAGTAGAGATATCTGTGATCTCCACTAAGTCAGGACCAAAGATCACTTGCTTTGGAGATATAGTATGGGTCATCTGATAGACAGATAACATGTTTGAAGCTAGGGAGGGAACAAATAGCACATCTTTGAACCTTCCATGTTCAAGCTTGACAGAGCCCTTCCCTTTTGTTTTGACTTTAATGTTATTGCCCATCTAAATACTAGGACCATCAAAGCACTGAAAAGAAGAGAATGATTCTCTAGATGCATCCATATGGTTGGAAGCTCTAGAATTAATGAGGAAGACATGTGCTGATGTGCAGCAAGCCTTCAGTGCATGGCCTTTCCTTTGGTATTCATCATCTTCTTCTTCAGGGTCATCCTTCCTTGCGCTAGCGAGTACATAAATTTTATGTTTCTTGAAAAGAATAGCCATTTCATCAAGTTGTCTTCTCACACAGGAGATTTCTCAATGAAAGCCCCTTCCATAGTAAGAGCAAAGGACCTTTCCTTTGCCATTCTTCTTGCTTCTCTTCAAAACTGAAGGATATTTTGACTGCTCTTTCTTCACAAGAGATTCATCTCTTTTCTTCCCTTTTTCATTCGCTAACTTATCTCCTCTTGCAACCAGAGCTAGGTCTTTGGAATATCGAATGATGCCCATTTGGATCAATTTATCATTCTCAGAAATAAGAGATTGGATGAAGGCATTAAGAGTGGGCATCTTCCAATTTCGAATAGTGAGCCTTACTGTTTAGAAGGTGAATAGAGAGACTGATTAGTCTGCATTGAGCTTTATGAGAATGGCAAGGATGAGTTGATCTTCATCCTTCTCCACTTTGCATTGCTTCAACTGATATATCAGGTTCTTGAACTTTGTGAAAAATTCATTCAGTGATTCGAAGTTGGATGGATTAAGAGTGATCATATCATTTCTAGCTGATGGATCCTCATCTCATCCTGCTTATCAAATAAGGAGGCAAGCTTGTCCTAAATCTCCTTGGGAGTCTTCAATCCTTGGATGTGGAATCGAAGATCTCTAGAAACTAAGGAGAACAAGTGTCCATGGGCTTCATCAAGCCTGTTCAAGTACTTTTCTTTGTCATTATCTAAAGCTGGCACTACCTATTTCTTCTATGATTATGAAGAGCTACTTAGTGCGGAGCATTACCACCATGTCTTCCTTCCACTGGTGATAGTTGAAGGGAGTGAGAGGCTCTACTAGATGAACCATTTTGAATGCAGTAAGAAGGATTGAGCTACTGTAGCGAATGCAGTGAGAAGAAAGGGCTGCTTGTAGCAAATGCTGTAAGAAGAGCCGATAACCTATCACAGAATCAAACATACAAAGTAAGGTCGACAGTTTTCACTTTTGGAATTTCCTTCACACCCAGCATAGTTGATCATGCAAGCTTGATCAACAATTTCCTAACTTGGGATATTAAGTGGTAAATTCTTTGCTTTTGGTGCAGTACTGGAAGGAGCAATTTCGCTAAAAAAAATGATACAGCTGGAGATCTGAGGATGAGAGGTGTCTTGTCCACCGAGCCTCTGATACCATATTAAATTGAGCACATAGATATGTGTACAAACATACAACTCACAAGATAGATCACATAATTTAATCAACAATTGAAGAATGAAACAATGCAAAAATGGATTGCAGTTGTGAATGCTTTCATTAATAAAAAAAGGTAATTAGATAATAATTACAATGAAGTACAATGGCTTTAATAGCCACATGCAATTCAAATCCACATGAGGAAATTCAAATTGATTAGACTCTACCTGACTGTAGGTAACTAATACCTTGTCTAAATCACTATTGGAGGACTCTATAGTTAACTGACCTTGTCTAAACCAAAACCAGAGTTCATCGGAGTTATAAAACACAACTCAAGTGTTAAATTCAGTGTTGAATAAGGCTAACTGATTGTGGTAGGTGAGAAATGCACCCCTCCTGAGTGCAGTAATGCAAACCTAGCGCTAACTGAATGTAGAGGACTAGAACTGAATGTAACTGAATCCTAACTTAGCTTGACTACTCATCAATTGAACTAAACTAAACTTGGTTGGTTTCGGCACTCCTAGTGGCTCCTAAATTGTAGGGATTGGTCTAGGAGACTCCTAAACTGATGCAATCAAGTGCAATTAGTGGCAGTAGGCCTTAATTAGTGTTCCCCACACTTTGGTAACTAAAACATGTGCCCCAATTAGGCCAAGTGGACCCAATGGTGCTAGTGACTAAAAATAGACTGGATGGACTCCTGATTTAGACATGACTCCTGATTTAGACATATGACCAAATTGGACAAGGGAGGATTAATAATCCTAACACCCCCCCTGAATGCTATCTTGGACAATCTATGGGCCCTGGTAACTAAGACCATAGGTCACCCATTACATCAAGTAAAATAAAGTAACTGCTTAATACAAGGAGTTGGGGAAGAAACCACATGGGAAAAAAGCCCCCCCTCTATCTAAGCAGCTAGAATCAGGTCTCAAGTTTGAAAAACTTGAAAATATGTTGCTGCAATATTCATCTCTGTGAGATAGCGAAGTAGCATGCATGGTGTGTTGTGCATAGGTATTCTAGAGCCTGGCAGGTAGACTTCTCCTTCTTCTCCAAAAATGATGATGGAAGGAAGGAGGATGTAACCTTTGTCTCTTGCTGGATGAAGAGGTGTATGATCATATCCATTCTTCTGAATGTAGTGATACTAAGCCCTTGCCATATAGCATCTTACAAGGAGTCTATTTAATCTCTCTAAAGGAGGTAAGATTGCATGGCATAGCGCAAGGGTCTTTCCTTTCTGAGTGTCAAGTGAGTTTCCAGTCATCTTCATAGCTTCTAGTTTGGAAGTAGGGACTGAATCTAGATCCGAGTCACCCTGAATCTCAATCTCATAAACTGATAAAGATGGATTTGCAACACTAGTAGAAGTTGTAAGAGAAGTAGATGCAATGATTTTACCTTCCCTTGCAAGGGGCTGCTAAGAGTTCACTAGTTCTGAAGGAGGCATGAAATGTGAGAACTCATATGCTTTTGAAGCATGATTTGCAGCACCCTTCGCTATGATTCTCCTAGTAGAGATATCTGTGATATCCACTGAGTCAGGACAAAATATCACTCGCTTTGGAGATCCATTATGGGTCATCTGATAGATAGATAACATGTTTGAAGCTAGGGAGGGAACAAATAGCACAGATTTGAATTCCATGTTCAAGCTTGAGAGAGCCCTTCCCTTTTCTTTTGACTTTACTGTTATTTCCCATTTGAATACTAGGACCATCAAAGGACTGAAAAGAAGAGAAAGGTTCTCTGAATGCATCCATATGGTTGGAAGCTCCAGAATCAATGAGGAAGACATGTGCTGATGTGAAACAAGCCTTCAGTGCATGGCCTTTCCTTTGGTATTCTTCATCTTCTTCTTCAAAGTCATCCTTCCTTGCGCTAGCAGGTACATAAATGTTATGTTTCTTTAAAAGAAGATCCATTTCATCAAGTTGTCTTCTCACACAGGATATTTTTGAATGAAATCCCCTTCCATAGTAAGAGAAGAGGACCTTTCCTTTGCCATTCTTCTTTCTTCTCTTCGAACCTGAAGGATATTTTGACTACTCTTTCTTCACAGGAGATTCATCTCTTTGATTCCCTTTGTCATTCGCTACCTTATATCCTCTTGAAACCATAGCTAGGTCTTTGGAAGATCAAATGATCCCCATTTGGATCAATTTATGATTCTCGGAAATAAAATATTGGATGAAGGCATTAAGAGTGGGAATCTTCCAATTTGGAGTAGTGAGCCTTACTGTTTGGAAGGTGGATACAAAGACTGAGTAGTTTGCATTAATTTTTATGAGAATGGAAAGGATGAGCTGATATTCATCCTTCTCCACTTTGCATTGCTTCAACTGATATATTAGGTTCTTGAAATTTGTGAAGAATTGATTTAGTGATTGGAAGTTGGATGGATTAAGAGTGATCAGATCATTTTCTAGATGATGGATCCTCATCTCATCCTGATTATCAAATAAGGAGGCAAGATTGTCCCAAATATCCTTGGGAGTCTTCAATCCTTGGATGTGGAATCGAATATCTCTAGAAACTGAGGAGAACAAGTGTCCATAGGCTTCATCAAGCCTGTTCAAGTACTTTTCTTTGTCATTATCTAAAGCTGGCACTACCTCTATTTCTTCTATGAGTATGAAGAGCTACTTGGTGCGGAGCATTACCACCATGTCTTCCTTCCACTGGTGATAGTTGAAGGGAGTGAGAGGCTCTACTAGATGAACCATTTTGAATGCAATAAGAAGGATTGAGGTGCTATGGCGAATGCAGTGAGAAGAAAGGGCTACTTGTGGCGAATCCTGTAAGAAGAGCTGATAACCTATCACACAATAAAACATACAAAGTAAGGTCGATAGTCTACACTTTTGGAATTTCCTTCACACCCAGCATAGTTAATCATGCAATATTGATCAACAATTTCCTAACTTGGGATATTAAGTGGTAAATTCTCCGCTTCTGGTGTAGTACTGGAAGGAGCAATTTTTCTCAAAAAAAATGATCCAATTGGAGATCTGAGGAGGAGAGGAGTCTTGTCCACCGAGGCTCTAATACCATATTAAATTGAGCACATAGATCTGTGTACAAACATGCAAATCACAAGATAGATCACACAATTTACTCAGCAATTGAAGAATGAAACATTGCAAAAATGGCTTGCAGTTGTGAATGCTTTCATTAATAAAAAAGGTAATTAGATAATAATTACAATGAAGTACAATGGCTTTAATAGCCACATGCAATTCAAATCCACATGAGGAAATTCAAATTGATTAGACTCTACTTGACTGTAGGTAACTAAGACCTTGTCTAAATCATTGTCGGAGGACTCAATAGTTAACTGATCTTCTCTAAACCATAACCGAAGTTCATCAGAGTTCTAAAACACAACTCAAGTGTTACATTTAGTGTTGACTAAGGCTAACTGACTGTGGTAGGTGAGAAATGTGCCCCTCCTGAGTGCAGCCATGCAAACCTAGCGCTAATTGAATGTAGAGGACTAGAACTGAATGTAATTGACTCCTAACTTAGCTTGACTATTCATCAACTGAACTGAACTGACCTTGGTTGGTTTCAACACTCCTAGTGACTCCTAAATTTTATGGATTGGTCTAGGAGACTCCTAAACTGATGCAATCAAGTGCAATCAGTGGGAGTAGGCCTCAATTAGTGTTCCCCACACTTTAGTAACTGAAACATGTGCCCCAATTAGGCCAAGTGGACCCAATGGTGCTAGTGACTAAAAATAGACTGGATGGACTCCCGATTTAGACATGACTCCTGATTTAGACATATGACCAAATTGGACTCCTCACATTGTAGTGATGTAAATATGGTGCAATTCGGTGTATTATATTTTATTCTTAGAATGGTTTCATTTGCATGGTGTTTTCAGTTGCCAGTTGCCAGTATGGTATTTTATTGTGATTGCCAGTTGGTACACATAAAGGTAACAAGGTTCAATGGGGAAGAGATACCCATAATACTAGTGATTTATTCCATGTGAAGGGTTGAAAAGAAAGAGAGTATTTTTCTCATGGAGTGCATGTTGTTGTGAGGGTAGGCCCTACAATCAGTCACTCACGAGGATCCACTGGGGGGAATGCAATAAGGACACAACCTTATTCCCTAGGAACCCTAAGTCTCTTAGAAGGGTTGACAAGATTGAGTTAACATGGTATCAATCGTCACACCAATCCTCAACACTGGAAAATCGTAATGCAATGCCTCTATAAAATAAAAACACTTTGGGGTAAAAAAAATCATTTTAAAAAGAAATGAAATAGGTTTAAATAATTATCACCATATAAGAAAGGTGTAAATTATAAATTAAAAATTGAATTAACTTGTGCATAACGAAAAAGGACTAAGTTATTAAATTAAGAATTAGAGAAGTCAAAGAATACACATACAAAGATAGGAGAAATGGAGAAATCAAGGGAAAATCTAAGAGAGAATATAGGAAAGTAGGTGAGGATAAATCTTTAATAAATAAATGGAAAATAAATATTAGTTATGCAAAGTGATACGTGGGTGGGTGAATATCAAAACAAAATCTATTTAGATAATTCATAATTATGCATCTATGAGAAACTTGGAAATTTTCTCAAGGATATAAATAGAGGAGCAAAGCATGAAGCTCACACACCTCTTTCCCTAATATGTGATAACAAAGATGATCTCAATTTTATTTTTGGTGATTACTAAGAGTTTGGTTTGTTAATGTGTAAATGGAGTTGGGAAATACTTAGTGTAATCTACACACTCTAACTATGCTAGTGACATTCTTCCTTACATTTAACCCCAATGTGGCTAGCGAGTTGCTAGGGAAAACGAGTACCCTTCACTAGTTTGTACGGTGGTATTTAGTGGATGCATAATGATTGACGGTTGAGGAGTGGATTCACAATTAGAATACAACACCCAACATCTATCATCCATGCTATATCAAGGTTAGTTTGATGTTTTGAGTTTCATTCTAAGAGTTTTAAATTATTGTTGATGTCTATGTTGGAAATTGCAAAAATTCCTTCATGTATATTCATATTTTTCATAGTTCATCCATTTACAGTATGATGGTCCTAGGAGGGTCCCTACATTTGGTATCAAAACAAGGTTGGAATGATAGGACTTAAGGGATCATTAATGGTTAAATAAAAATAATATTTTAAACTATTTTATGATATAAGGTTTTTTGGTGTCCACCAAAAACTTGTTGTTCAAGAAACATAACGATCTAGAGGCAAGAGTGTGTCCACATGGAGCTCACAATCATGGTAGTGTATTCCACATGATTCCTCCAAAATGACATTTTAAAATCATTTTATTTTAATATTACCTTCTATTTTGAAGAGATCCCAAACATCACCTTTTGGAAGGGTTTGACCACATTAAAGGTTGCGTAATGGAGAAGTGTAGCACCATTAAATCTCATCAAAATTGGTAAATCCATTGAGGGGAATCTATCTTGCAGTTATGTGTTCATTGCTACCGTGGAGTACTATCTTTGACTTATGCATGTGATCATTTTTTATGATGCACTATATCCTCTCCATTTCAATAAACTAACACTGTATAAATAGGGGACAAACCCTTTTTTATTTTTTTTATTTAAAACTAATTAAATAAAAAATATATACATTGTTAACTAGCTGGGACATTCCATAACATCATAAAATATGTTGATGTGGTCCCCATCCAATGCTATTGGGGCATGAAATCTAAGGCCTATAACAAGGTCAAAGGAAAAACTCGCAACATTCTTGATATAAGATTCATTTGTGTAAGTTACACATGACAATAGGATTCCTTTTATCTTATCATACATGATTCCTATCTTTTCCTCATCTTCACATTTCCATAATAAAACCCCATGGGGTATTTCTCATGAAATGGTTGAGCCTGGTTCATAAATCAATAGTGTACATAGATTTATACTAATGAGATTTATGATATGATTCAAAATGGGACAACGTTATGCAAACTAAGTTATTTTGGAATTCTTCTATGATTTGGATTTACAAAGGAAGAAGAGAGGAGTAGGATGATAAAAGAGGTGTTGGTGTAAAATTGAGACCAGGTTCTTGTGCATGGGCCAACAAATGCACCATTGTATTCTAGTTTGTTGGAATTTTCGATGCTTCGAAGGGGAAAGTATCACCCAAAGCACAACCAAGAATAACATAGGATAAAGAGTAGTTAATTGTAAGGATGTGTTTTCTGACAATTATTTTTATTCATATCACAACAATATTCATTTAAGGTACCGCAACATTACCTATCTCAGATCATTGCAACATGAACATGCATATTAGTTATAACACTTAAATAACAAACACATGAAAGATGAATAGATGCAATACAAAAAATTGAGGGGGTCAAAAATATTTTTTAGTATAATAGATCAACTCCATTACATTATGGCTCTATGGCATTACAATCACTCCAAAATTACTAGTTGCGACGATAAAATTTTATAACAGCTAATGAACTATATATATTTGTTCATAAATATACAAATCTATCAAGAATTAGATAATGGTGTAATGAAACAAGAGTTTTCATTGTGAATGAGATTTTATATGGTATTTTTTTCAAATTTGAAAATATTTTGATCTTATTTATTTCATTTTGTTTAAAGGCAATTTATTATTATTTTAGAAATCTCATAAGTTATCGTGGGACTAGTTACCTCGGTTTTCTTTTGAGGTGAATTGAGACTTCTTGGTAAAATCAAACCAAATTTTTATTCCCTTTGATACCATCCGATACGCTTTGTTTTGATCCAAACAACCATCAGAGCGACCTTAATATTACTTAATCAGATCCTCAATCCACTTTATAATTAATCCAACTGCTTAATTTGACCTAAGAATCAAATCCAATGTTCTTGATGCAATATCAATAGTTTAACTATCGATATCCAATGATTGTTAATTACCCCCAACAATTTAATCAAGTTTTCCAACCTTTTTAGGCCGATCCAAATTCTCTGATGTCAACAGTCAGAAGTCGAAGCACATAATGGTCCTCTAGCCAATACCGGCTTGAGATCTCAACTTTGAAATTTTCGGCATCGATATTTGGAAAGTGGCACCACTTCTCCAACTTCCAATCCAACCATTCCGATTTTTTGACTCTGACACTACCGATGCCAGGATTTGGAAGTAGACACTCACCACACGTTCTTCACAAGTTATATGTTGATTCCAATGTTAGCACCGAAATGTCGACACCTGAATTAATGAATTAGATTAGACCTAACTAGGAAATCAATGGTCATAATTGCTCCAATTCTCACAGGCCAACACTTAGGCTTTTTTCCAATTTTCATCCTATGCGATGTCCCAACCATTCAACCACTGAATCCGACTATATTTCTCCTTCCTTTGGACTATTTTGGCTATGTGACTTTGGCCTTATTATCTATGATTTTCCCACAATTCCTCTAAATCGATTCCATATTGAATTATGTCACGCATATAGGCTTCTTCCTTCCTCGACACCACTCTACAAGGTTCGTAATTTAAGGAAGTGAAATTAACCATGCACAAAAAACATTCAATCCATCTAATGTTATGAAACCAAGTCCCATAAATAACATAAAAAATAGTAGAAATAGACCAACAGAGAGTAATCCACACCTTAATAATTAATAACATTGATAAATAAAAATCCTCTTCAAGGGAAGAATCTCCTTACACAATGGAATTGTGTACCCAAGATAAGACAATATCCAATGACTAAATGAGAATATATCCTTCCTATATATAGGAGACAAAGGTGTACAATAAAAACTAATAGACCCAAGTCAACATAAATAATATGTAATGCACCACAATATAGGGGGTAATGTGCTACACTATATAGGGTAGTGTGCCATCATTAAGGGATTAACATGCCCATCCCCTTCAAAAAGTGTTGTCCTCAACGTTGAAGTAATTCTATATGTTGTTGTATAAAAAACGTATCTTCCCATGTTGAATATTCTGTGGGTAAGTTATTCCATTTAATGCGATACTCTGGAATTGATTGATTTCGAAGCTATCTAGTTCTTATTTCAGTGATTTCTTCGAGATCCAAGATGATTTTTCCTTCCTTGTCAAGTTCTTGTAATATCATTTGAACTAGTAGCTTAATGTTACTGATTACCTTCTTCAAACAAGAAACATGGAAAACTAGATGTACTTGTGAAGATGCAGGTAGTTCCAATTTGTAGGCCATACTACTTATCTTTTGTAGCACCTTGTAGGGACCGTAGTATTTAGGTGATAATTTATTATCCTTCTTGGTTTTCTTTGGGGACATCTATTTGTATGGTTGTTGTCTTAATAAAAACACCCAATCCCCCACATTAAAGCTTCATTCACCGCAGTGTTGATCTACTTGTTGTTTCATTTGATTTTGTGTTAGATTCAGGTTGTCATTTAAGAGTTGAAGAACTTGTTGTTGATGCTTCATGTGGTGTTCCACTACTTGAAACTTAGAGGAGTCTCTTACTAAATATGCGATGGATGGTGCATGATAGTCACAAATTTCCATAAAAGGGGTCATTTTTGATGATGTACAGAAGGAGGTGTTATACCACCATTCTTGTAAGGGTAACCACTTCACCCCTTATGTTTTTTCATCAACTGCAAAACATCAAAGATACCCTTCCAAACATTTGTTTATGATCTCTGTTTATTCATGAGATTGATGATGATAAGATGAGCTATGGGACATTTGAGTATCTAAACAAGAAAGTAATTTGGTCCAAAAGTTTCCAGTGAAAATGGGATCCTTGTCACTTACTATAATATTTGGAGTACCATGTAGTTTTTGGACTATCTCCATAAAAGATTTGGTGACCGTGCTTTCTTTGAAGGGGTGAGATACTGCACAAGAGTGTGCATATTTAGTAAGTCTATCAATAAACCACCATGATGACACTCTTTCCTTCTGACTTTGTTACACCTGTGATAAAATCCATCGAGACCTCTGTCCACCTTTGGATTGGATTGGAAAGTGGTTGTAGGAGACCTGGGGTCTTAATTGTTTCCATTTTATTTTGTTGGAAAACCCAACATTTTGTCAGAAATTTTTGAACATCATTTTTAAGACCATCCCAAAAAAATCTTTCTTTACCATGTGGTAGGTTTTTAAGAAAAATGAGTGGCCTCCTATCAGTGAGGAGTGGAAATCAAAAAGTATATTTTGCTTGAGTGGGGAACTTTTACCAAGATATATGCAATCCTTGTACCATATCAAGTCATATTTCCATGTAAATGTATTAGAGGCATTGGGATCCTAGTGCAACTTTTGAATGGATGTCCATACTATATTCATCATTTTTTCCATTCATCCCTTGCTTCGGCTATCCAATCTAGTTATATGATCAAGATATCATAAAGTAATACTTCAACATCCTCATCATTCCTGGAGAGTGCATATGTGACAACATTTTGCTTCCCCTTTTTGTAGATTATTTCAAAGTCATATCCCAACATCTTTGTCACCCATTTTCGTTGCTCTTTTGAATATAGCCTTTGTTCCAAGAAGTTTTTCAGGTTATCATGATCAGTTTTAACCTTGAAATGTCTCCCCATAAGGTATGGGTGCCATTTCTTCAAGGAATGTAGTATTTCCAACATTTACTTCTCATAAATGGGATTTTTAAGTTATTTCCCTTCATTGAATGCTTCTGAAGGAAAGAGGGTGTCCTTCTTGCATTAGTACAACTCCAATTCCATTTCCTAAAGCGTCACATTCCACAACAAATGTTTTTGTGAAGTCTAGTGTCACCAAAACAAGAGATTTACACATTGCCTCTATGATTTGTTGAAAATATTGAGTTTCCTCTGGAGTCAAAGAAAATGAATCTTGCTTGTTAGAGGAGCTGCTATGCTTCCATAGTTTCGAACAAAATTGCAATAGTACCCTGTCAGACCTAATAATCCTTGAAGACTCTTTAGTGTTTTTTGAATCGTCCAGTCCATTATGGCTTTAATTTTGTTAGGGTATACCTTGACACCTTCATGAGATACAATATGACACAAATACTCTACCTCCTTTATCCCAAAGAAAGATTTTGAGGGTTTTGCATATAGTTCTTTCTCCTTTAGTAGTTGTAGTTCCCTATCAACATGTTGAAGATGTTATTCCCACAAATTGATATAGATTAGTAGATCATCAAATAATAGCGGCACAAATTTTCTAAGGAAAGGATTGAAAATAGAATTCATCAAACCTTGAAATATGGAAGGCACATTTGTGAGACCAAATGGAATGAACAAAAATTCATAGTGACCTTCATGAGTTCTGAATGTTGTTTTGGGGATGTCTTCATTCTTCTCTCGAATCCAATGATACCTGGAACAAAGATCCAACTTTGTGAATACAATTGCTCCATGTAATTAGTCTAACAATTCATCAATGACATGAACGGGAAACTTATCTTTAATGGTGATCTTTTTGAGCTCTCTATAATTCAAAAACGTATGCCATGATCCATCTGTCTTGGGTACCCTTACCACTAGTGCAGAGTAAGAACTTCGACTAGGACTAATTATGCCGGCCACTAACATATCAACAACCATACACTCAATTTCACTTTTATGACTATAAGGATATTGTTAAGGCCTGATGTTAGGAGAAACACTGCCTAGAATTAAGTGGATATCATGATCAAAGTATTGAATAGGTGGAATACCTTTGGGAATATCTTCAAATACCTTGGAATGCTTATTGATGACCCTTTGGAGATTTGGGGAGATATGGAACTTTGCGGTTTGAACATCTAATGAGAATAATTGTGAAACTACACCTTGATGTCCCTTTTTCAACAACTTTTTCATACCATTAGAGATTATCACCTTGCTTGGTTTTCCTGTGATACAATTTAACTCGTATTATTTTCCTTCCCATGAAAATTTCATGAAAAGTTTTTGAAAATTAAAATCCACTGTTCCGAATGATTGCAACCATTGGACACCTAATACAACATCAACCCCACCCATTGAGATATCAATAATTGGAATATTCAATACATATTCCCCAATAACAAGATTGATAATATGGAATTTCCCTGAGTAGTTTATAGTTCCTCCATATACAATCGTAACTTGGAACTCTGGTGCTAGATATACAATCAATTAAGAACTTTGGCTAATTTATAGTGAAAGAAATTATGAGTACTACCAGAATCAATGAACACTGTTACCTTCTTCTTTTTGATGTATCCTTCGATATTGAGAGTTTGAGGAGTGATAATTCCAAACAATGCATGACAAGATATGGTGGTAGTAATTTCTTCTAAACTATCCTCTTCTATTTCTTCTGAAGTCACCTCTTCTTGATATGATTCCTCTTCTTTTGGTTCTTCCTCTTCGCAATCTATGTCAAATGATTTCTTCTCACCACACTTATATCCCTTACTATACTTGTTGTCACAATTAAAGCATACTCCTTTTGATATTCTTTCATCTAGCTGTCTAGGTGTCAAAATTTGTGGTGGTTTAGAAGAAGGAACATTATTTTCTCTATATGTGTTGGAGAAGGCCTTTCTAGGAGTCATTACCATATTTTTAATTTCAATATTCCTTTCCATCATGAAATATTTATCTAGAGATGATGGTTCAAAGAGACACACCTCATGTTGAATGTTATCTTTAAAGGTTCCAATAAATAGATCTAACAAATTATATTCTGAAATATTTTCCACTCTTAGACTTAGTTGCTGAAATTGCATGATGTGCTCTATAACTGGACCTCTTTGCTTGAGATTTACCAACTAGATAAACAAGGTGTTTTTATTTATATCCCCATAATGTGCAATCAATTATTATATGAATATGTACCAATAGATAATAGAGTCCTTTTTACGGTGACAAATCCATTGGTACCATACAAATTGATCAGGTTCTAAATATAAGGATGGAATAGTTACCTTTTGAAAAGTAAGCACCTAGTGTAGATCAAAGAATTTCTCCATTTGAAAAATCCATGTGATTGGATCCTTTCCATAAAAATTCATCATGTCAATCTTAGTGATAAAGTAGTTCCTTGGACCTGAATTGAACCCATGATGTTGTAGTGAATCATCAACTTTTGAGGACTCCAACTTCCTACTCCCAAATTGTTTTTTCAATTTTCTCCATACATGACTGTAATAGGTCCTATTTTTCCTACTTATCCTCTTCTTGAGTAGATACAGGAGGAATACAACTATTTTTTATATCCTTCATTAAGTCCACTAAGGAATACAACTATTTTTTATATCCTTCATCAATTCCACTAAGTCTTGAAGGTTTTCTTTTCTAGCTATCCCTTTGAGATCCTCTTTACTAGCCATACTCTTCCAATTTAACTAAGTCATCAATTTTCACATTTTCTTTAATCATATCTTCCAACTTGGACACTCTAAAATATATTTCATCCATTTCATCGTATGTCGGGGATGAATCCTTTGGGGGTTTGAGTGGAGTGTGATTCTTTCCACTTCCTTTTGGTGGAGTTTTGAATAATAGATATATATCACACCTTAGAGTTTACCACAAATAGATCCTTCTACCCGAAGTTATTCAAATGCAAAACGACGTACCTTTTTCAAACCTTGATTAGAAGATTGTTTTAGGGCCAACTTGTAAATGAGATAAAATTTGAATTTTGATGCCTCTAGGTAGAAAAATTATTCCTATGGTATGCTGATGCTTCCCCTTTTAAATGTCAATGGTATGACCTAATTTGGATGTTCCAACAAAGAGTTATTGAAAATCTCCCAAATCTTCTTATTTTTGTCCTATACAAAAGAGCGCACTTGTACTGTATGCCACATGTCCAATATTTAGTTTATATTTAAAATTATACCACATATACCCTTCTCCATATTATTTTGGATTCAATTGTTCTTACTCAATTTGGATCTTGAATGCCTCAGATATGACCTTTTTCCCTAGAACACCTGTTTTAGACTAGTAAAACACCCTAGATTCCTTCGCAATTATCTCTGTTTCTGTAATGGACCAAGATCTGAATTTCAGACTGGATATATCTAGGATTTCTTGAGAAGTGGGTTTTTAAAATTGATCGCTTAATCATTTTAGCAAAACAGTTGTAGAAAAAAATTCCAAGATGGATTTTTTTGCAGAAGTTAGCCCCGAGAAAAGAGATTTGATACCAAATGTTATGCAACAAAGCCCTAGAAATAACATAAAAGTAGTAGAAATGGATGAAAAGAGATCAATACATGCCTTAATAATGAATAACAAAGATAAATAACAATCCTATTTGAGGGAGGAACCTCCTTACATAATGTACTTGTGTACCCAAGACAAGACAATATCCAATGATGACTGAAATGAGAATATATCCTTCCTATATATAGGAGACAAAGGTGTACAATAACAACTAATAGACCTAAGCAAACATAAATAATATGTAATGCACCACAATATATGGGGTAATGCTCTACACTATATGGGGTAATGTGCCATTATTAAGGGATTAACATCTAACAATGCAACTGATGCACATAAACAATTATTTAACACAAATTTAACAAGACATAATCTGGACACAAGGATGACTCTATTACAACCATAGACAACTATTGTATTAAGCAGTTCAAACTCTATGATTCAATCCATTATTCATGCACACATAGTCATCCAGAGCATAACTATGCACATAAATAACTTGATTCACAACTAATAGCCATATACACTGAACATTCAAACCATGTAATTAATTAAACATCCCTGAACAATACATGGACATATAAACATCACAAAAATGCTTATCTTTCAAGAAGTTGTTCAACAAATGGCGATGTGAGTGCAATGTTCCACCCAACCTAGCTTTCTTTTGTTAGGATTATTAATCCTCCCTTGTCCAATTTCTTCATATGTCTAAATTAGGAATCACGTCTAAATTGGGAGTCCATCAAGACTATTTTTAGTCACTGGCGCCATTGGGTCAACTTGGCCTAATTGGGGCACATGTTACAGTTACTAAAGTGTGGGGAACACTAATTAAGGCCTAATACCACTGATTGCACTTGCATGCATCAGTTTAGTAGCCTCCTAGATCAATCCCTACAAATTAGGAGCCACTAGGAGTGTTGATACCAACCAAGGTTAGTTGAGTTGAGTTGGTGACTAGTCAAGCTCAGTTAGGAGTCAGTTACATTCAGTTAACGCTAGGTTTGCATGGTTGCATGTAGGAGAGGTGCATTTCTCACCTACCTTAGTCAGTTAGGATTAGTTAAAACTAAATTAGACACTTGAGTTGTGATTTAGAATTCTGATGAACTTCGATAATGATTTAGACAAGGTCAGTTAACCATTCAGTCCTCTGATAATGATTTATACAAGGTCAGTTAACCATTCAGTCAAGTAGAGTCTAATTAATTAGAATTTCCTCACATGGATTCAAATTTCTTGTGGCTATTTAGCCATTTTACTTCATTGTAATTATTATCTAATTACTTTTGATTAATGAAAGTATTCATAGTTGCAAGCCATTTTTGCACTGTTTCATTCTTCAATTACTGAGTAAATTGTGTGATAAATTTTGTGAGTTGTGTGTTGATCCATAGATCTATGTGCTCAATTTAATATGGTATGAGAGCCTCTACAGCACAAGGCACTTCTCCTACTATAGATCCATACTTGGATCATTTTTTTTAAACAAAATTGCTCCTTCCAGTACTGCACCAAAAGCAGACAATTTACCACTTAATATCCCAAGTTAAGGAATTGTTGATCAAGCTTGCTTGATCAACTATGCTGGGTGTGAAGGAAATTCCAAAAGTGCAGACTGTCGACCTTAGTTTGTTTGTTTGATTGTGTGATTTACTGGTTTATCAGTCCTCTTCACTGCATTCACTACAAGTAGCTCAGTCTCCTTCACAGCATTCGCTACAGCAGCTCAGTATTCTCCACTGCATTATAGATGGCCCCTCCAATGGAGCTCCTCACTCCTTTCAACTATCACCAATGGAAGGAGGACATGGAGATGCAGCGACACTCCAAAAGACTCTTCATGCTCATAATGGAGGCAGAGAAAGAGACAATGATCCAGGAGGATATTGGTGGCCACCCACCTATTCCACTTGGACCCCCGCCATTGTTTCTTTTAGTTTTCCAGTTTTTTTAATTGTAGCACAATTTACTATTTTTGGAAGTTTTTGGGTCCTAAACTTCAAGGGCCATTTTGAGGCCCTAAACGATGTTTTTTTGGCATCGAATGGTCGGGAAAATATGAGTCCATTATAAATCCAATATTTTTTATCTATGGATGTAGTCCTTAAACAGATCTTTCTAATGATGTATCATGAACGTCAAACGGAGGTAGTATGCTAAAGTTACGACCTCAAGAAATTGATGTACCAAGTTACCCAACGGGGCCCACATTTTGGCGTTTCACCTCCTAGGGTTAAGTTTTTGGATGTGTAGGGTTTCCATTGTTTCTCAATAATTTATAGGCCTTCGAGCCTCATTGTAACACAGAGAGTTCAGAGGCATGTAGCCGCCACATCTCTTCTCAGAGATAAGCTACTAGCACTCTAGCTAGTTTATTTTCATTCTGTATGTAAACAAGTTTTAGTTATTGATTAATGAAATGAAGTGTTATTTCCGCTGCATATTTGTTTCTAGGGTTATGTGTGTATTCTATTGCGCTCCTGCATAAATCCAGATCAGTGGTATCAGAGCAATCTTCTCTTTCTCGATCCTTCTTTGCATGTCCCCAATGAGGGTGGGGTATAAAGAGTTAGTGCTCGATCTAGTTGAACCTTTGCAAGATCAATCTCGCAAATCCCAACGACCACCCATGGGGGATGAAAAGAAAGATGAAGGCACAGAAGATCCTATCAAAATGTTGCTCGAGGAGGCCCTTGAAAATCAAAGGAACACGATGATGGATACATTTTCCCAGATCCTTCAACAACTTCCCACTGGTGGCGCATCTGCATCTAGCAGCCACTCTGGAGGCGCAAACCCCTTTAAGGTACAAGTAAAATTTGACATTACCATATTTAATGTCCGAATAGATGCAGATGCCATAGATAGATGGTTGAATCTATTATAAGGATATTTCTCGGTCCATGACTTTTTCGACCGGGAAAAGATTACTTTTTCTCTACTCAAAGCCACCCCCCATGTCAACGACTGGTGGGAAACCTACTGTGAGAGAAAGGACGAGGAGGAACCCTCTCTATTCTCAGTCGTCCCCACTTGGAATTCTTTTCGAGATGCCATAAAGGGACAATATTATCTGGTGGAGAGCTATGAGGACAAGTACATATAATGGACTATGCTGCGACAACAAAGAGATCAAGATGTGCATGAGCTGACGAATTTGTTCCATACCCTACACACCAAGTTGCCTATCAAAGATTTAGAGAAACATTTGGTGCTCAAGGTTGTAGTTGTCTGCACATATACATTCAGGAGGAAATGGAGTTCCTCGACATCTCCTCACTTGGTACGGCATATCGGTATGCTGCTAAAATTAAGCAAAATTTCAAACAGAAAAAGCGAGACTTTGGATCTGCGAATCAGAAGCAAGGAAAAGGTGCCCCCAAACCGCAGAACCAAGGACATAGCCAAGGCATGGTGACTCAAGAAAACTTTTCAAAGCTGTAAGAAAATAGAAACACCGCAAAGCCGAAGAAGGAACTGGGAAAGTGGTGCGAGTTCCATAAGAGCCCCACTGACAACACAAGTGAGTGTCCGACCAAGCAGTCACTGGTGGCTAAGATAAAGGCTTCTGAATCAGAACCCAAGAATGGGAATGATAGAGGGAAGAATATTATCGATGCAGAGCCCAACACCACCATTTCCACCATGAAGATCCAAAAGGAAGAACCAGAAGATTCATAAGAGGAGGAGAGTCTTTTCCACTCCCAGATGTGGGTAAAGGGTTCCCCGCTATAGTTCATTGTTGAAATTGGGAGCCAAAATAACCTGATTTCAGCAGAGGTCATGAAGCGGTTGGGTTTTTCGACCACAGCACACCCACAGTCATACACCATTGGGTGGCTTCACCAAGGATGGGATCTCCGCGTCAACCGGCAGTTTTTCCTTCCCTACAACATCAAGCCCTTCATCGATGAGGTATTATGTGATATTGCTCCTCTTGATGTTTGTGATGTATTATTAGGTCAACCATACTTATGGAAGCGACATGCTGTGTATGAGTACCAGCCTTGCATTGTTATTATTACGTTGGGAAATAATTTGTACAGGATACCAGAGGTACCACCTCCTACCGCTATCTCTTTGGTTACTGCAAAACAATGTAGCAAGATCATTTCCAAAACCAGGAAGTTTGTTTTCTTGACGATCTGCCCTCAGGGAAAGAAGAATATCGTGGCCACGACCTCCAAACAGGGCCCCTCTACACAACACCAACAAATGGACAAGGTCGTGGAGGAGTACCGGGACATATTCACCTCACCCACCGGGGTGCCTCTTCACTGTGAGGTCAAGCACCCCATCGATCTGACCCCAGGTGCGCCGCTGCCCAATGGAACGACTTATCAATGCTCTTTTATGGAGAATGATGAAATCAAGAGGCAAATTCAGGAGCTACTACAGAAGGGTCACATCCAACCAAGTTCATCGCCCTATGGGAGCCTGATCGTGTTGGTGTAGAAGAAGGGTGGGACTTGGAGACTGTATTGACTATCGGGTGCTAAAAAAGATCACTGTCTGGAATAGGTACCCAATCCCTCAGATTGATGACCTCCTAGAATAGCTTAAAGGGGCAAAATATTTTAGCAAGATCAACTTAAAGTCAAGGTATCACCAAGTACTGATCGAACCGATCGATGTGTGGAAGATTGCCTTCAAAGCTAAGGAGGGCCTTTTCGAATGGTTGGTCATGCCTTTCAGGCTGATGAATGCTCTTGCAACCTTCATGAGACTGATGAATGACATCTTGTAGTTGTTCACCAACTCATTTGTAGTAGTGTACTTGGATGAAATCCTGATATTTTGCCAGACTTGGGAAGAGCACCTCCACCACATCCGACAAGTCCTCCAAACACTGCAGCAACACAAGTTGTGTGCCAATTTGGACAAGTGCACTTTTGGAATGACCCAGGTTCAGTATCTGGGATGCGTTATTGATGAATGTGGGGTACATGTGGATCCAACCAAGAACCAATTCATTTGAGATTGTCCAGCCCCAACTACTCTAACAGAGCTTCACAGCTTTCTGGGCCTTGCTAATTTCTACCGTAGGTTGGTGTTGGGATTCTCTCATATCACTTGGATCTTGAGTCAAGTCGCCAAGGGAGGAGTGAAAGAAAAATTATTTTGGTCAGAAACTCAACAAAAGGCATTTGCAGAATTGAAACATCACCTATGCTGTGCCCCAGTGCTCACATTACCCCACTTGCAATAACCATTTGAGATCAAGACATATGCCTCTGACTATGCTATTGGGACAGTCCTTACTCAACAAGGGCATCCAGTGGCATATCACAGTGAGACACTATTTGACATAGTTCGCAAATATCCCACTTATGACAAAGAGATGTATTCCATTGTACAGGCTTGCCAACAATGGAAGAATTACATTTTGGGGAAGGAAACTATAATCCACGTAGACCACCGACCCCTATAGTTCATACAGACACAAGGGAAGTTACAGAACAATCACCATCAGAAGTGGTCCACATATCTACAACAATTTCATTTCAACATCAAGTACAAGAAGGGGAGCACCAATAATGTTGCAGATTGCCTCAGCTGACCACCTATCATGGCGATAACCACCATGCTCAACTCTTGTGGGCACGAGACTTTTGATTGGCTGCTTCTCTACAAGAGCGATCCCGAATTCAGCCACACATACCAGACACTCTTGGAGGGAAACCAAGTTACAAAATTTCATCTCCAGGATGTACTACTATGTCACATGGGACACCTTTTTGTTCCTTCAAGTGAGTGTGCTAAGATGATTTGGGAAGTGCACTACAGTCGGGTCATTGGGAATTTCGGGGTCGAGAAACAAGTGGAAAAACTGCATAAGTATTTCTATTGACTGAACCTTCGACAGGACATCGGGAAGTACATTCGATCCTACACTGCTTGTGCTAATATTGCCAAACCATCCATCAAGAAGCAAGGCCTCTATACTCCATTGCCTACCCCTAGTCAACCTTGGGAATCCATCTCCATGGATTACATGTCGGGCCTTCCTTCTAGTAAGCACACCAACGACTGTGTGTTTGTGGTCATTGAAAGATTCTTAAACATGGCCATAATGGTGTCCTGGAAGAAGAATATCACAACAGAAGCCACTGCTAAAATCTTCTTTGAACGAGTGTGGGTACACTTTGGGATCCCACATTATATAATCTCAGATCAGGATAGAAGGTTCCTTAGTACATTTTGGTCTAGCCTATGGTCACTGCTAGACACCAAGCTCACAAAGTCCACTTTCCATCCCCAGACTGATGACCAGACAGAGGTCGTTAATAGGATGATCGTACACATTTTGCGCATGTACAACTCAAAGCATACATGCACATGGGATGAGAGCCTCCCCTATGTACAACATAACTATAACCGGGCCCCCCACAACTCAACCAGCCACAACCCCTTTCAGGTGGGCTTGGGATTCCAACCATTATGTACCATTGACGTAGCCATGCCGTTTGCAGCTACTCAGGATGATCAGCTCATATCTAGTCTGAAGTTTCCAAGGCGAAAAGATTCATTGAGCGCATTCAGCACATTCACCAATAGGTTCATGACACATTGGATAGATTCAATGCTAAGTACAAGTAGTGACATGATCAACATCGGGTGCAACACAACTTCCAGGTGGGCGACAAAGTGTGGCTGCATTTGCAGAAGGAGTGCCTTGCTGGACCCCACCGCAAGATTCTCCCGCTCCAATATGAGCCATACACCATCACCAAGGCTATTGGAGACAATGCCTTCAAGCTTAGTATTCCACCATTCCTTGGTCTCCACCCAGTGTTCAATGTGGACTGCCTTCGGCCCTACTTTCCACCTCTACTCGACACATCGGGCATGGAAGAACAACTCACACCAATAGAGTTAAACCCTAACTACATGGAACAAGCCACAACTGATTGAATCATGGACACACAGATCAAGAACACCTGCCAGTAGAAGATCCAACTATATCAAGCTGTCAAAGCAGGCCAACTCCTTCACCAGGGAAAGTGGCTCACCAGGGACCAAGTTCAGCAGAAGTTTCCTCATCTCATGGAGGAATTCATCGCAATGGGGACCATTGCTTCCTAAGGGGGGAGGAATGATCCAGGAGGATATTGGTGGCCACCCACCTATTCCACTTGGACCCCCACCATTGTTTTTTTCATTTTTCTGGTTTCCTTAATTGTAGCACAATTTACTATTTTTGGCAGTTTTTGGGTCCTAAACTTCTGGAGCCGTTTCGAGGTCCTAAATGACGTTTTTTAGGCATCAAATGGTCGGGAGAATATGAGTCCATTTTGGACAATAAATTTGATGTTTATGGATGTATTCCTTAAACATATCTTTCTAACAATGTATCATGTGCGTCAAACAGAGGTAGTTTACTAAAGTTACGACCCCGGGAAATTGATGTACCAAGTTACCCAACGGGGCCCACATTTTGGTGTTTCACCTCCTAGGGTTAGGTTGTTGGATGTGTAGGGTTTCCATTATTTCTCAATAGTATATAGGTCTTCAAGCCTCATTGTAACACAGAGATTTCAGAAGCATGTAGCCACCACATCTCTTCTCAGAGATAAGCTACTAGCACTCTAGCTAGTTTATTTCCATTCTGTATGTAAACAAGTTTCAGTTATTGATTAATGAAATGAAGTGTTATTTCTGCTGCATATTTGTTTCTATGGTTATGTGTGTATTATGTTGCATTCTTGCATAAATCTGGATCAGCCAATTAATTATGTTGAGAAAGAAAATTATTGGAATAGGCTTGATGAAGCCTACAGATGCTTGTGCCTCTCAATATCTCGAGATCTTCTCTTCCACATCAACAAATTGAAGACTCCCAAGGAGGTTTGGGATAATATTTCCTCCTTATTTGACAAGTAGGATGATATGAGGGTCTATTAGCTTGAAAATGAGCTGATCTCTCTTCATCCAGCCAATTTCAAAACACTCAATGACTTCTTCACAAAATTAAAGAATCTAGTGTTCCAATTGAAGCTGTGTAGGGTTGAGAAGGAGGATGATCAACTCATCCTTTCCATTCTCTCCAATATTGGTGCAGAATATTCATTCTTTGTATCAACATTTCATTCGATGAATCTCTCTACTCCAAACTGGAAGATTCCTACTCTTAACTCTTTCATTGAATCTCTCACTCAGGAGCATGACAAGTTGATCCAAATGGGGATCATTCGATCTTCCAGAGATCAATAACTTGTTGCAGGAGGACCTAAGGTAGCAAATGACAAAGGGAAGGAAAAGGATGAGTCCCCTATAGAGAAAGAGCAATCAAAAGAGCCCTCAGGTTTGAAGAGAATTAAGAAAAATGGCAAAGGAAAGACACTGTGTTCTTACTGTGGAAGGGGTTTTCATCCAGAAACCACCTGTATGAGAAGAACCATTGATGAGATGTCACTTCTTCTAAAGAAACATAACATTACTGTACCTTCTAGCACAAGCAAGGCTGACCATAGAGAATAAACTGAAGAACATGAGGAGACATGCCATGCATTGAAGGCTAGCTGCTCCACAACACATGCCTTCCTCATTGATTCTAGAGCCTCCAATCATATGGTTGCATCCAGAGAATCATTCTCTTCCTTACAGTCTTTTGATGGTCCTAGTATTCATATGGAAAATAGCAGTAAATTTCAAACCAAAGGGAAGGGATTTATCAAGCTTGAACATGGAATGTTCAAAGATGTGCTTTATGTTCCCTCCCTAGAAGCAAACCTGTTATCTGTATACTAGATGACTCATAGTGGCTCTCCCAAGTGATTCATATTTGGTCCTGACTCAGTAGAGATAACAGATATCTCTATTGGGAACATCATAGTGAAGGGTGCTACAAATCATGCCTCTAAAGCATATGAGTTCTCGCACTTCATTCCTTTTTTAGGACCGGTGCACTCTCAGCAACCACTTGCAAGGGAAGGTAAAATCATTTCATCTACTTCTTTTGTAGTTTCCACTAGTATTGGATATCTAGATGTATTAGTTTATGAGATTGAGATTCAGTGTGATTCAGATCCAAATCCAGTCCCTCCTTCCAAACTGGAAGCTAGGAAGATGACTGGAAATCAATCTAACAATCAGAAGGGAAAGACCCTTGTGCTTTGTCATGCAATCTTACCTCCTTCAAAGAGATGCAATAGAATCCCTGTAAGATTATACATGGAAAGGGCTCAGTCTCACTACATTCAGAAGAATAGAGTTGATCATACACCTCTTCATCCAGCAATAGACAAAGGTTACATTCCTCCTTCCTTCCATCATCATTTTGGGAGAAGATGGAGAAGTCTACATGACAGGCCCTAGGATACTTGTGCACATAACATTACGCATGATTCTTAGCTACATCATGGGGATTACAGCAACACATTTTCAAGTTTTTCAAACTTGAATCCTAATTCTATCAATTTAGTTAGAGGGGGGGGCTTTTTTCCCATGTGGTGTTTTCCCTAGCTCCTTGTATTGAGCAGTTACTTTACTTTACTTGATGTAATGGGTGACCTATGGTCTTAGTTACTAGGGCCCACAGATTTTCCAAGCTAGCATTCAGGGGGGTGTTAGGATTATTAATCCTCCCTTGTCCAATTTGGTCATATGTCTAGATTAGAAGTCATGTCTAAATCAAGAGTCCATCTAGTCTATTTTTAGTCACTAGCACCATTGGGTCCACTTGGCCTAATTGGGGCACATGTTCCAGTTACTAAAGTGTGGGTAACACTGATTGAGGCCTACTACCATTGATTTCACTTGCATGCATCAGTTTAGGAGTCTCCTAGATCAATCCCTACAAATTAGGAGCCACTTGGAGTGCCGATACCAACTAAGGTCAATTGAGTTGAGTTGGTGACTAGTCAAGCTCAATTAGGAGTCAGTTACATTCAGTTCTAGTCCTCTACATTCAGTTAGCACTAGGTTTGCATGGTTGCATGCAGGAGAGGTGCATTTCTCACCTACCTTAGTTAGTTAGGCTTAGTTAACACTAAATTAGATACTTGAGTTGTGATTTATAACTCTAATGAACTATGGTAGTGATTTAGACAAGGCCAGTTAACCATTCAGTCCTCTGATAATGATTTAGACAAGGTTAGTTAACCATTCAGTCAAGTAGAGTCTAATCAATTTGAATTTCCTCACATGGATTCAAATTTCTTATGGCTATTTAGCCATTGTACTTCATTGTAATTATTATCTAATTACTTTTTGTTAATGAAAGAATTCACAGTTGCGAGCCATTTTTGCACTGTTTCATTCTTCAATTACTGAGAAAATTGTGTGATCTATTTTGTGAGTTGTGTGTTGATCCATAGATCTATGTGCTCAATTTAATATATTCTTGGCCTTTATTCTTTCAGCACTTAAATACCACCCCCGAGATGGGCTATGATAACCATTATAAAGGAACTAGACAAGCTCACTCACAGCTAAGACCACCATCAATCATACTAAGATAGTGTCTTATTGGATTGATCAAGCATGTAGTAAGTCAAGTTCTTTCATTTAATACCATAGCCACTCATGCTAAGCCAGTATCCTACCGGGTTTATCAAGCATGCAGGAAGTCAATTTCTTTCAGTTAAGACCAAATTCACTCATGCTAATTCGATATCCTAATGGTTTTATCAATCATGTAGGAAGTTGAGTTCTTTATGTTGATGTATTTGTAACTTCGGAATGTATTCACATGTATATCTTATGTATTGTACCCCGATGTTTATTTCGGGAAGTATCTGTAATGTAATTGAGTCATGTCATTCCCCAATGTTCCTATTGGGAGGTTCTATAATGTAAACAAGTCATGTCAAGTCATTGTGGGTAACCCTCCGATTGTTCAAGGGTTAAGGTCCATGCAGTTGCGGGGCCCTAGGGTTATTAGACTATCCTAGAGAAGTCGGCCCTAGTGAGTCATTGTCAAGTCAGGGATTAGTATAAATAGAGAGTGAGCCTCTCTATTTATCACAAACTCACTCACACTTAGTTGTAGCGCATAACTGAGGAAGAAGAAGTTGTTGGGGCTAGAGAGAAAGAGGCTACTACTGTCAGGATATCATCTTACTATTTTTGAGGCTTTGTTATTGGTGTTGATTCTATCTCTGAGGAAGTTGTGGGGTTTTATCCTTTATGGTTTCCCCGAGGAAAATATTTGTGTTCATTTTCTCATGTGTTTTATTTTTGTGCTTGTTATTCTCTCAGTTAGGATCCTAAGTTAATGCTAGCTTAAATGATAAAAATCTAACATGGTATCAGAGCTAACCTAAGAATAAAACACTATGCAGCTGTGGAAACTAGGGATTCCTACTTTTTGGATCTCTCTCAACAAATTTTCAGCAAAATAAGGTTGAGCTGACTCTCCTCCCCAGGGCGCATCCTTCTGTCAAAGCAGAATCTGATTATGAGCATTTTCAGTTTTTGACTCGACACTGCTGCCGAAAATTAGGGATTTCCACAGAAGTGGAATTTTTGAGTGAGCCTAGGCCTGGATTGATCTCCTCCTAAAAATAGAAGTTTAGAGATCAAGATCAAAGACTTTGGTTGGATAGAACTTCAGGAAATTCAAACCCTAATCTGCTTCTGAACCAGCTCTACAGAAATTCAGCTCCAGCTCAAAATCCGACATCTTAACCTGGTAAGATCTAAATATTTTGCATTTCCATTTGAGGTTCTCAGTTAATATGTCTCATCATACCAAGCTTGATGAAAATCTTGAGGGGCTGATAAATTTCGAGCCTGGAATTATAGGATCTCTCTGGTCCTGGAAGAAAATGAGTTGGACTCCTACATCAATGAGGAGATTCCAATTCCAGAGGGAGATGAGGCTAAGGCCTTACACAAGAAGAAGTTGGTTATGTCTAAGAGTATTATTACTGATTAAATCAAGGATCACCTCATACCACAGGTGTCCTCCCTAAAGACACCTAAATCTATGTTTGATTCCCTAACCAAACAGTTTGGAGGAAAGAAAATAAACCAGAAGATGACCTTGAGGAACCAGTTGAAGAATGTGAAGATCCAGAATGCAGATACCACACAGTCATACTTCACAAGGGTCTCCCAGATCAAAGAACAACTTAAAGCAGTGGATGAAGAAGTGGAGAATGCAAATATTGTAATGACCACCTTGAATGGTCTCCCTAGGACATGGGACTCTTTCATTCAAGGGATTTGTGCTAGAAAGAAGCTAGTCAAGTTCAATAGACTATGGGAAGAATTCTCTCAAGAAGAAGCTCGGATAGCAGCTCGAGAAGAAAAGATGGGAAGTGAAGATCAAGCTCTCACAGTACAATCCAAGAAATCTAGAACTAGCCACCACAGAGGTAAGCACTCTAACCAAAGGAGAAACTTTAGAAAGCCTAGAGATATGTCTAAGTACATTTGCTATACATGTGATGAAAGAGGACACTTTGCTAGAGATTGTCCTAGAAACAAAAGTAGCTCTCACAAGAAGGAGGGAAACAAGAGAAGACATCATGCTCATGCTGCAGAGGATGATGAACCTTCCACAAAGAGAACTAGACAAGATAGCGATGATTCTTCAAGTGATGAAGAATATTTTCTAATTTTTGCTCTCACAGGAACTATCACACATGGAAGCAATGATTGGCTTATAGATAGTGGTGCTTCCAAACATATGACAGGATTCAAGGAATCCTTTGTGAAACTATCTGAACATGAATCACCTCACAAGGTGAAACTTGGAGATGACTACCAGTATCCAATAAAAGGTAGTGGTGAATCCTCATATAAGATAGACTTTGGAAAGTTTATCAAGATGAAAGATTTATTGTTTGTACCTAGACTAAAGAAGAATATCCTCTCCATATCTGCATTGGATACAAAAGGCATGAGGGTTGCATTTGTAGATGGCCAAGTCCTCATGTGGCCAAAGGTAAAGTCTTTTGATGATGCAGTAGTGATTGGGGAACAAGAAGCAGGACTATACAAATTGAAGGGCCAATCAGAACAAGCTTTGGTTCATGACTCGGTAGAACTAAATGAGCTTTGGCATAGAAGTCTTGCACATGTGCATTACAGAGTACTACCACTTGCAAGAAAATATGTTGAAGGTATTCCAGAAATGCAGACAAAACATGAAGGTGTATGCAAAGGATGTGCGAAAGGGAAGAACACAAAGAAGACATTTCCAAGTAGCAAGAGCAAGGAAAAATAAATCTTGGAAATCATCCACTCTGATGTATGCGGTCCAATGTCATCCAGTTCATTAACCGGGTATGTATACTATGTTTCTTTTATTGATGATTTTTCTAGAAAGACATGGATATACTTTATGAAGAACAAAGATGAAGTATTCAACAAGTTCAAGGAATTCAAATCCTTGATCAAGAGCCACACAGAAAATAAGATCAAGACCTTTTGATCAAATAATGGCAGAGAATTCACATCAAATGAATTCAAAGAGCTATGCAAAGACTCAGGGATTAAGAGGGAGTTATCCACTCCATATAATACACAACAGAATGGGATTACAGAAAGAAAGAATAGAACGATCATGGAAGCAGCAAGGGCCATGCTTCATGATCAAGATCTTCCCATGCATCTATGGGAAGAAGCTGCCAGAACAACGGTATATGTACAGAACCATACTCCACACAAAGTACTAGAGAACAAGACACCTGAAGATGTCTTCTCTGGAAAGAAACTAGAAGTCAGCCATCTCAGAATATTCAGGTATCATGTATACATACATATTCCGAAAGAAAAGAGGATGAAGTTAGATCCTTCAAGAAAGAAGGGTATGTTTGCGGGATACTCTGAAAGCTCAAAGGATTACAGAATATACTTCATAGGATTCAAGAAGTTCAACATCAGTAGAGATGTAACATTTGACAAAGATTCAGCCTACATTAAATCCAAGAAGAGACCTCCTGAAGAACCTAAAGAAGAAGAAGCACCCAGAATTCATGATACAACCATGAAAGAAGAAATTCAAGAAGAGAATCGAGAATTAGAAGAACCTCAAGAACCTGTGGATCCACCTCAGGAGAAGAATCCTCACAAGAGGAAACCTGCTTGGGTACGTGAAATTATCCAAGGTCCAGAAAGATATGGAGCTTCAGAAGAAACACACAGAGGAAGAAAGAGAACTAGGTCCTTCTCTAGTTATGTAGCCTTGCTATGTGACATTATTGATAAAGAAACTTCAAAATATGAAGAAGCAGTAGAAATAAAAGAATGGAAGGATGCTATGATCGAAGAGTATCAATCGATCATGAAGAATGATGTTTGGGATGTTGTCCCAAGACCAGAAGGGAAGTCCATTGTAACTTCCAAATGGATCTACAAGATCAAGCATGTTGTAGATGGTAGCATAGAGAAATATAAAGCAAGATTCGTAGCTCATGGATTCTCCTAGAAAGAAGGAATAGACTATGAAGAAACTTTTTCACTTGTAACCAGATACACTTCCATCAAATCAGTACTTGCTCTGGCTGTAGTGATGAAATGAAAGATACACCAGATGGATGTCAAGGCTTCTTTCTTGAGTGGTGTGGTAGAAGAGGAAGTGTATGTGGAATAGCCACTTGGTTTTGAGACATATGACAGGGAGTCTCATGTGTGTAGATTGAATAAATCCTTGTATGGTTTGAAACAGGCACCCAGGACATGGTACGACATAATTGATGGATTTCTATCTAGTTTGGGCTTTACCAAAAAGTAAAACAAATTCCAACCTTTACTAGAAGGTTGAAAAAGGTAACCCAATGATACTCCTACTATATGTGGATGATCTGTTTGTAATAGGTATGGATGGGTTGATTGCAGATACAAAGAGGAAGATTGTTGCCGAGTTTGAAATGAAATACTTGGGTATGATGCACTATTTTTTAGGCATGGAGGTGTGGCAAAATGTGGATGGAATATTCCTCGGACAAGGGAAGTATGCAGTAGAGATCTTGAAGAGGTTTGGGATGATGGACTGCAAGGCCATAACCACACCTATGGAATTGAACCTGAAGCTATTGAGTGATGCTTTATCAGAAGCAGTTGATGCTATGATGTATCGTTAGATGATTGGGTCCTTGATGTACCTGACGAACATGAGACCATATATTTGCTTTGTTGTGAACACATTAAGCCAATTTCTGACAGATCCGAGACATGTTCACTTGATTGCTACAAATCATATTCTGAGGTACCTGAAGGGTACAATTGATTATGGGCTCAAGTACGAGGTGAATCAGAATATTAATCCGGAGGGTTATGTTGATTTCGATTGAGCAGGCAGTGCCATCGATAGGAAGAGAACTTTAGGATGCTTCTTTAGTATGGGATCAGGTGTGATCTCTTGGTTTAGCAGGAAGCAGTTCTGTGTGGCACTGAGTACAGCTAAAGTAGAGTATGTCACAACTTGTTTAGCTAGTTGCGAGGCAGTGTGGCTGAGAAAGATACTATCTGATTTATTTGATCTCCCATTGGATGCTATTTGTATATTTTGGGACAACCAGAGTTGTGTGAAGTTGTCGGAGAACCCAGTGTTCCATGACAAGTCGAAGCATATCAAGATCAAGTATAACTATATCAGGGATATGGTGCAGAGAGAAGCAATGAAGCTCCAGTATGTTGCAACGGATGAACAGATAGCTGATATGTTGATGAAGCCATTGTCCAGAGTGAAGTTTGAGTACTTCAGGGAGAATCTTGGTGTTCTCTAGATCAAGGTTCCCTCCAAGGGGAAATGATGAGACCTAGAGCCATTCTGACATGGTGAGAGGATTAGGTTCCTTCCATGGTTAGATGTAAGGGCTGAGCCATTCTGTCATGGTGATAGGATTGGTTCCTTCCATGTCAGATATGAGTGGTGAGCCATTTTGATGTGACTGTAGGATTGGTTCCTTCCATATCAGATATGAGTGGTGAGCCATTCTAATGTGACTGTAGGATTGGATCCTACATGATTAGATATAAGTGCTAAATGCCATTCTTGGAATGGAGGCACCTGGTCAGTTACCAGAAATACTCAGCTTGGTGCTGAGTTTCCATTCTCCGGGAGAATGGAGGAACCTGATCAGTTACTAGGAATCCTCAGTCTATGACTGAGAGCCATTCTGGTGGGATGTGTTTACACATGGTCATATGTAAGTGCAGTGCCCTTATGATGTGGTGTGTTCGCACATGGTCAGATGTAAGTGCAGAGCCCTTCTGATGCGGTGTGTTCGCACATGGTCAGATGTAAGTACAGAGCCCGTCCGATGTAGTGTGTTCGCACATGGTCGGATATAAGTGCTGAGCCATTCTGGAGCGATGTGTTTACACATTGTTAGATGTGAGTGCTGGGCCTTTCTAACAAGATGAGGTCAGATGTGAGTGTTGGGCTTGACTTTCTTACAAGATGAGGTCAGATGTAAGAGTTGGGTGGGACATTCTGACTTAGGGTCAGATATAAGTGCTGAACAAGACCTACATGAAGGCTAGGCCTACAACCAACATGAAAAAGGGATGGTTTTGTAGAACTTCCTGTGACGAGAAGAATCAAGAGATAACACTATTCTGAGATAGCACTGATGATGATGATCTAGACTTGATGATCATCCAGATCAAGGGATGATCCAGATGTGATGATGATCCATACTTGATGGTGATCTAGATCAAGTGACAATCCAGATTTGATGATGATCCAGATCTAGTGATGACCCAGATCCCATGATGAAGAAGACTTGAAGATGAAGATGACTTGAAGATGAAGAATACTTGAAGATGAAGAAGACTTGAAGATGAAGATGACTTGAAGATGAAGAAGACCTGAAGATGAAGACAACTTGAAGATGAAGATGACGAGATGATCTAGTCGATACAGAGAAGAAGACCAGTGCTAAAAATTGTGTCGAAAGAATACTTTCCTAGTTAAGAGGGAGTGTTGATGTATTTGTAACTTCAGAATGTATTCAATTGTATATTCACTTGTATATATTATGTATTGTACCTCGATGTTTATTCTGGGAAGTATCTGTAATGTAATTGAGTCATGTCATGCCCCGATGTTCCTATTGGGCAATTCTATAATGTAAAAAAGTCATGTCAAGTCATTGTGGGTAACCCTTCGATTGTTCAAGGTTTAAATTCCTTGTCGTTGCGGGGCCCTAGGGTTATTATACTCTCCTAGAGAAGTCGGCCCTAGTGAGTCATTGTCAAGTCAGGAATTAGTATAAGTAGAGAGTGAGCCTCTCTATTTATCACACACTCACTCACACTCAGTTGTAGCGCATATCTGAGGAAGAAGAAGTTTCTGGGGCTAGAGAGAAAGAGGCTACTGCTGTCAGGATATCATCTTACTACTTTTGGGGCTTTGCTATTGGTGTTGATTCTATCTCTGAGGAAGTTGCGAGGTTTTCTCCTTTATGGTTTCCCCTAGGAAAATCTTTGTGTTTATTGTCTCATGTGTTTGATTTCTTTGCTTGTTATTCTCTCAGTTAAGATCCCAAGTTAATGCTAGCTTAAATGATAAAAATATAACACTTTAATCCAAGACCATAGTCACTCATGCTAAGCGAGTATCCTGCTAGGTTTATCAAGCATGTAGGAAGTCAATTTCTTTTATGCAAGACCACAATCACTCATGATATTCCAATATCCTACTAGGTTTATCAAGCATGTAGGAAGTCAATTTATTTCATTGAATACCACAGTCACTCATGCTAAGCCAATATCTTACTGGGTTTATCAAGCAGACATGAATTCAAGTTCTTTCTGCAAATACCATAGTCGCTCATGCTAGGGAAGTATCCTTATGGGTTTATCAAGCATGCAGGAATTCAAGTTATTTCAACTAATACCATAGTCACTCATGCTACGCCAATATCCTACTAAGTTTATCAAGCATGGAAGAAGTCTAGTTATTTCATCCAAGAGCACCATCACTCATGCTAAGCTAGTATCCTACTAGGTTTATCAAGCATGTAGGAAGTCAAAAGAGGAAATGTTAATCTAGCGAGCTTAACCACAAAGATATAGGAATATCCCTTAGTTCATCTAGCCATACCCATAGTACCTACCACAACCAACACAAGGAATCTCCGCTTCACTGTTTCAGACTACCTCAGGCACTCCTTCCCTCCATTGTTATTCAGGGTGGGAATATAAAGGTTGTGGTTTCTAAATTCTAAGAGATTATCACCTTCACTTGTTTTGTCAAGCCATTCCACCTCTAGTTTCTCCCCCACTTGTGATTATTCTAACTTCTCACTTCCATACTACACTGGAATTAGCCACATGACCCAAAATTTACAAGTTATTCACAAATTTACCATCTAATTGCACCCATCGCGATCCAAATCACGGGTGCAACTCTCTCCATTGTGATGGACTCACTCCCTTTATTCCTATGCAAAAAGGTCATTTGGATGCATCTATCTAGTGAGAATACTCACACCCTCTTTCCTACCCATTATTACTTCTCTCACACATGAATAATGATGGAATGAAATTCCATGAGTAAATTGAATTATGGGTCAAGCAATTCAATTCCCTAACCTGCCACACAAATCACAACACTCCTTTGCAGGTTTTCTTAAATTCTTGAAATGATTCCTCATATAATATCTTATAACAACATTCAAAAATAGTTAAGGGAGTGCACTTGGGTATATACTTGAGAGTTATGGAATAAGGGTTCTGAAGGTGATACTCGGAAATGATGGGTTAAATTTCACAATACCCCTCACCTTTCCATATTGGGTGTCATAGCCCTCATTCACATTTCCTCCATTTCCAGCTTGAACATTTTATTTGTATTATATATATACATCTTCCATGGTTTTAAGGCACATAACACTTGCTTCTATAAGCTTATCATTCACTAGCAGGGCCATGCCCTTGAGATCCTCGCTAGGAATTATACATTTCATACATACAACATTTAAATTATAGGCCGATATAATAAGGATCAAAATGGGGACATTACAACCCCTCCCCCTTAGTTGGGGGGGGGGGGGGGGGGG
>LPNX010270851.1:113377-178669 GCA_001517045.1 Pseudotsuga menziesii
GTGGTCCTTAAAACCCCCCCTCAAAAGTCTAAATCTGAGGAATTTTGGGGAGGGTTTTAAAAAGACCCCCCCTAAAGGTGGCTTGCAGCAATTTTGCTAACCCCCCCCCCACAAACGTTTTTTAAGGTATTTGGGGTCGGTCCTTAAAAACCCCCTCAAAAGTCTGATTCTCGAGACTTTTTTTTTGGGGGGGGGGCATTGTAGAAAGACCCCCCCTAAAGGTGTCTTGTGACTATTTTTGCTAAACCCTGACCCAAAGTTTTTTAAGGTATTTGGGGGCGGTCCTTAAAACCCCTCCTCAAAAGTCCTAAGAATTTGACTTTTGGGGCCGGTCCTTAAAACCCCCCCTCAAAAGTCCTGAGAATTTGAATTTTGGGGGTGATTTTTAAACCCCCCCCTAAAAAAACTTGCACGATGGATAGTTTTCCTCGATGTCATGAAATGTTGTAGGGTCCTTGACATTGAATGACGAAGATTAAAAAGAAGTGAAGATATCAGATAGTGAAGGATTTCACGATGGGAACATGAATGCAGGATAGCAAAGATGCTGATCGTGAAATCCAGTAGGGGATACACCATTGAACGGTCCAGATTTGTCATAACCTCAGATCTATAGATGGAATGTTTTTTCATGATGCAAAGATGTGAGGGTGAAAAGAATATGGAGCTTGTGAAAGGCAGATAAAGGGTTAACTAGATGAATGATCTAGATCTAATCGGGTAAGGATATACAGCTTAGAACCTCTTTGCAAATAGAATATTCCCACTCTGAAGGTGCATTTCGAATTACGGAATCAGTAAAGAAACAAGAAATCGGCGGTTAAAAAGGATCCATGACGAGACCGATGGTTGAGATATCATTTCAGAATTCGAGCTGCATAGAAGTTAATGGAAACGACATAATTGAGGGGGAATAATGAAATAAAAATAACACAGAAGATCAAAGGCACAAAATAGAGTGGCCAGAAATGGAAGGCTGAGAAAAGTTTCAGTCACCAAAGATGAACGAGAGTTAAGAATATGGAAAATCATAAAAGACTCTAAATTAGTTTATTCACTTGCATCGGTAGAATAAGACAATAGATAGTATAGAAGGAACCAATTCCTACGGCGTCCATCAGCTAATTGTCAAACACCAGGTAGTTCCTTTTTGTCCCCCCTAAAGGTTGTATAAAGGGATCAAATGGAAAATATAGAAACTCAGGGCTTAGAGTATCATAAAGTAGAAGAATTGTTGGAGGATAGGAATGCTGATGTTTTTGACCCTGTCCTTTGAAATGGACCCATTAAAGCTGTGAAACATAAGTTGAATTTGCTAAGGGACTAGGGAACAGACCTTCATAACATCTATCAGTCCCTTTTTCACCTTTTTTCTATTGAACAAACCCCTAGTTTCCCAAAATTTATGGAATGGTGTGTAAACAACTATTCTCTGTCAGAAAGAGTCATAATGAACCTCGACTGCTCCACCATTCTGTGTCCTGTTAATTCCTCAGTCATTAGGAAAACCCTATCTGTACCTAAATTTTTTACCTTAAAGGCTAAAGATTACAGTGAAGAGTCTATACTATGATGTTTTAAGGAGTCCACCATTGAGAGAAAGAATTTTTTTAAATAGATGTTTCAAGCAAGAAGACGAGTCGTCCAGCCCATCATTCCCAGTCAATGCATCCCTGTTTAACGAAGAAATCAAGTGTGTAGAAACCATGTTATGTCAATTTTTGGGTTCAGTCACAGATAAACACATCCCTGAAACCCTTATGAGTCTTCTCTTAATTTTAAGCACTTATCCTGTTGAGTCAAATGGACCCAGTCAGTCATTACAAGTGTCATGCATTAAATTTGATAAGTTCTTAGCTAAGAATATTCATTGTCAGCTAATGAACTTCCACAAGACCAAAAATTTCAAGTTACAGTCATATCTATTGAAGATGTTCCTTTCTTTCAAAAAGGATAATCTACAGCTACTAGAAGTGGTATTAACAGTTGAAATGTACATGGATTATACCACGTTCATGAACTTCCTCATGATAGAAATTTATGCTTCCATTTTCCAAAATAGGCTGCCTCGGGTGCTGCTAGAGATGTGGGATATATTGCAAGCTTCTTCAGAAAAGAGAATAGGATATTGGTTCATTTTTTAATATGGAACAATGATCAGAATGTATAGTTTCACTCAGTCACCTTACATGTTAACAACCTTCCTTACTCCAAGATTTTTCTCAATGGAGTTCATCAGAAAAAAGTTGTTCGTTGATATTGAACACTTCGTGAAATATAAGAAGTCCACTAACATCAAATACCCTTGGGGTGTAGGTCCATTCACCATCAAGAATAAGGGTGCTTTTCCAATGGTGGAAGGTTTACTTATAGAGTTAGGATTTGAGACAAAACTCGCAATAAACTATGATCCTCACCAGGTTATCTCAAATAGGAGAAAGGCTCAAAAGAGAAATCCTTATAAACATGAAGAGGTTGTTGGATTGGAAGAAGCTGATGATTGGTCTAATTACCCAAAGGATTCCCCAAATATTGTTGTCTTAGATGAATATCCAAGCTCTCGTATAGGAGAGTTTATCTCTTTATTTCCTTATATATCCAATTTGGTTGCTACAGCTGAGAGAATTACTCCATTGGCTAGTAAATTAGAAGGAAAGAATAAAAGAGATTTTCTCGAGGAAAAGGATATCGATAGGGAGGACACTGCTGAAACTCCCAAAAGGAATAAGGTTGAAACTGAACGACAACTTTTCCTATATACGGCTGCAGACAAAGGTAAAAGGAAAATGATGATATCAGGCCCTCCATTTGAGGTAAAAGAGTATACATTTGTAGATAGTACTCCTGTCGATTCATCTTCCCAGTCAAAGAAAAAAGCAAAGTTAGTGGATAAATACAAAGAAATCAAAGACATAACTTCACAAGAGACTCTAAAATCATAATCTAAAGTAAGAAATATTTCTAATCAAGATGTGTCTTTCGTTTCAATCAGGGATTATGTCCAAAACACTCTGAATTTGGCCTTGGAAAGAAAGAACAGATTTGTTGAAGTAAAAATGAACCTGGATGATATCCCCATACCTGACATGATTCATCTACACAAGCAGACAAGAGATGTATTGTTTACTCACTTGCTGAAGATCACTCTGGAGTTATCCAAGTTACAGACCCTCAAAGGTAAAATTGAGAACCAATTGAGGAAAGAAAAGGTGGAAAATAAGGCCCACCAAACTTAGATAAAGAAGCTACAATCTGAGTTGCTGGCTGCTGAAGGACAATCTGATAAGGGAGCTGGTATCCAAAGGTTGCTGGATGAGAAAGAAAAATAGATTCAGTTATTGAAAAAGAAGATTCAGAGACGGCCAGGCGTGGATATAGTGACGGCTTAGACATCTAACGAAATATAGAACATTGTCACTCTTGCAACGCAAATTAGGGGTCGTCTCTATTGTGACGGAATTGTTTCCACGGAAAAAAACACTTAGACGTGGCAATATCCACGTTTTTCCGTGGATATTGCCACGTTTTTCCGTGGCAAAATTGATCACTTGTACTAGTGACATACATGCCACCTAGCTAATACAGGGCCGTGAACTAGCTGAGATAGAAAAAGAAAAGGAGAACTTGAATAATTAGCTCACTGATTGTCAAGCAAAATTATTGAAGTTTGATAATAAAGAAAATCAATGGCAAAAAGACATGGCCTTGTTAGTAGAAAGTGAGAAATCCATGAAGGAAAAGTTAGAATAAATGGAAATAAAGTTGCAGGAGAAAGAAAAGGAGCTAGAATTGAGGATCATTTCTCATGTGGCTGGATCTAGTGAATAGGGCATAGTCGACGCTATGCCACAGGTAAGTCTTAAAGCGTTGGAAATCAGTGGTTTGAAGAACCATAATAAAAATTTGGAGGACATAGTTGGAAAAAGATAACTACAAAGGAAGAAATTGGAAGACAAATGTAAGGAACTGGTGGATAAGAACAACAAATTGACAAAATAGGTTACATAATAGTTAGCCTTACAGGGAGCAAAACATCTCATCTAGGATGTACTAATAGCAGAATCAACCAAGCTCAGGCCTTACTTAGATTTTATTCTTGATAAGGATATTGTTACACAAGCCACTAGAAAAAATGTCTTGATGGTAAAATAAGTGTTAAATAATAATTCTATTGACACAACTAGTAATGCAATCAAGTTTTTCAAGAGCTTTACAGAAAAGGAAATAAAGAAATCAAATATCCAGGATAGGATTTTGGTTATCACATGGGAAAGGAAAGTGGTAAATAAATATCATCATTTGGAAACAGTTGAAGAAAAAATTGATGTCATGCATCATCAAATAAAGGAATTCATTGAACTGTTTAATCCTTTATTTAGAATAGGACTCCCTTTCTTCTAGGAAGAGAAAGGAGGAATGTGGTATCAGAAAGAATATAATGACCGGTTAATCAGTTGCAGATTAGATCATAGATAGTTTGATGACATGTAACATCAATCCTTGTCTGGAAAAGCAGTGTGATAAATTAACTGTAGATTTCACGATTTTATTTGACTTCAAAGCCATATGTACAAAATTGCCAGAGTTCTCTTATGCTGAAAACGTGGAGCTCAATGTAATGGAGAAGGAGATGATCAATCTATATCCTCCAACTACTTATCAATGGAATCTAGTTGATAACTATGGGAAAAGTAAATACAGGTTGGACCAATAGGAGTCCTCTGTTGTTACCTCGGGGTCCAGAGGAGGAATCTTGGATAGTTTTTAAAATTGTATGGATTAGGGATGAGGACTGGTGTACCACATTTGGACTTGTAAACATTTTACATTTATTAATAAAATTTTACACTATTAGGTGTAATCTATATGGTGAATTATACTATTTAATACATATTAATTATGTATTTGCTGCATTCAATTATGTCTGGTATATTATTACTCTGTTATAATTGGTTGTTCTTTTCAAACACATTTTTCATTATATATGAAATTTGTAAGTTTGAAGCGACAATATACATTTCCTAGCATGTGGGTTATTGTGAATATGCTTCTATACTGTCTAAAAAACCTCTTATTATAGCCTTCTTGAAATGGTTGGATGCACCATACAACACTCTAGAGATCCACACTCTCAGAATATTTTTATCATCATCCTACGAGTTGTGGTGAGAATTTCCCTAAGGCCAGTTATGCATATTTTACCAATAATTCTATAGTTGGACAATTTTTTCTCTTCTCCTAGGCTTGGTCTAATTTCCCTAAACCACATTTTTGGCAGGTCTATAAATTCTTCTTCAGGGTCTCTTTGGACAAATTGATACCATAGTTGAGTAGAAAAAACAACAACCTGCAATATACCCATATGGTGAGGGCATTTTCTTCAATACACAATTTGTGACGGGCACCCTCTTAAGGCTACTTGGACCAATATTCCCAAACTTAGCCAATTTCCTGATTTTAACTAATTTGTCGTATTTCTCCATAATGATGTCATAATGAAACAATGATTTGAACTTTATTTCACATCATCATCTATTCCATGCCATGCCATGCAGGAATTATCCTTATTGCAAGAATCAATCTTAATGCAGGCATCACTTATCCCCTTTAAAACACTTAGCGATTTTTTCTTTGTCTTTAGTATGCAAAATAACATTTTTCTTCTATTTTGGTAGGTTGATATTTTCCTTATCTGGTCAATATAAGAAAAACCAAGAGAATGGCTAGATATACATTTCAACAATGAACAAGACCATATCATCTGATTACTTTTGTCATCAAGGAACACCCCCTTTCAGGCATTTCCAAGTGGTCTCTCAAACTCTTTGTCTAACACTTACCTAGTTCTCCTCAAACCCTAGGTCACCAAGGTGATTTCATCTTTCCTTCAAATTTGGCGAGTGATATTCCCAATGGGTAGAGTTCAACAAGGTGAATCTAGAAAGACCACTTTAATCTTCTCGAGCTTCTTTCTCTCTCCTCGGCCGACATTTTTCTGGAGCAATGCAAATATGGTTGAGAGGAACTTTTGGCAAATTGGAATCTTCTTACTGAAATACTTTTTGGTCAGGATAATTATATGGTTGGATGCACCATACAATATTGTAGATATCCACACTCTCATAATATTTTTATCATCATCCTATGAGTTGTGGTGGGCATTTCCATAAGTCCAGTTAGGCATATTTTACCAATAATTCCATACCAAGACAATTTGTTATCTTCTCCTAGGCTTGGTCTAATTTCCCTAAACCACAGTTTTTCCAGGTCCATAAATTCTTCTTCAGGGTCTCTTTGGAAAAATTGAGACTATGGTTAAGTAGACAAAACAATAGCCTACAATATCCCAATTTGGTGCAGTCATTTTCTTCTACACACCATTTGTGGCGGGCATCCTCTTAAGGCTACTTGACCAATATTCCCATACTTAGCCAATTTCCTGATTTTCACTAATTTGTCATATCTCTCCAGAACGATGTCAATAATGCAACAATTATTTCAACTTCATGACACATCATCATCTATTCCATCCCATGCAATGTGGGCATCATCCTTAGTGTGGGCATCAACCTTAATGCAGGCATCATTTAGCCCCTTTACAACACATAGCCATTTTTTCTCTCTCTAGTATGAAAAATAATTTATTTTATTTTATTTTGGCAGGTTGATATTTTCCTTATCTGGTCACCATAACAAAATAACCAAGAGCATGGATAGATATCCATTTCAACAATGAATAGGACCATATCATTTGATGAATTTTATCATCAAAGGAACACCCCCTTGCGAGCATTTCCAAGTGGTCTCTCAAACTCTTTGTCCAACATTTAACCAGTTCTCTTCAAACCCTGGGTTACCAAGGTGATTTCATTTTTCCTTCAAAATTGGAAATTGAGATTCCAAATGGGTATAGGCCAGCAAGGTGAATCCATCAAGATCACTTTCATCTTTTGGAGCTTCTTTCTCTCTCCTCGGCGGGCATTTTTCCGGAGCAGTGCAAATATGGTTGAGAGGAACTTTTAGTAGATTGATATCTTCTTACTGAAATAATTTCTAGTCAAGATAATGATATGGTTGGATGCACCATACAACACTCTAGATATCCACAGTCTCAAAACATTTTTATCATCATCCTATGAGTTGTGAAGGGCATTTTCCTATGGCAAGTTAGCCAGATTTTACCAATAATTCAATACTTGGTCAATATTTTATCTTCTCCTAGGCTTGGTCTAATTTCCCTAAACCACAATTTTTGCATGCTTATTGCATTTGAGTAAAATAATCCAAAATTGAATTGCTTCAGCAAAATGCATGCACAAGCCTGATTTTGTTGTAAAATTCAATGAATAAAATAGGAGAGTATTTTTTCCAAATTCATTTTCCCATAACTCAACCTGTCATACATGTGCTAAACTAATTGAGTGTCAAATATGTCATATAATCTTATAAATGTGTAAATGGAAGTTATCACTTTTCCATACCTGTCATATTCTGAACTTTCAATTGAGTGTCAAATACGTCACTTAATAAGGAAAAATGTTCTACAAAGTTACAAACCATGAAATTCTATGATTCGATGAACCTGAATTGAGTCGCATTCTGACGGCATTGAGAATGATTGCATCACCCAGATGTGAACTCAACATTTCCTCGTGATTAACCTTTTTTTACCACCTTTCATTTATTCTAAGAGCCAACATAGTACACATACCTAGATTTGGCCCGACCCCATGGATTCCTTCCTAGCAGCTGCAGTCAATTACCAATCATGCTACTTCTTATGGAAGATTGATAAATAGGGGCCACTGTTATCAGTAGGATATGTGTCGACACCATTCTCTATGTTCATTAATTTTTGTCCAGTATGGCCACAGATGTGTACAAATTTGATTTCACTGATATTATGAGTGAAATGGGTAGAATTGGAAAGAATTGCAGATGGTCTCATCCAGGTTCGATGGATTTCATTGGAAGTTCCATTCCATATTAGTGTTTTTATGTTCATTTGGTAGTCCTTTCCCATCACTGAGTGAAGTCTTTCCTACACTGGGTCAGCACCCTGTCCCTCTTCAACAAGCCAAGCATTCCCTCTTAGTGGCATAATGGGATTGATTTATTCAATTCTATCTTTTAATTTCACCATATCATATTTTCATGTTGTTTTCTCCTCAGCCATTTTTGTCTTAGTATTTCTCTCTTCCTTATCATTTTATTTTTTCAGTGGTATTTCCCTTTTCTCCTTATGATACCTCTCATGCAATATGTATCACTGTTATAATTCTTCTCTACTCGCATCTCCCATCTAGATAACTAGAATGCAGCTTCTTCTTCTACTCGCTTTCTACCCCTGGTGTTGAAACATGTCCACTTCAGCCATGTTTTCCTCCCATGTGTTGCACTGTCGTGTTAGCCTTGTTCCAAAGTAGTTGGTATCTTCATTTGAATCCAACAAAGTACAGTAGAGGACGGGTTGGCTCGTGGATGAATCAACATTTCAGTTTCACTCTAATGAAATCCACTTGTAACATGGTCAATCTGACCTTCGAGGTCTATAAATAAGATTTAATAGGTATTAGGGACAATTATTATTGAAGGAGTTGTTGATGTTACTAATTCAACTGTAAACTAACCCTCTGCTATGTAATGAAATCATAATATACTAATAAATGATCTTGGGCTCCTTTTAAATCTTTCTTGAGTATTGATCTAGTTATACATTTGCATTATCTCTATTTTTCTCCTGGGAAAGTATTATATCTGTTATGTTCTCATTTATTTATTTATGTAAGGAACGATCATGATTTATATTATAATAAAAAAGATAGTACAAACTTGCATAGCCATGAGATTGGTTTCCAAACCACTATCCAATTCAACCTCTTTTCTAAGTTGTCCTTGTCATGCCAAAATTCTATAAATACAAGATTTACTAGAGAAACTATGATGCTCATGAAAAAGAAAAAAACAATTATAGTTGTTCTATTCTTATTTCAAATGTTGGATGTATTCTTATTTCACAATAGAAGTTTAATTTATGTATGAAATTAAAACTATACTAGTTTGATTAGGTTTTTGTAAGCAAACTTCCAAATTTCATACCTAGAGTGTACTTTGATTGGAATTGGTGAGCATTTTTAGTTTTGGCCATGAAAAATTGGAAAATACTATCAATTGTTGTTTTGGATGACTTATATTTTACTGTACATCATACAATTTATAGAAATGAGTACAAGAGTTTGTAGAAAAGGTTGGTATGTCTATATTTTTTTTTCCTGGGAAAAAAAGCGTAATTTTTTTTTTCTGACGAGAACAAAATTACATAAAGTAGATACACATATCTGTGTATTCAGGTAGGAACGAAAGAGGTAAAAAAGAGACATAAAAATAGACCCTGTAAGTCATCTATAGATCTCCAAAAGAAGGAAATAAATTACTTGTCACATACCACCGTTGTTCATTTAGAACAAAACTAGTACCAAAGATGTACTGAAATTGAAACCTTCAAACCAAAAAATAATTCTGAAATATGTCCACTGAAAGTCCCATAGAGCAATATCCAGAAAAGTAGCATAACCAACAATTCATAAAACCGATATCATAAATATACATGCATAAATAATATATAAGATGTTTCAAAATTATTGTTATGTCTATGGTATAGTGCAATGTATTCCATATAACATGAAATGATCATCTGTCAATTCATTTGTAGAATATATTTCAAGAATATTTCATATGTCAATTCATTTGTAAAATATATTTCAAGAATATATTTCATCATTTGTAATTCAATACACACTTCTTAGTATGGGTTGCACATTAAGCTCTCATAGATATAAGAAAAATGCACATATGGATTACACATTACACTTGTATTACACATTACACATCAAATGCACACCATATTATTTTTGAACTCTAGGCTGCTTGGGAGGTTTTTGCAATTCATCCTTTAGAATAAGAAAATTCTCTTTAACTTCTCTTTCCTTTTCTAGAACCCTCCAGTTCTACAGAAGCTTCATCAGCCATATGTTTTAATTGTTTTTTCTTACTCTTTCACTTTGCTTACAAGATTTATCACTTTTGTATGCAATCTATCTTTTTCTTCTAGGCATTTCTTCAACATCTCTACATTATTATTTTTTTGCTTTGAGTGCTCATATTCCTTTATTTTAAGATCATCCTTAGTCCACTTAAGCTCAGATTGAGCTGCACTTAATTTTCTCTTGACTTGTTGTACCTCCTTCTCAAGTTCTTGTGCCCTCAAATCTGTATCAGATGGAGTATACAAAATTTCTTCTGCCACAGGTTTCTCCAGTAAAGCTTTAATTTTGGATTTCAAATATTGTATCTCACTATCACATCCCAAATGTAGTGTTTTTTCCTTCTCCAATAGTTTTTGGTGAAGGTCTCTAATTTTGGCCTCCTTCTCCTCTACCTTCTTCTTCAATGTTGGATCTGATGAGCCAAATGTCAATTCTACAGCATAGATTGTTGAAGCAGCTTCATTCAAGGTATTCTCTCATTGTTGCAAGGACTTCTGATACTAGAGTAAGCTCTCCATAGTTACATCACCAAGTTTTGTACTACCAAATTTTTTTGGTGTGATGACCTTTTTACCCTTGAATATTGATTCTTCTGGTGTGCAGACCTATTTACCCTTGACTGCTGATTCTTATGGCGTGTAGACCTATTTACCTTTGAATATTTATTTTTCTGGTGTGCAAACCTTTTTACCCTTAATTGTTGATTCTTCTGGTGTGCAGACCTGTTTACCCTTTACTGTTGATTTTTTTCCTCTTCTAGCTCTTTTATCCTCGAGAGTTGCTGAAATCCTTTCAATTCTATTTTTTTTAGCAACTCATTTTTGTTTTTAATTGTTTTATTCAATTTTTCCAATCTCGTTTCATATTCTGCAGTATCATTTTGTTGTTTAATGATCATTTCTCTCGATGTATTTTCAAACTCAAACTTCAAACCTGCAATAAATGTTTCTTTTTGCTTCAATTCTTGTTGATGTTTTGCTTCCTTACCAAATACAGTCTTTAGTGGTGGCATGTTCATAACTTCAGGCCTAATTTTCAGCTCATTTTTAAGTCTCCCTATAGTTTCCTCATCTTTTTTTTTATTTTGAGCCTCATACATGTCTTTCAGTCTATCAAGGTCAGAAATCGATTCTGCTAGAACTACGATAAATTTAGAATATTGATCCTTAATAAGTTTATCCTTCTGGCCAATTATTTTTTCATTTTCCACAATTTTTTTCTCTAAACCTGTAACACAATGTACCAAATCAAGAGTTTGGACATCCTTTGTTTTGTACAATTTGTCGCTAGATGTGAAGGAATCCTCCCACAAGGTAGACTATTCTTTGAAATGCACCATTTTATCAAATAAAGAAAAAACAAATCTACCATCAAAAGAATATTTGGCATCAATTAGGTCTTCATCACTAGTCGGTGAACGGTCCATATAATTGTTCACAAATTCATCCCATTGATATGCATTTTCATTTCCATGCATTCCAGCCAAATTTGTGACAACAACATCTTCTTCAAGGGAAAGTGAAGGCATGTCGTTTCCCACACATTCCATATTGTCCTTGAATGGTTTTCCATGTATTGTTGATGTAGTGACAGTAGAAACTGCTTCTACATTTTACTTTAAAGATGGTTTAGGTAATTCCTCATTTTTTTGTTGTTCTTTAGGCTTCCTAATGTCACTACAACAAAACCCTGTGATTAGCATCTCTTTTATCTTTTTTTTTAAGTGTCCACTATCACTTTTAGTGTATTTTTCATCATTTTTTGGACAAAGTGGATGCTTTTCCATGGGATGGCCCTTTTAATGGCGTTTTTGCGTCCCTTTTCAAAATTTGACACTATTTTGGACGCTAATTATCTTCCCAATCAGCGTCCCAATTAACATCCCAAGCAGAGTCCCAAATAGCATCCCAACTAGCATCCCAGTTAGCGTCCCCATTAGCATCCCAATTAGAGTCCCAAATAGCGTCCCAATTAGCATCCCAGTTAGCATCCCAATTAGCATCCCTTTTAAAAAGTTGGTGCTATTTTAGAAGATAATTAGCATCCCAATTAACGTCCCAATTAGCGTCCCAATTAACATCCCAATTATCGTCCCAATTAGCATCCCAATTAATGTCCCATTTTAAAAGTTGACACTATTTTGGATGATTATTAGCATCCCAATTAACGTCATAATTATCATCCCAATTAGCGTCCCAATTAGAATCCCAATTAGCATCCCAATTATCGTCCCTTTTGAAAAGTTTCCGCTATTTTGGACACTAATTAGCATCCCAATTTACATCACAATTATCATCCCAATTAGCATCCCAATTTACATCACAATTATCATCCCAATTAGCATCCCAATTAGAATCCCAATTAATGTCCCAATTAGCATCCACAAAAACATCCCATATAATGCCAAGAATAGCCTCCAAAAAACGTCCTGAATAACATAACACCATATCTTAATCTAGGGTTAGTGATAGGAATTGTGCCATGAATTTCGGCAGGAAAAAAATCCAACATAGCACCAAATATAGATCTAGGAATTGCGCCTAGAAAACATCCAACATAGCGCCAGGTATAGATCCAATTATAGCGCCGGGAAGAATGCCATAAATTTCGAAAGGAACTACGCTAGGAATTGCACTAGGTTTAGAGCTAGGAATTGTGTTCGGGAAACGTTTGACATAATGTCAGATATCAATGTCAATGTCGATGATCATGATTCATGTGATAGTACTTTTGGATCTTGATTTATCATAGTGGCACCTAAATGATTGTAATCATGGAGCTTTTGGATCATGATTAATCCTAATGAGGGGTAAGTTACCTTAATGTCACCTAAATTGATCTTATGGAATTTTAGTGTCCCCAACAACATTAGATAGACCCTAATGGCATATGATTCTCCCTAATAGCATGACGATGATGCATTACGATAATTATGATGGAGTGTATGGATATGATTTGATAAGTATAAGAGTATATCATCCATTCTTGTGAGGTATTATGGCTCCTCGCTCATTATATCACAATTATATTGATGATGACTACGACGATGATAGTGATGTTGATTTATTGTATTATGATGATGATGATGTGGATGCCAATGATGATTATGCATGTGGTATCACTTTTGGATCCTAAATGATTCTAATGGCACCTAAATGTCTGTAACGACATCTAAACAACCCTATTATCATCAAAATGAATGTAGTGACATATAAATGAACTTAACAATTACATGACAGTAATCCTAATGTCAATGAGTGATTAAGAACACTAATGGGATATGCGTGACCATAATGACAATGATAACGATGATTTTGTTGATGATGTACTTGATGTTGACAATGATGATGACAATGAGGATGATGATCAAGATGATGTTTATGTACCATATGGCATTGATGATGATGATGATGACAACGCCGATGTCCATGATGATGATGCATGCCATAATACTTATGTATTCTGCAGGACTTGAGATATTGGAGTTAATAACAAGTAATAGAGGTTGTGAGGTGTTGACCATAAAAATATTGTTAGCCATTGGATTTTACATTGAATGATATGGCCATTGGTTGTAGTAGTTCCCCCCACCCCCCCTACACCCCCCTTGCACAAAGGTAGTACAATACCACCTCTATGTTGCTAGAAAAATGTCACCCTACAAGGTTGTTTTGGAGACCCCCACCCATCCAAACCGTCATTTTTACCAAGAACATCTAAGGCACAAGAAGTGGATATCAATCTTAACACAAAATCTAACTTTATTTGTATTCTTAACAACATTTTGGTCTTGGTTTAAAATGGAATGAAGAAACAAGAATTTCAATAAGTATAATAGTGTTACTTTGAAGAAGTGGACCAATTTTTTTTACATCTTTGGCCTTATAAGCGGACATATCTCAAGGAAAAATGCAGTTAGTTGCTCAATATTTATGGCATTGGTGGATTTATCGTTAAATATTGAGAATAATTGGTTCAATTTTCAGTGATTATTTTGAGGTTTGTCAAATTTCTATTAAAGTTTAAAGAAGTTTCATTTATTATGTGAAATGCCCTTGAACTGACATATTTGAGTATTGTTTTGCATTATACCTACTGCGAAGCTAGGCGACAGACTTTGATAAACTTTATCAAATATCTTTGTTGTGAAATATGGAAAATCTCAGGTCATGGGATGCAGGAGTTTCCTATGGCTAAATTATTCCTTTGAAATAAAATGTCACAATTTCAATTACACCATTTACGCAACATGTTAACCTTGCCAAATTTGGTATGTTGCATTACATGTGGCCCGACATTAACCTCTAAGAATGGAACATAGTCTAAGAAGAAAATCATGGATGGTTCACATGGATTTTTTACACCTTTTTTTTTAATCTTATGAGATATCAATACCCCAAAGAAACTTCACATACTTTCTTTTCATTTGATGTAATTTAGATAACCTTTTAGATCCTAGAAAAAGTGCCTATGTCTATTGTGAAGTTTATGTTGTCGCGTACCTTTATCTCAGGTAATATGGCTCATTGATCAACTATGATACAAGAACATTATTTTGAAATATCTACTTCTCATATTATTAAAGGGAATTATTTGGCTCTTCGATAGAAGATTGGGTAGCATTTGTCTTATCCTGTTTGTTGGGATTTTAGACAGGACCACAATTTCTTGAGGAAGCCAAAGGCTCACTCGAAGTGACCAAATTTATGTTTAGTTAAAGTGAGCCAAATTTATGGTAAATTTTATATTGGTGGGATATAATATGTTTAAATAACTAATTAGTTATATCAACATGCCCACTACTTATTTTAGGTACCAAATCCTTCTTAGACATGAGATTTGATATTTCTTATTCATTGTCAAACGCAACTCAACTTATACCCATGAAAACCAAGCCCCTCAATTCCTTCAAACTCAAACATCTCCCAAGATTTAGTACCAATTATAATGAAGATTGATGACTTCAAGTGGTTTGAATGGATTTTTATTCTATTAAGGTTGCACATACCAAAAATATTAAGCAATAACAACTTCAATCCCTTTTTGTGCTATAAATGAGGATGTCATTAGTGTAAAAATGTTCAAGGAACATTTTCAACCCTCATAAAAAGTCTTCCCTTGAGGTGATAGAAATATGGTGCATATTATACCTTCCCACCACAACTCTCATGGGTTATCTAACCTCAAGTAAGCTCAAAAGAAATTAAAAATGCACACCATACACAATTATTTTTTTCTGGTGTTCAATGACCCATCAACCTTAAACTCTTTTAACAATCTACACATGCTAGGTAATAATGTTTAATACATACCTTACCGACTTCCTTGTTAAACAAGGTACTAAATTAATCCATAAATAAACCTTATAGAGATACTACTTAAACTTAAAACACAAATTTAACAATACATCTTCTTATAAATTTTTAGTGGAACAATTTTTGGGCTTGTTTCAGGCCTAGTAGTAAACTAGTAGTTCTTCTCCGTTGTTACAACCGTAGTTGCTGACACATTGTCACACCTTAGATTGTATCCCCAAGTGAATTCTGAGTTAGAGTCACATCTTGATGGCCAGTGCCTCGTAGTGGTCAGTCATCACTTGTCATCTTACATAGCTAAGAACATAGTGCATGACATGAGTGAGTGACTAATTATAATTTATGATATTTCCAATATTTTGAATTACAATCAAACTTTATGGCATAGGAATTTCAACATATTGAGAAATTTATAGGGATGGGTAATTTCCAATGTTTCTTTTCTTTTGAAATGTTGATATAAATCGTGTCCTTCTTAATTAGAAGGGTAAATTCAGATTTTAAATTTTTTTGAAGGATAGTTTTAACTTTACACCTAGAGGAAGGACTAAAACCCTTTGGAATGGTTCAAATTTAAACGCTGAAGGGAACCATAGGTAAATTGACCCTAAGTCAGGTGAAATTCTCCAATGGTTAATTAAATGGAAAACAAATAGATAGGTTATATTTTTATAAAGATCAAAATTGATCTGATTATTTACATTAATGAATATCAATCTAATTAAAATTGGCACTAATGTGGATTTAGATCCAATGGTTGACTATTGTGTAGTGAGGAAGAGATTACTCAAATATCTAAGCTGAGATCACAAAATCAATTATTTAAGTTGATTATTTTTGACAATATTTTGAACATCACTTGATACCCACCCACTTTGTTAAGTTGCCAAAACAACAACTACACAATTTCTCCAAATTACCATTTTCAAAATGAAAAATGATACCAAAAAAAATCACTATAAAGACAAAAATATACAATAGAATTAGTATGAAATGCAAATCTCCTTCATAACTTACTATTATTTGATATGAATTTTATCGAAAAACAACATAATTTTTTTTTATTTGACATAGATTTTGTTGAAAAATAACATCATTTTTAAAAAATATTTTGAACTTTTCTTGATTATGTCAAGCAGTTAAGTTGTTAACCTGATGTTGAATTTCTCTAAGAGATTACTATTGAGTGATCTAAAGGATGAGATATATGTTACTAGTTTCCATTTCAAATATTTCAAAATGATTGAAATACTGCCAAAGATAGCACCGTCTTCACATTTGTTGAGACTGAGGGAAAGGGTGCAACAACTCATTCTCCAAACTGGGTTCCATTTCAAATATTCCAAAACGAGGAAAAATACTGCCAAATCTAGTACCATATTCACATTTGTTGAGACTGAAGGAAAGGGCGCAAAAACTCATTCTCCAAACTGGGCCATAAGTCTGAAGTGTGCCGAAACCGAGGAATACAGCCTACTAGATCTGCAACCTGCACAAGTATATGAAAGGACGATATTGATGCTCAAATATGCTACGGTATAAGATAAGAATGCAAGGTGCGTCCACTCTAAAACTGGTCTCCATATCTACTCAATCACAAGCAATGGGGCTATTTCTAGGGATTTCGAGGAAAACAAAATTTCAAAAGATTATTAGTTTGTTTGATCATTTTAGTGCAAGCATCATTATGTACTTCTGGTATTTTTTTTGACCTCCAAACAATAGCCTCAAGTAGTGAGAGGTTTCACTTTTCAAATCTGGGTAGAGTTTTAGGTCATCCAAGTGAGCCTCGTTATTGCTAAATAGAGTAACCCCCCTCGAATAACTTATATTACTAGGGTCCCCTACTAGTCCATTTAAGAAGAAAAAAAGTTGTGTAATTTATATTCAAGTAAGTAGTTTAGTTTATCCGTTCAAGAATTTGTGGAAATGAATAGGCCCGGTCTTGCTCTCGAGCTCTGTTATCCGTTTATCGGTTACATTACCCGTAAATTTTTTGTTGATGACGATTTTTTCAAGAATGGGTATAATATCATATGAGCAAGTTATTACTAGGATATGCATGTGTAGTATTCTATCAATATATGTAAACGGAAGTGTTGTATTAGCACGATCATTCATATTTTTAATTCAAGGTACAAATAAATAGAGAAGACCTGGGCAAAGTTCATTAGTTATTAAATTAATGAGTTCCAACTGTGGTATTTTTGAAACCATAGCTCTCCTATTTTTTACTATCTCTCCCTCATTTTTCGCAGGCCATAGCTTCATTAAGGTGTTAACAGATGCAGCTACTAAAAAGAAAGTCATCCAGGAATGGACCAACATCCTGCTTTGTTAAAATCATTTGGATAGGGTCATGATTCTTAGGTTTGAATAGGTTGAACCTAAACCACTGGTCTCTCAACTTTGATCCAAAATATAAGGTTCCAATAAAAGGTTTGGGTTTGCCTCCATTTTTTGCCTTGGATTATGTGAGACGATATAACTGTTAACATTAGCTAATACTGGAACATTATATGAAGGTATATAGAAACCAAAAGCTAAGAAATAGTATACACACGTGCAAGAATTTGTATCAAGTTTGAACTATAAAATGACCTTCCAAAGTAGCTAGATATACAACTAAAAGATCAAATTATGTCAAAAAATTAGACTATGAACAAATGTTGTTCAAATGCAACTTCTTCCATGACTACAGTCATTTTGTGAAGGATTTCCCAAAAAATTCTCTCCATTAAGAGGATGGATTCAAGAAGGTTGCAAATCAAAAAAGAGTAAAAAGAAGCAACGATAGACTCAACAAAAAAAAATAGCCCCCTGAAGATGGGGAAATACATCCTCTAGAAACTGCTAAAACTGCAGGAACAGAGCCTATAGCCTCAGATTCATGTCTTTAATCTCCAAAATATGGGACCTCCCCACCACCAATCCCACTTCCCTATTCACCACACTAAGATGAGGATTGGTCTCCCCTTTCCCCCAAGGAGAGACAACAAAATAGAAGGATGGAAAGCTCACAAGGATGCTATAGAAGAGTAAGCAACCAGTAATAAGTTGTTGGTAGTGAAATCTACCATAATCCAGGCCTTTGATTTAGGGGAAAAACCCAAACCAAATAAAGTATGAAGTTATTATCTTTGAACTATAGGGGGGTTGTATCCCTAATAAAAGAAATTCTCTAAACTCGTTGTATAAAAATATTTCATGGTTTTGTTGCAAGAAACAAAGCTTAAAGCTAAGTTTTTTGCATCAGTAAATGTAGGGATTTGGAAAAAAATTGAATGGTTTGTGAAGGAGGCCATAGATTTCACTAGAGGAATAGCAATACTATGGGACCCAACCATTATCCACACAGATAATGATTTAAAATTGGATCACTGGATGTAACTGAGTTGTGAAATAATCCAAACCAACCAATCATTTCAATTATTTTGTGTGTAAGCCTCACACAATGCAATGGAAAAAGAAAAAAGAAATGTTGGATATCCCTTTCTGATTCTCTCACTTCATCACCTTCTAAGAGTGGAATCTTAGAAGGACATTTTAACCTTGTCCTAAACAGTAAAGAGAAAATAGGTGGTTCTCTTGTTCTGGGTCCATGCAAAAAACAGGTAGAGGACATTATAACAAATTTGGGTTCTTTGACATCTAACCAAGAAGGGGTAAGTAGTAGTACACTTGGATGAACTACAAAACTGGAAAGGATTCATAACAAAGATATCAAATCATTTCCTTGTTCAAAGAGTCCTTAATCAATGATAGTTTGACCCTCTCTTCTTCAATTATTCCTTTAACTCTTTCGTATCATATAACCATCTCCTTGGATATAACAAACCAAATGAATATTATCCCATCCCTACCAAATTTAACTCGATCTGGCCTAAATATGAAGGGTTTGAAGACTTGAATTCATATTCTCGACTGATTCAAAGAGTAGGTCAATTACAATGCTCCAAATACTAAGGATAGAAAGGAAGGTATGAGAAGAAAAACTGGCTCTTACCCAAGCCTAGATTGATGAAAAAGGTTAAACCAACCACCTCCAAAAAGATAAAAGAGAAGCAAGCTAACACCTCTTAAAATTCAACTGCAAGAAGCACATTGGAGATTGAAATTCAAGTTTTTATAGCTTAAAATTCAAATCTGGAGACACAAATTCAATTTTCTTTCAGACAACAAATAAAAGGAGAATTACAAATTCAACTTCTTAGAAAATTCCTTCAGAATGGAGATAAAGATAAGATAAGATAATTTTATTAATTTCCAAGGAATGAACAAAAAAGTAGGTAAATGGGACTGTTTGGTATTAATATGTTAAAACAAAGTGGGAGCACTTAGGAGGCTCCTATGAAAATGAAATGAAGAAAGAAAGTATGACTAAAACATCCTAGATATTGAACTCTGAAGAGGGAGAGCCAATCTAGGAGAGATATGTACATAGATAGTAGATATAGGGTCTGTGAAACAAATGGTGTATGTATGTCATATTACATTGGGATCATCTCTCCTAACATCCGAGGCTGAGTGGAGAGAAAACCACTGATTTCTGTCAAATATTCAATTAGGTATTAGAATATTTCATGGGTCTTATGACTGAACCTAATGCCAACATGCATGAGGAACAATTTTGTGCCTTATATTCTTAAGATTATTATAGAAAGGGAAAATGGGGCGCTTTTCAACCCTGTTAAAGAGGAGGAACTGAATAAAATCATCTTCTCGGTCCACCAGGATAAAGCTCCTAGTCCAGATGGATTTCTAGCCAGATTTTATCAAAGGTTTTAGCACATCTTTATAAGGGACCTTCTTAAAATGGTTGAGGAAGCTAGATCCGCTGGGAAGGTTAGTGGTAGAATCAAGCTATTAACTCCACCTTCCTAACTTTAATCCCAAAAATGACCCAAATGATTTTTCCAGATTCCAACCCATTTATTTTGTAAAGTATCCTTTAAGGTTTTCTCTTGGATAATATAAAGGAGGATTAGTGCATTACTATCAATCTTATCTTTCGTGAACAAGGAATTTTTGTCCCTAATCAACTCAGGAAGCTCTCCACTCTTCTAGGAAACCCCATTGGAAAAACATTATAATTAAGCTAGATATGTCAAATGATTTTTGTGGGGTCAATCACCTCATTAATTCTCAAATATATAATCTATAAAATCATTATTCGTTGGCTCAAAGCTTGCATGTATTCTCTTTGGATCCCCCCCCTGTAAATGACAAGAATGTTGGGTGTTTTTGTACATCCAAGGGTATAAGACAAGGATGTCACTTCTCCCCCTTCTTATACATCATTATGGCAGAGGCTTTGGGTATGGATATAGACAATGGAAGATTACAAGACACCCTCCCAAGTATTAAAATGGTCACTGGGTCTATTACACCCATTTTCACATAAGTGTCACTATGCAGTAGTTGGCAGCCTTTCCCATTGTGACATAAATTTTGGGTGTTCTGGGATTTTGTAGTAGTTCCAGGAAATACAACAGTCCCCTGCAGCAACATGATAATGACCTGTAGCATACACATCACTAAGAAGAAGTCATTTTATGAAGATAGAAATAAAAATAAGCAATGCTGGGAAGTTTTCAATCAGTTCAGGAAGTCTTACCCTTGTGATCAGACTTCTCAAATCAACAAACTCAATACTCTTAGAAAGTATCATCAGGTGGCATTTCTAGGTATTTCGAGGAATCCAGAATCCCAAAAGATGATTTGTTGGTCTGACAACTTCATGTCCAAGCATCATTGCATAATTTGGGCACCTTTAATATTCAAACAGAAGGCCTTTTGAAATTTTAATTCTGGGCAGCCTTGAACAATCCTAACTAATCCTACAGACCATGAATATCAGAATTAAGCACATGGAAGAAGGATGGACAACAGTAATGAATAAGTATTAACAAGCCCTCTTCTCTTATATGAGTAGGACAATGAGGCAACCTATAGTGTAGTTGGCGATGTTGAGTTCACAATCTTATAGCATCTACATGGGATGACCAGTGTAAAAATAATGTAACTATGAAAGTTATTTTATTTGTATTATTGTTATTCCTCAATTAAGAAATGTCCTTGATGTAATTGGTCATGTAAAAGTCATGAGATAAAACCTCTGTTGTAACTCGGCTACAACAAAGCAAAATGGAGGGCATTGTATTCAACAGGTAGAAAACCCTTAGCGAACAATCTCAAATATTTGAAATTGCATCCGTAAAAAATATGGTGATGAATTGATTGAATACATTATCATCTCAGCTGGAAATGCTCAAAGAAATCATCTAGAACTTTCAAACTACCACCCAGTTGCTGCTACAAGATGTCATAGGTGGTGTGATGTCCTTGACCGCGACCATGAATGTTTTGTTGGCTGCATCAAGTCTAATGTTGTAAGTTTTAGGCCAAAGACATGGGGTATGTTGTTGATTTCCTCTTCAAAATAAAATTGTCTAACACAACCTATCTGCACCTCCACTATTTGGTAACACAACAATAGAATATCAACCACAAAATGAAATAAAGGTATTTTTTTAACCTACTACTGAAGAAAGGGAAACCATATTACTACTCAAAACTTAAAAGAAAGGATAAGATTTAAAAATACATATTTTAAAGTATTAATGCCGCCTCCCATGGAACCTGAGAAGCGTTTTCAAAAAACATGTTAGACCATATAATATATTTAGAGAATAACAACTTAACTTTTCTATCCTTTATGAGTATAATAAAGGATTGCATCTAAGTGGCCATAAATACAACTCTTAATTTTTTTCAACATTTTTGAAGGCAATTTGTTAATACTTCATAATAGTAATAACTTTACATGAGTGAGAATAGAGATTCAATTAAACGTGAAAGTAATGATACAGTAGCTACATACCAAAAATCTTAATTATTTTTATTAAAAGTAATAATTATTTTTAATAATTATAATTATTAAGAGTATAAATGGGCATTCAAATCCATGCAATGGGAACGAAGATCAAGCAATATGTCATCTATCAAATTGAATAACACACATCTGCTTAATTTGATACATGTATTTTTGCAAGGAGCACATAACTAGAAATTTAAAGAAAAACATCATCTTCAAATCCAATCTCAATTCAGTTCAAGAATCCCAGACATAGTTCATAAAACACAATTAAACATAACTTATAAGTAATTAGCATAGTTGTAAAGATTGTATACAACCCCAAAATATATTCAAAAGCATAACACTTGCAGTTCTATGCCCATCAAACGTTTCCAATTATTATTTACCTCCATTTTCTTGTTGACCCTGCAAACATTATAAAGCAACAGAAAGTTTCAATAAATCTTCTGCATAGGATGTGATCAAATCATTCCTAAAATACAACAAAGAGGATCAAAGGTTATATAGTACACTCAAGATTAGGAGATTTACTACAACCAAAAATAAGGTCAAGTACTGCACACTGAACCAAGCTATGCCATATCGAAAAGAGAATTACATGTTCGTTATAGATAATATAGATGAAAAAATTCCAACTTGAAAAAACATAGTACACATAAGAGCATATTTTTAGTCAGGATGGCTTCCCAAACTAGCTTGTAAAGAAGTGGAAACTGAATTCAACCTGGACAGATCATCAAGTACATGAGCATTACTTTTGGCATAGTTGTAACTCCCACAGACCTATGGAAATGAGTGATGACTAGATTAGAAACTAAAATACACAAATGGTACATTCAAGATATCTTGCTAGCTGGGATAATCACTATACCAAGCAGGATTAATGCAGAGCGGCATTATCTATTCTCCTCACAATTTTCTCTCTGCAACAAGCTATAAGAAACTGGAGATGTTGCTCCAATGAATACTTTATAATTTAACTATGTCCAATATAAAGTTAAATACTGTTGTTGGGGTTAGGTGGTCAAAACGCCTAACCAACCGGCGGATCTATAAATATGTCACCTATGGTGATTTATCATGTGTGAGATGTATTATTGCAGTGTTAATAATGAAGACAATAATTTTCTCTCTTTACCATTGTGTAAATGTGTGAACTGCAATTTCCTACATGGTATCAAAGTGATTCTAGTCCAAGTCTGTAACTGGAAAGGAATATTTATTTGAACATGAGGTTGAAAAGATGGAAAGACAATATTAAGATAATGCTATTTTGAGTCTATGTAAAATTGGTCACACTGCATATAGAAGGCCAAAAATATATCGAAGTTTGGAATTTCAATATTTTATAAATATAAGGTCGTATATTTTGATAGTTTCAAAGGCTAAAAGCTTTTAAAAACTAGCTACAAATATTCTACATAGCCACCATGAGGAGGAAGAGATCTTGTCCAGAGAGATTCAACCATGGCAGTCTGGGCAGGTTGTTTCCAACACTCAGAGCTTGGTAAGAGCATTCTATTACATCTTTCTTTGTCTTCACAGGTGGTTTCTAGGCTTGTTTGGTAAATATATGGGAAGGGGACGAGAAACACAAAATTTTATTTAGTTCGAATAATGTAAAATTATCAATCGATATCTTGAATTTATAAAGATAGAATACTAGAAAGTAAATGGATGCTACTGGCATCCACTATAATTTGGAGATGATAAAATGTGTTGATGGGAAAATGGGATTTTCCTGGAAAGATAGAGATGAGAATGTGATCAGATGATAAGCTTCTACCAGACAACAGTAGCCGCATCAAACAAAATTGTTTACGAGGGGGGCCAGAACAATAGCCTGTGTTTATGTTAAAAAAACAAAAGTTGAACGGAACCTGCGGTGCCAATGAAACGTCCAAAGATGGACAATTTCTCAGATATGCCTTGCAGTAGCAGCTTGGATAGTGACAAACATTTTTAAGACGCTCTTACAGAAAATCCGCAACAGTTACTGGTGTATGCATTTTACAAATAGTGTATAGAAGGATTCTCACATGCATAGAGAGCCTGTTTTATAAAAAGGAGACACCAGCACATGAGAAATTGAGGTTCCTGTACAAATTAATTTCAAAAGCAAATGTGCAGCAGATCCGTTTTTTATTAAATTTCCCGTTAATGGATGTCTTTTGGGTGGATATACCACAGAGTGATATTATTTTTTATCACAAAAACCAAGTTTGAGAACGTAAAACCAGAAAGAATAATTTGATGCAGATAAAATCAAATAGAAATTCTTACATCCCCGTGAAACAACAAGGAAAATATTAGAATAGAAAAACAAAAACAAACAGAATGTGTTGAAGTCTGTTGTTGAGTCTGACCAATCCAGTTTTGTCATTTTATTGGCGATGGATATTGAAGTCCCAATAGAGAGTAAAAAGTTGCCATGCTGAAACAAAAGAAAAAAATGAGATCAATTTTGAACGATTGTGTCTGCTTAGGTGGATCTCGAGAGAGAACAATAGAGTATTTGCTCAACACATATGGTTGCGTAGAAGAATTTGGTGGCATTAGCACAATTTTACCTTTATTAGGGGGATTTATTAGGGGGATGGAAGCATGATGAAACATTATGGGAGTTTTAGATATGTTGGACTAAAAGATCAGCTAGCAATCAAGGTTTTTAAATCATCATGAAGTTTTTCTAGACACCGCATTGAATTGTTTTCTCCACATTTTTTATATTTATATTTATAATTAAATAGCTTAAAATGTTTTTTGGAAAATTCATGTTAAGGGGTATTAGAGTGGTAACACTCAATCAAGTGTTGTTAGGAAACATGAGTCATGAATATCTTTAGATCTATGATTGATGTAATGTTAGATATTGTAGACAGGGATTAAGTGGTTAAAACACCTAACCAACTTGGGGTGCTATACATATGTCCCCTGTGGTGACTTATTGTGTGTGAGAGATGCATCATTTCAGAATTAATAATAAAATCAATTATTTATTGTCTTTCCATTGTGTGTAAATGTGTATAAACTAATTCCCTACAAAGGACAGAGAGGTATGCCACTTGTTGCATGGGAGATGTTTGTACATTGCGTGAGGAAAAACGGCTTGGCTTTACTATATCTAAGCTCAAAGGGAAGGTTAAAAAAGCTAAATAGATTGGAAAGGATATGTAAAGAAATCCATAGTGGCAGATTCATGTCCATCATTGCAAAGAAAAAGATGACCATGTGGGAAGCATGAAGGGAACTTTTTGATATCTATAATGTAGTGAGAACAACCAATGAATGCTTTCATCATTTCAGAGATACTCAAAAGGATCTAGCAGGTGATGGAACTTTGATGGGTCATTGTGTCTGGGATATGGCATCAAGATCCACTTGACTTTTGGACTTTCATATCTAATAGGGGCTGAATTGGTTCATTTCCTTGATTTGCAAGGAAGAGAATAGCTAAGATAGGTTTTCAAACCTGCAGAGACTAGTTGGATTGCAGAATTGTCCACAGAGATAGCCAATTTTTGCAAACTTGCATTTCTATACCTATGCCAAGTTCTTACAAAATTAGTTCTGTTTTAGATGAATTAGCGTACTAGTGGCCCAATTGGAGGAATTGGAAATAGCATTGGTTCATTTCCTTGATTTGCAGGAAAGAGATTAGCTAAGATAGGTTTTGAAACTTGCAGAGATTGGTTGGATTTAGAACTGCCCATGGAGATAGCCAATTCTTGCACACTTTCATTTCTAGATCTATACCCGGTTCGTACAAAATCCAGTCTTTTTGAGATGACTTAGCCACCTACTGGTGGCCCAATTTGAATTTTTGAGGAATTGGAAATGGCTTTATAATCAAATATTCATATATTTAAAACTATAAGACTAAATAGTTGTATGAAAAAAATATTTCCCAAACCTCCAATTGCAACACGGAACTATTCAGGATTAGAGATGTCATGATATCTGGAAATCCCATTCTTTATTTTTATAGGTCCCATCTCCTTTGATGTTTAGTGCTCAATCATAGCATAGTTGTCAAGGACACGTTGAATCAATGAACACTGCCCAATGTTTGTTGCATTATCTTCCATGAAGAAGTGTTAGACATGTTTTCTAGCCATGTAGACTGGCCCAAGCATTTTGAGACCAGGTTGTCTTTGGCACTGAATATGCCATCTTCTTTGTCAAACTTCTTCATTGGAAGGGGCTTGTCTTGGGAGATAGGTGGATAACCATACAACATGGAAACATATTTTGGAGTACAATTGGTTTGAGAAGCATTTAGTTTTTATGGGAGAAAAAATGCAGAAGCAGATTTAAGAGATTTCTCTCCTTTACACCTAGATTTTAAAGCAAAGCTAGTGGAATTAGATTTCGGCCAGAATTGCAATATTCATACAGGATATAGACTCCCTTGAGACTGGAACTAAGGTGGATATGCTAGCACTCCTTTCCTACAGGAGGAGAGGTAAACCATAACAACCACACCATAGAGAAGAACTCAAGTCCCAATTGCAGCACGAAACTATTTAGGATTAGAGATGTCATGATATCTGGAAAGCCCATTCTTTATTTTAATAGGTCCCAAATCCTTGGATGTTTAGTTCTCAATTAGAACATAACTGTCAAGGACACGTTGCATCACTGAATACTACCCAATATTTGTTGCATTATATGTCAAAAAGCAGGGTCATACATGTTTTCTATCCATGTAGAGTGGCCCAAGCATTTTGAGACCAGGTTGTCTTTGGCTATGAATATGTCATCCTCTTTGTCAAACTTCTTCACTGGAAGGGGATTGTATTGGGAGATAGGTGCATTGCCATACAACATGGCAAAATATTTTGGAGCACAATTGGTTTGAGAAGCATTTCATTTTTATGGAAGAGAAAATGCAGAAGTAGATTTTAGAGATTTCTCTCCTTTACACCTAGATTTTCAAGCAAAGCTAGTGGAATCAGATTTAAGCTAGAAATGAAATATTCATAAAGGATATAGACTCCCTTGAGATTGGAACTAAGGTGGATATGCTAGCACTCCTTGCATACAAGAAGATAGGTACACCATTACAGCCACACCACAGAGAACTCAAGTCCCAATTGCAGGATAGACCACAACACCAAAGAAATTGAACATCCAAATTGTAGTCCTCACAAACCTCAACACCAAGAACATTGAACACAAAGTTATACACATCAACACATTAGATGACCTATACATCCAAGTTCTAGAATATTTATAGACCACAATACTAAGAATGTGGAGTGCAAAGTAAAGGCTAATTCTGTAAAGGGAACGACACTAAGAACCTAAAAATATGAAGAACCTTGAAATTTATGCAAAGTCTCTAGCTATATAACTATCAGCTTACGAGATCTGATTACTATTTATTCACTGATTTATACCCTGGTATTAATTAAACAAATAAACCGAATCAGAAATATAAATACACTGATTAGCAACGAATACAGAGAAAACCACAACACAATATGCACCCTGGAAACTCCACTAGGGAATACCAGCAAACAATTTCTTTTTATAGCAGATTTGTTACTCAACATTTACAACATCAGCTCTCTGGATCTAACCGACCAAATTTCAAACTCTTCCTTGCTGCAACTATGCCCAAACCCTCAAAAAAAAAGACAAACCCTAGCTTGAGTGAATCCCTCACTCCGAGCCTCAGAGAGACTCCCTCTCCTAGATCTTATCAGTTACTCTCAATGTATCACACACACACTGACCATGACGTGATTTCTCCTCTCACTTAGGATAACTTTTACAACATTAAAATATGCAGATGCCATGGGCCAATATCAATGGCACTCTTCTTTACATAAATTAACGAAAGTACATTCACTTTAATAGTGAAACTCCAAAGTCTAAGAGTCCTTCAGGCGACTCCTTCATGCCAGACACTTGGCCTATGCAAAAGTACATGTCCAATGCTACAAAAAATAACACTCTGTCTTAAAAAGGAAGGTACTTTTGGAAGAACATCCACCAGGATCAAACACATACACTGTTGTTGCAACTACTCCCTCTAAATGAGAAAACTTACCGACTACATCTACTGCACTCTAATATGAAGATCTGTGCTACTCATCCATCAGTGTCATCTCAAATAAGATATTGGATGTAGTCATCTGAATCCCTTCTATAAACACCACATAAATTTTCCAACCCCATGCAGTGCTTTAGCCATCAACACTGGAACTAAGCTCAACAACTCTACAATCACTACAGAACTACCATGGCCTTCCTGTACTCCTTGTAAAAAAACAATGAATCTATCCTGGGCCTGCCCAAAATTGTTTGGGTATTTTTTGGGCTGCCCCTAATTCTTTCTACCCCTACCGAGTTGCATAACTAACCTATTGCCCTGGGAAGCTAACTATTCCATGGGCAGCAGTAAAAGTCAACCTCCTTTGGGATCCACATGGAGAATTGATTTTGCACTTGTTTTTTTATTAAACAAGCATTCACATTAAGGTATGGATGTTGTTCATGTATGCATCTAGGATTTACATATATGTGCCTCTGCGCCGGATCACAAAGCATCTACCATTATGAACTAGCGTTTGCATAAGCATGTGATGCCCAATGGGGGCCAGTGACCCCTTTGGTACCCTACATTGCCCAACCGTCATGAGAGATGCAAGTCCTTGAACACTAGTTCCAATAGAGTTTTCATAACTCCACTTGTGGCAGAGTTGTTAAGTGTTCAAATCCTCCAAATAAAGTCATTTTTTTGAACATTTTCTGTGAAGCAGGCTTACAAACCTGGAGTGAGAAGGTTTAATGTCCTTCTAGAAGGCTCTTTTTTATTTTATTTTATTGGGCTAATTGGGGTATGGCCTGAAAAGTGATGAAATCAGCCACTTTGGCCCAAGATAGCCAAGTGGAGTTGTCCATGCCTGGCTTGGCCACTTTTAGGACAAACTAATTCAAAACTAGTTGAAACAACTGGTCTAGACAAGTTTCAGTGAAAACAGGTCATAAATGGCATTTTCTGATAACATTTTTATATGCACCATCTTTCTTATCATTTCTCTTGGCCACTTTTAGCACAAACTAATTCAAAACTAGTTGAACAACTGGTCCATCCAGGTTTGAGTGAAAACAGGTCAGAACTAGCATTTTCTGATAACATTTTTATATGCACCATCTTTCTTTTTGTTGCTAGATGTAGAATATTGTTGTTTTATGTTTTGGTATAGTTGTTGACTTTGCAATATATGATAAGATGATATTAACAACAAATGAAAATACATAGTTTGGCTATTGAAATTTGGAATCTATAGCAATATTAAAATCTTTTGAGGTAAGAATCAAAAACGTAAATGAAATTCACTAATTTACCCAGTATTATATTTAAACCTAATATATGTTGTTGATGGGCATGATTAGGATGGTTACAAGCCTTCCATCCGTTCTTATGGAAATTTAAATAAGTATTAATTTTTATAATATTTAGAGAGATCTCAGAACACAACATAACTGTCTTGAATATGATTGGTTAGAAATTCAATTAGTTCATGTTCTTGGTTTTCAATGTGAAATCACTCAATTGCAGGTCAAGACAAATAGATTTTTATTCTAGTAGTAATTGGATTCTATAAAAGTAAAGACTATTATGTAAAACATTTTAAATTGCAGAAAGATAAGATTTGTCTCATGTTTGTTTCATAGATCTTAACTCATTCGTTGTTGAAGAAATATTTCAGGATTATAGGGTGAAAATGGATGAAATCAAATAAGGAGAGATTAATGGTCCATCTTCATGTATCGTCACAAATTGATGAGAGCTAGAATAAGCCATAAGATAATGATACTCAATATAGTGAGTTTGCACGATCTCTAGAGAAGGTAATATTCTCCTGTTGTTTGATTAATATCTTTTTTTCATTTGAAGTTGGATTTGGAAATTCATTGTCAAAAGTATCTTGAACTGGAATATTTAGTTAATCCACTCGATTTCTTGTTCTCCTGCATGTACATGCACATGCACATATGGGGTCGTGTTTACTATCATAGTCACATTCATCTCCATGCCAATTCCAGACAGCCTCCAAGTTTGTTTGAATTCCACAGCTTATTACAGAACTAAAATAAAACTAGGTGATTTAAAATAATGTTATGGTCATGTAGGTTCCTTTCTTTCTATGGTCAAGTTTCATCCCAGAAAATTATTGTGAGCTGAGATTGAACATTTTCATCCCTCGCGGCTAAGCTAAAACTGATACATATTGGTTGAAATCTTCATGTTCTGGTGGAAGATTGAGGTAATTAGCTTTATAAGTAATGTGGTTAAGTTCTCGAATGGAAATGGGTGGGTGAGTGGAATCCACATGAGTCTCTTAGAAATGGCTTCCATACTCGCTGTGCCGATCATGATCATGCATGCATGGAATGACATGATATGTTGTAGGTGACTATATGCAAGGATGTACACTCATATAGTATAGCTTATACACTTTCATGGCTTGTACCCTCAAAGGATATAACATGACACAAGCTTTGCTACACTACATCAAAACATTTGGATCAACAAGAAGGTTAGTCCATTATTTAGTTTAAATGGTTTTAAATTTGAGCATCTTTTGCACTGGCTTACAAATTTAGTCAAGGTGAGAATAATATTATATTGCAACTATAGTGAATCCAATTAGAAGTTTATTTATTTTTCTACATGATTTATGTTAGTTTGCAGTAAAAAATCTCTTTTTGTATAAAAATAAAAAATTTCAAAAAAGTTTGCTTTGTAGGTCATTTGTACTCTCTGAAATATGCCCTTCAACATGTAACCATGGATCCGGTTAGCTCCCCAAATTATTTAGATAGTATGAATAAAATCAAATAGAGGGCCTTTTAGCTAGAGCTAAAACTTTACCCTAGGAATAGTTTGCCGACATCTTCTAACGAAAGGCTATTTCTGAAGTACTTCAGCAAATTATGTTGATTGGTAGTTAAGGGAAAGAAACAGAGGGTAAGAGAATTTAATTTCTGGATTTAGAAGAAGCAACCTCTCACTTCATCATTCATGTTCCTAAGCATACATTGGAGTCCATTCAACTCAGTTTCAACTGCTTCTGCATGACCTCCACCTTTGATTTCTATGAAAGAAGCTGACGATTTTCCCACTTTCACTTGGAAATCCTTTGGTAGTCTTGTTTCCAATATCAAGGATTTGGATTAACACCATTCCCTTATGAATTTGGGGTTTCCATTTATCTTATACGAGAATCCTTTTTGGGAAGATTAGCCACTATTTTTGGAGGTGGGTGAGTAAATATGGTTGCGCTCACTTTAAAAGGTTATATCCATGATTGTATTCACACTAAAGTGAGTGAATGAGACACTGCCACTAAATGCACTTCCTTTTAATTATCGAGTGTGATGACCTTCATGTCTCTAACTAACCATCCAAAGACTTAGAAAGAGTCAAGTGCTGATATAAATTTTATGAGGGTCAAAATCATACAAAACAATCATTTCCACCTTTGTACAAGCCCTGTTTTTGCTTGAAAATAAAGGTATTTTTGAACTAAGGTTTCCTACAATCATTTTTTCCAAGTTTTAGCACCATTATATAGTGTGTTGATGACTTAAAATTACAACAGTACTCTCTTATTGCAATATGATGTAAACAATGGTTATTTTGCTTGAATATCATTGTATTCTCATTTAAGGACGTGTCTTCATATCCTCTTATCATGGGGTCTCTTAATGGAGTATGATTAAATATAAAATCTTAAACAAACATAATGGTTGCTAGGGAATAGTTATATTTTCAATCCCATTAAGCCAATTTCTTGAGTTTTGTTCAAAATTCCTAGATAAGGTTTATGGATTTCATAACCTGCTTGATTATATGTTGTGAACTTATACAATCTATCATCTTTTGCCAACCATTAGATACTCAAAGTTATGTATCGATCCTTTTTATTATTATAGAGGACTATGTAAGTTAGGTTCCCAAATTCTTAAAGGGTGCTAGCTCAATGGAGAGTACCTTCCTTACAAGAAGGAGTTTGGTGGTTTGATTCTTCCATGCCCTAATGATATTATGATATCGGTTAAAAACAACTAAATTAATAACAAAAAATAAGAGATAAGTGACCAAACAATCAGATATACATGACCATACTATTAAATTGAGCACATAGATCTGTGGACAAACACACAACTCACAGGATAGATCACACAATTTACTCAGCAATTGAAGAATGAAACAGTGCAAAAATGGCTTGCAACTATGAATGCTTTCATTAATAAAAAAGGTAATTAGACAATAATTACAATGAAGTACAATGGCTTTAATAGCCACATGAAATTCGAATCCACATGAGGAAATTTGAATTGATAGACTCTACTTGACTATAGATAACTAAGATCTTGTCTAAATCACTATCGGAGGACTCAATAGTTAAATGACCTTGTCTAAACCATAACCGGAGTTCATTGGAGCTCTAAAACACAACTCAAGTGTTACATTTAGTGTTGACTAAGGCTAACTGACTGTGGTAGGTGAGAAATGCACCCCTCTTGAGTGCAGTCATGTAAACCTAGTGTTAACTGAATGTAGAGGACTAGAACTGAATGTAACTGACTCCTAACTTAGCTTGACTAGTCATCAACAGAACTGAACTGACCTTGGTTGGTTTTGGCACTCCCAGTGGCTCCTAAATTGTAGGGATTAGTCTAGGATGATCCTAAACTGATACAATTAAGTGCAATCAGTGGCAGTAAGCCTCAATTAGTGTTCCCCATTCTTTAGTAACTGAAACATGTGCCCTAATTAGGCCAAGTGGACCCAATGGTGCTAATGACTAAAAATAGACTGAATGGACTCTTGATTTAGACATGACTCCTGATTTAGACATATGAACAAATTGGACAAGGGAGGATTAATAATCCTAACACCCCCCTGAATGATAACTTGGACAATCTGTGGGCCCTGGTAACTAAGACCATAGGTCACCCATTACATCAAGTAAAATAAAGTAACAGCTTAATACAAGGAGCTGTGGAAAAAAGCACATGGGAAAAAATCCCCCCCTCTATCTAAGCAGGTAGAATCAGGTCTCAAGCTTGAAAAACTTGAAAATATGTTGCTGCAATCTTCATCTCTACGAGGTAGCGAAGCAACATGCATGGTGTGCTGTGCACATTTATTCTGGGGCCTGGCATGTAGAATTCTCCTTCTTCTCCAAAAATGACGATGGAAGGAAGGAGGAATGTAACCTTTGTCTCTTGTTGAATGAAGAGGTGTATGATCATATCCATTCTTCTGAATGTAGTGAGACTAAGCCCTTTCCATATAGCATCTTACAGGGAGTCTATTGCATATCTCTGAAGGAGGTAATATTGCATGGCATAGTGCAAGGGTCTTTCCTTTCTGAGTGTCAGGTGAGTTTTCAATCATCTTCCTAGCTTCTAGTTTGGAAGTAGGGACTGAATCTAGATATGAGTCACCCTGAATCTCAATCTCATAAACTGATAAAAATGGAGCTACAATACTAGTAGAAGCTATAAAATAAGTAGATGCAATTATTTTACCTTCCCTTGCAAGTGGCTACTGAGAGTGCATTGGTTCTGAATAAGGCATGAAATGTGAGAACTCATATGCTTTTGAAGCATGATTTGCAGTACCCTTTTCTATGATGCTCCCAGTAGAGATATCTTTGATATCCACTGAGTCAGGACCAAATATCAGTCACTTTGGAGATCTAGTATGGGTCATCTAATAGACAGATAACAAGTTTGAAGCTAGGGAGGGAACAAATAGCACATCTTTAAACCTTCCATGTTCAAGCTTGATAGATCCCTTCCCTTTTGTTTATACTTTACTGTTATTTCCCATCTGAATACTAGGACCATCAAAGGACTAAAAAGAAGAGAATGATTCTCTGGATGTAGCCATATGGTTGGAAGCTCCAGAATCAATGAGGAAGACATGTGCTGATGTGCAGCAAGCCTTCAGTGCATGGCCTTTCCTTTGGTATTCTTCATCTTCTTCTTCTTCAGAGTCATCCTTCCTTGCACTATCAAGTACATAAATGTTACGTTTCTTCAAAAGAATATCCATTTCATAAAGTTGTCTTCTCATATAGGAGCTTTCTGAATGAAACCCCCTTCCACAGTAAGAGCAGAGGACCTTGCCTTTGCCATTATTCTTGCTTCTCTTTGAACCTAAAGGCTCTTTTGACTGCTCTTTCTTCATAGGAGACTCATCTCTTTGCTTCCCTTTGTCATTCGCTACCTTATATCCTCTTGCAACCAGAGCTAGATCTTTGGAAGATCGAATGATTCCCATTTAGATCAATTTATCATTCTCAGAAATAAGAGATTGGATGAAGGCATTAAGAGTGGGAATCTTCCAATTTGGAGTAGTGAGCCTTACTATTTGGAAAGTGGATACAAATACTGAGTAGTCTGTATTGAGCTTTGTGAGAATGGCAAGGATGAGATGATCTTCATCCTTCTCTACTTTGCATTGCTTCAACTGATATATCAGGTTCTTGAACTTTGTGAAGAATTCATTCAGTGGTTCGAAGTTGGATGGATTAAGAGTGATTGGATCATTTTATAGCTGATGGATCCTCATCTCATCCTGCTTATCAAATAAGGAGGCAATCTTGTCCCAAACCTCCTTGGGATTCTTCAATCCTTGGATGTGGAATCGAAGATCTCTAGAGACTGAGGAGAGAAAGTGGGCCATGGGCTTCATCAAGCCTGTTCCAATACTTTTCTTTTTCATTATCTGAAGATGGAACTGCCTCTATTTCTTCTATGAGTTTGAAGAGCTGCTTGGTGTGGAGCATTACCACCATGTCTTCCTTCCACTGGTGATAGTTGAAGGGAGTGAGAGGCTCTACTAGATGAGCCATTTTGAATGCAGTAAGAAGGACTGAGATGCTATAGTGAATGCAGTGAGAAGAAAGAGCTGCTTGTAGCGAATTTTTTAAGAAAAGTTGATAACCTATCACACAATAAAACATACAAAGTAAGGTCGACAGTCTGCACTTTTGGAATTTCATTCACACCCATCATAGTTGATCAAGCAATCTTGATCAACAATTTCCTAACTTGGGATATTAAGTGGTAAATTCTCTGCTTCTGGTGTACTACTAGAAAGATCAATTTGCTCAAAAAAATGATCCAGCTAGAGATATGAGGAGGAGAAATGTCTTTCCCACCGAGGCTCCAATACCATATTAAATTGAGCACATAGATCTGTGGACAAACGCACAACTCACAGGATAGATCACACAATTTAATCAACAATTGAAGAATGAAACAATGCAAAAATGGCTTGCAGCTGTGAATGCTTTCATTAATAAAAAAGGTAATTAGATAATAATTACAATGATGTATAATGGATTTAATAGCCACATGAAATTCGAATCCACATGAGGAAATTCGAATTGATAGACTCTACTTGACTGTAGATAACTAAGACCTTGTCTAAATCACTATCGGAGGACTCAATAGTTAACTGACCTTGTCTAGACCATAATCGAAGTTCATTGGAGCTCTAAAACACAACTCAAGTGTTACATTCGGTGTTGACTAAGGCTAACTGACTGTGGTAGGTGAGAAATGCACCCCTCTTGGGTGCATTCATGTAAACCTAGCGCTAACTAAATGTAGAGGACTAGAACTGAATGTAACTAACTCCTAACTTAGCTTGACTAGTCATCAACTAAACTGAGCTGACCTTGGTTGGTTTCAACACTCCCATTGGATCCTAAATCGTAGGGATTGGTCTAGGAGGCTCCTAAACTTATGTAATTAAGTGCAATTAGTGGCAATAAGCCTCAATTAGTGTTCCCCACACTTTAGTAACTGAAACATGTGCCCCAATTAGGCCAAGTGGACCCAATGGTGCTAATGACTTAAAATAGACTGGATGGACTCCCGATTTAGACATGACTCCTAATTTAGACATATGACAAAATTGGACAAGGGAGGATTAATGGTTCTAACACAAACAAAATGACCAAAATTTTTATATAAAATTACTAAAAATGACTAAATTAGTGACCAAAAAATGAGAGATGTGAAACTAGGAATTAAAAAGGATGCAACATGTGGCGCTAATAATGAATCCAAACATGGCGTTGATATGGTATAAAAATAAGACGTGGAACTAGGGATTAAAAATGATGCAACATGTGGCGCTAATGATGAAGCCAAATCTGGTGTTGATATGGTAGAAAAATAAGATGTTACTTTGGATGCAACACACGTCGCTACATAGGAAGAAAAATATGGTGCAACAATAGAAGAAATATTTGGCATCATTTTGGTAGAAAAACACGATGCAAAAAAAGAAGCACAAATTGGTGCAAATTTGGAAGGCAAAATTGACACATATTTGGAAGTAAAACATGGTGCAAACTGGGATGCTAAAGTGGTAGAAAAAATGGATGCAATATTGGATGCTAATTTGGATGCCAACATGGTGCTATTAAGGATGCAAATATGGCACTAACAAAGATGCCATTTATGAAGCAAAAATGGACACTTGCTAGGAAGCAAGATAGGACATTATTTAGGAAGAAAACCTCGACATTGTTTAGGAAGCAAAATTGGACGCTATTCTGGAAGCAAAAAAATAGACGCTATTTTGGACGTCATAAAGGATGCTATCTAGGAAGCAAAAAAAGATGTTTTCTAAGACGCTTTAAGTTTTTTCTATGATGCGTCCCATTTAGTGTCTAGTTTGACTACTCAACGTAAAAGAAATTACACTAAAAAGAGATGCTAATTCCATGATTTGTTGTAGTGTGTATGTTCTAATAGAAATTGACCCTACAACACAGGTTTGACATAAATCAATATTTGTTTGAATTGTGCTGGGGTATTTGAACTTGAACCTCTTCATTTTACTATCTCACAATGTAGAGTGCAATTTCCTAGCCAATAGATGAGGGACATCTATGGCCATGTCTTCAACCCAGTGTATGGCCAGCTTCATGCAATCACCTAAAATAGCATTCCACTTGTGGTGATTCATAATGGTCCTAAGGATAATATGAATCAGGGTTTTGTATATTCGTTGAGGAACATATTCCATTTTTAGACCATTCCTGGGAACAACAACCTGTTTCCCACAAATTTTACTGACCATATGAATCTTTTCTTCCTTGGGAGTTTTCCATGAGTTTAACATTGCCCCCTCTCTTCATGGAATTTTGGTTGCTCTAGAAACCAAATCGGGGTCTAGATAAACCCTCTTCCCAAAAATATGCAATTCCATAGCCCCATGATCATAACTATAGATGGCATCATCTATCTCATCCTTTTGGAAATTAAAATGTCCAAAAATAAACCTATCCACTCTCGCTCTTAAAAGGATATTTAACATATGAGTTGAACATATGATTGTATCACTCCATTCATCAACATTCTCTTGGAATTTTTTCACCGTGAACCATTCAACCTGGGAACCCCGTGCTTCTCCTGATTTCGTGGTAGAGAAAGCCCCTGTGTTTGTTTCCATGGTGTAAGACGCCCTTGTTTCATCTGTTTCCATCGTATATGATGAACCAATTTCAATTTCACCAGTTGTGGTTGGTTTGGTGTGCACGCCAAGGAATGCAAGCTTAGGAATGCATGCTGAGTAATGCAAGATTAGGAATGCACACTAAGGAATGAAAGCCGAGGAATGCAATATTAGGAATGCACGCTGAGGAATGCAATCTTCGGAATGCATGCTGAGGAATGCACACAAATGAGTTTTTGTTTAATTGATTTCATGTATAATGTTTTTTTCCATAAATTCCAATATATTGGGTTATGAAATCAATGTCCCTATATCATATCAAATAAATATTTTTCATAAAATACATAAACTTATCTTGGCCTGAATTGAGTTAAGAAATCAACTTACTATTATTTTTATTTATTGCATATGAATTTGTTTCTTGATGCAAGCTTATTCCTTTAAATATTTAATTTTGGTATTTTTGTTATTCTTGCTACAATGTGGAAAATTAATTATATTAATGTTAAAGATGATCAAAAGTGATCATTGGAACTGCCAGTTACATCATGTAGAAAACCTTAATGGAGTGCCTTAAGAAACTCCAGGCTATTGACATTAAAAGCCAAAGTATCTAGATAGAACATGCTACCGACTCATCTAGTTGTCAGAAGATGAAGTTATCAAAATCCCGATCAATCACTATAAAGCGCCTGAATTCTATCTGACTTATCATATAGAGTATAGAGTATAGCCATGAAGGTATCCTTTGTAATCTTGGTCCATAGTTGGTTTATAGATATTGAAAGAGAATTTGTATGTGATGCTCTCCCATGTGATCTATTGGGGATGAATTCCAAGCTTATGAGTCAATACATTGACTTTGTTGTTGATAAATTGCTGGTGAGTATGCTTCGAGGTTTTATTTTTTGTACTAATCAAAATCATTGCATTCTTATGATTCATCTATTTATTCAATAGTACTATTGTGGGTTTGGTAAGGGATTGATTTGTAAATTATTTTTGTGGTGCATTCATCCTTTCCTTGTGTTGTGCTAAAGTTTTCCATGTGCTATAGAGTTGTCTTTTGCCAATGGAAAAAAAGAAAAATGTAGGGGTTAGATATCCAATGGGTGGAGGCCAACAAGGTGAATGCATCAAGAACAATTTCATATTCTAGAGCTTCTTTCTTTCTCCTCGATGGGCGTTTTTATGGAGCAGTGCAAATATGGCTTGGTCTAATTTCCTTAAACCACAGTTTTGGAAGGTCCATAAATTATTCTTCAGGGTCTCCTTGGACAAAATGAGACAATGTTTGAGTAGAATAAACAACAACCTACAATATCCCCATTTGGTGCAGGCATTTTCTTCAGCAAACCATTTGTGGTGGGCATCCTCTGAAGGCACTTGGACCAATATTCCCATACTTGGCCAATTTCCTGATTTTTACTAATTTGTCGTATTTCTTCATAACAATGTCATAATGCAACAATGATTTCAACTTCATACCACATCATCATATATGCAATTCCATGCCATGTGGGCATCATCCTTAGTGCATGAATCAACTTTGATGTAGGCATCACTTAGCCCCTTTACAACACTTAGCCAAGTTTTCTTTCCTTTAGTATGCAAAATAAGATTTTTCTTCTATTTTGGCAGGTTGATATTTCCTTATCTGATCACCATAAGAAAAACCAAGGGCATGAATAGATATCCATTTCAACAATGCATAGGACCATATCATTTTATGAATTTTATCATCAAAGGAACACCCACTTGTGGGCATTTCCAAATGGTCTCTCAAACTCTTTGTCTAACACTTAACCAGTTCTCTTCAAACCCTAGGTCACCAAGGTGATTTCATTTTTTCTTCAAATTTGGCAAGTGAGATTCCCAATGGGTAGAGTTCAACAAGGTGAATCCAGAAAGACCACTTTCATCTTCTGGAGCTTCTTTCTATCTCCTCGGTGGGCATTTTTTGGAGTAGTGCAAATATGGCTAAGAGGTACTTTTGGAAGATTAATATCTTCTTACTGAATTACTTTTTCGTTAGGCTAATGGTATGGTTGGATGCACCATAAAACACTATATAGATCCACACTCTCATAATATTTTTATCATCATCATATGAGTTGTGGCGGGAATTCCCCTAAGGCTTGGTCTATTTTCCCCTAAGGCTTGGGCTATTACTTGGACAATTTTTTATCTTCTCCTAGGCTTCGTCTAGTTTCCCTAAACCACATTTTTGGCAGGTCCATAAATTCTTCTTCATGGTCTATTTGGAAAAACTGAGACCGTGGTTGAGTAGAAAAAACAACATCCTACAATATCCCCATTTGGCGTGAGAATTTTCTTCAACAAACCATTTATGGCAGGCATCCTCTTAAGGCTACTTGGACCAATATTCCCAAACTTAGCTGATTTCCCGATTTTAACTAATTTTCCATATTTTTCCATAATGATGTCATAATGAAACAACGATTTCAACTTCATTTCACATCATCATCTATGAAATTCCATGCCATGCAAGCATCATCCTTAGTACGGTCATCAACCTTAATGCAGGCATCACTTATTCCCTTTAAAACACTTAGCCATTTTTTCTTTGTCTTTAGTATGCAAAATAACATTTTTCTTCTATTTTGGCAGGTTGATGTTTTCCTTATTTGGTCACCATACGAAAAACCAAGATCATGGTTGGATATCCATTTCAATAATGAACAGGACCATATCTTCTGATGAATTTTATCATCAAAGGAACACCCCCTTTTGGGAATTTCCAAGTGGTTTCTCAAACTCTTTGTCTAACACTTAACCAGTTCTCTTCAAACCCTAGGTTACCAAGGTGATTTTATTTTTCCTTCAAAATTGGAAAGTGAGATACCCAATGGGTAGATGCCAACAAGGTGAATCCATCAATACCACTTTCATCTTCTGGAGCTTCATTCTCTCTCCTTGGGGGGCATTTTTCTGGAGCAATACAAATATAGTTGAGAGGCACTTTTGGCAGATTGATATCTTCTTCTTGAAAGACGTTTTGGTCATGCTAATGATATGGTTGGATGCACCATACAACACTATAGAGATACACACTCTCAGAATAGTGTTATCATCATCCTATGAGCTGTGGCGGGAATTTCCCTAAGGGAAATTATGGATATATTACCAATAATTCCATATTTAGAAATTTGTTGATCTTCTCCTAGGCTTGGTTTAATTTCCCTAAACCACGGTTGTGGGAGGTCCATAAATTCTTCTTCAGGGTCTCTTGGGACAAACTGAGACCATGGTTGAGTAAAAAAATAGCATCCTACAATATCCCTTGGTTCTATGGGAATTTTCTTCAACAAACCATTTGTGGTGGGAATCCTCTTAATGCTACTTGGACCAATTTTCCCATACTGAGCCAATTTCTTGATTTTCACTAATTTGTCATATTTCAAACCCTATGTCACCAAGGTGATTTTATTTTTCCTTCAAAATTGGCAAGTGAGATACCCAATGGGTAGATTCCAATAAGGTGAATCCATCAATACCACTTTCATCTTTTGGAGCTTCATTCTCCCTCCTTGGTGGGAATTTTTCTGGAGCAGTACAAGTATGGCTAAGAGGCATTTTTGTGGTAGATTGATATCTTCTTCCTGAAAGATGTTTTGGTTAGGGTAATGACATGGTTGGATGCACCATACAACACTCTAGAGATCCACACTTTCATAATAGAATTCTCATCATCCTATGAGCTATGGTGGGCATTTCCCTAAGGAAATTTATGCATATTTTACCAATAATTCCATACTTGGACATTTTTTTATCTTCTCCTAGGCTTGGTCTAATTTCCCTAAACCACATTTTTGGTAGGTCCATAAATTCTTCTTCAGGGTCTCTTTGGACAAACTGAGACCATGGTTGCATAGAAAAAATAACAGCCTACAATATCCCCATTTGATGTGGGAATTTTCTTCAACAAACCATTTGTGGCGGGAATCCTCTTAAGGCTACTTGGACCAATATTCCCAAACTTAGACAATTTCCTAATTTTAACTAATCATGTTGTATTTCTCTAGAACGATGTCATAATGCAACAATGATTTCAAATTCATTTCACATCATCGTCTATGCCTTGCCATGCCATACAGGAATCATCCTTAGTGCGGGAATCAACCTTAATGGGGTCATTTTCTTCAAAACACCATATGTGGTGTGCACGCTGTTAAGGATACTTGGACCAATATTCCCAAACTTAGACAATTTCCTAATTTTAACTAATTTGTCATGTTTCTCCAGAATGGTTTCATAATGCAACAATGATTTCAACTTCGTTTCACATCATCATCTATGCCATTACATGCCATGCAGGCGTCATCCTTAGTGCGGAAATAAACCTTCATGCGGGAATCACCTATCCACTTTAAAACACTTAGTCATTTTTTATTTGTCTTTAGTATGCAAAATAACATTTTTCTTCTATTTTGGCGTGTTGATATATTCCTTATTTGGTAACCATAAGAAAAACCAAGAGCATGGCTATATATCCATTTCAACAATGAATGAGATGATATCATTTGATGAATTTTATCATCAAAGGAACACCCCCTTTCGGGAATTTCCAAGTGGTCTCTCAAACTCTTTGTCTAACACTTAACCACTTCTTTTCAAACCCTAGGTCACCAAGGTGATTTCATTTTTCCTTAAAACTTGGAAAGTGAGATACCCAATGGGTAAAGGCCAACAAGGTGAATCCATCCATACCACTTTCATATTTTGGAGCTTCATTCTCTCTCCTTGGTGGGCATTTGTCTGGAGCAGCGCAAATACAGCTGAGAGGAACTTTTGACAGATTGATATCTTCTTCCTGAAATATTTTTTGGTGAGGCTAATGATATGATTTGATGCACCATACAAGACTCTAGAGATCCACACTCTCAAAATATTTTTATCATCAACCTATGACATGTGGTGGGAATTTCCCTAAGGCCAGTTAGGCATATTTTACCAATAATTTCATACTTGGACAACTTTTGATCTTCTGCCAGGCTTGGTCTAATTTCCCTAACCCACAATTTTGGAAGGTCCATAAATTATTCTTCAGGGTTTCTTATTGATGTTATTAATTTGTCTATTGAACTCATATTAGATGAATTCTCAATGTCACTGTAATCAACCTATAATTTTCCACTATATTTTCAACATTACAAGTGATGCAATTTATGGAATGAATGCCAAGGAATATAACTGAATGAGTGCATGAAAGGAAACAGTCCCTTGCAGATGATGAATTAACTTGAGTTGATAAGTAAGTAGAGGATTATCGTTCTTACTCAGTTTGATATTACTTGCTATTACTATTTAGTTATACCCATTTTGTTGGTTGACAAGTCTGCATTATGCTCATTTTTTTAAGCTGAAAAAAGTGCGTCCAAATTTTGCAAGTGTGTTATACACAATGAGAATTTTGGAAAAGCTAAAAATCAACAAAATTTGCCTCAATCATCAATATTTTCATAATACAAGCAAGGTAGAAAACAAGACATGAAATGACAAAATGTGAAATTGCTCATTCCTTCATATTCCAAACTCTGAAGCACCAGTTACTGATATACCATAATGAGGTTCTTCGATAAAGTGAAAGATGTAAATTCCACAGACCGTAAGGCAACTCGAAGCTGATTTCAAGTGATCATGAGGGTCACCTTTGCCATTGGTGCCATGACACCACCGCATAAGGGGTCGCGTAGTTGGCATCACCACACAAGAAATCGGATCAAGAGCCCACGTGACCATTCATGTTATCATCATGCTAATTGATAATGGCGTGTGTGAGGATTTGACGGACTCATGGTGAACTCGACTGCTAATGATTATTCAATAATCACCCATCTCGTTATAAGGCCACGATCAAAGATGTCCTAACATATAGAGCGAGTGAATACTGGTAAAGAACATGGATGACTAACTATTGTTCTGCTAAGGATCATGGGGGTGCTGATACAGGATCTGTAAAGACTATTATTCTTGGGAATCCTATTTTTCAATGTGTTTTATTGATCATTGGGTGATTCTTGGAAATTCAGTCATTTCTGGACCTTCACGCAAAAGAAGCTCTAGCCATCGAGGTAGATATGTTCATTACATTAGAAGACCTTCTAATGCTGGTAAGGGAAATGTAAAGATGTTAATTACATTAAAAAGACTTTCTGATGCTGGTAAGGGAAATGTTGTCCTACTAAGATGCAACACCAATGCGGAAGCAGTGCCTAGAGTTCCCGGTCCTAAGAACATCCTGTCGAAGCCTCCAGACAAGGTCGTGGAGTCCATTACCGTGGTGCATAGTATCTATTACTAGGAACAGTCAGTCTAAACGATTGTTCAGACTAGGGGAGAAAATATCGGAGGTCTTTGTCATCATTGTTCTTACTGCAAATTGAAAAATCTAATGAGGGTGATGACAAATCCAAAGAGGTGTTGCGCTAGCATATCTTGTAGGATGGATCTGGTCCAGTCAGAAGAAGCAGACAAGAATGACAATCCCATCAAGGATTTACTACTGTCGATAAATGGGGTTATCTTATCCAAGTATGCACAAATAACAGTGTTACCAGGAAAGAAAGACAAACACAAAAGGAGCATAAACCTTCCTACCAGCTGTGAACACATATAGAACATGACTATCAAACAGAGAATGAGTAATGTAATAACATGGTGACTTCAATGTGCAAATTGAGTAGTCTGTATTTAAACTTAATTTTGATTTTCAAATTCAAAATGGTTTGTAAATTGGTTGTTTTGTACAACATAAAAGGTCATGGTCTCAATTGAGTTAAGAAATCATCTTACTATTATTGTTAATCATTGAATATGAATTTTTTTCTGGATGCAAGCTTATTCCTTTAAATATTTAATTTTGGTCATTTTCTTATTCTTGCTACAATGTGGAAAATATATTATATTCATGTGGCTTTTTCTATAAATGTATGTTTTTGGCAATAGAAGGAAATAGAAGGATAAACAAATTTAGAAATAAAACTTAATCAAAATATGATTGACAGACTGCTCATTCCACATATTCACAACACAACATCTCCTTTCACATGCAATTAATATTATATAATACTGATGTATTACGAAATCAGAAATTGTGCCCATGGCATATAATTGCAACTTCTGCCCAAAATTTTAATTAAATGTAAAGATTAATCCCAAAATACAAAAAAATTATAAACTATGTCCCGATATAAGTATAAATATTCAATAAATCAAATATTCTCAATTGATACAACATCACTCAAATCACTAGTCACACAGTATAAGCACTAGATACATAGTTCAATGTCATCCTTATGCCAAGGAATGAAGCTCAACAAAGCATTTGCTAGATTACATAAAACACTACTGGGATGTGGTAGAGCTATATTTTCAAATAGAGGATCTAAAATTTCTATCGGATTCACAATATAATAGCCTTTTCCAACAGGGACATCGTGTAACATTGCATTTGGGCCAGTCTTATGTATTTTCTCCCTTGCAACTTTAACCCTTGAGTTTAATGCAATGAGAAAGCATTTTTTTCCTTCTATCCCCAATTGGGAAGTTGGTGTCAACTCATTATCATTATCTTGACCCTGCAAATAAATGAGACAAAGTAAGATGCGTGGAGATAAGAATTTAAACATTGATGATCCTAGATTAAATAATTACAATCTTACCTAAATTGGTGTTTTCATTTTGTCAATTTGCAGTTTCGATGGAACCATTGGTGTTTTTTGTACCAAATGTTCATCATATTTTGATGCATGACTCTGCACCCAATAAACAATGATTTCTAATATAGTGTTAAAATAAAATAATATTGAACTAAATTACGAAAATTTTCAATACTTACTAGGGATGATGGAGTATGCATTGAAGTTAATTTCGTTTGTATTAGTCTATTCATAGGGGTTGTTATCTCCCCTATATTACTCTGTCAAGGAAACAAAATGTTATATATCTATATATATTCAAAAGATGAAAAAAAATATTATTTATAATAATAATTAAACAACTAACCTCCACCACAAGTGTGATTTCAGCATGAGCATTTTGTACAGTAGGACACTGTTTATATGAGCACTCAGATATTAGAATTTAGATCATTAGTGTGAAAATATGTATATTGAGACAAGAGTATAGAATTGGACACTAACACTTTCTTTGTTGACCACACGTTCTCTCTCCATATATTCTACTCTTTTTCAGTAGTTCAGTTATTGTTGTTTCCAAAGATGTGATTTCCTCTGTTTTTTCTTTCACTGTAGCTTGGATTACAACTAGAGCCTCCTTGTGTGGAATTTTTCCAAACAAGTTAGTTGGCATAAATCCTAAGCCAACTCCACAACATCGTCCTCTTGCATCAACCCATAGTACCTTGGCAAGGTCATCATCCCTAGCTGCAAAGTCTTGAGATGCAACTTCTACTTGTGCTTGTTCAATTTTTTGATAACAATGACATACAATTAAATCAGATCATAGATGAAAACATTTCCAACATGTAAAATGAAATTTTTTTCAATATATAAATTAAAAGGTTGAGAACATACTATTGTTTCTCCTACAGCTGGTGTGATTGGAGTGCCATCTTTCTTTTGATGGCACTTCTTCCATAAGTGTTCCCTAGTAATGCGTGTAGTTGTATCATCAGAGGCTATAGTTTTTTTCTAGTTGCAACAACTAAAATAGTATGGTTAAGTTTTTCCATTACAATGAAACTTAAATATGCTAATATTTCTCATATCGAATAAAATATCATCACAATTGTTTACCATATCATCTTCGACCCATTGATAACCTCGACGTCTAGAGGTGTGCAAGCCACTCTCCTTTTCTCTATTTTCCTTTCTTTTCCTTATATCCTAGAAATCAATTGAAAATAACATATATAAGTCAACATTACAATCCAATATACCTTGTTCTTCATGTTGCTCCACCTCTTTTTGTGTCGAGGGATCTTCCCCTTCTACATTGTTATCCATATGGCATGGTTGTTTGTGAACATCTTATATAAAACAAGGACACATAAAGATGTTATGGATTTATTAATCATAAGATTTATAGTTATAAAGGTCTAGAAAAATCTGAATTAATGAGCTTACCTTGTTCATGTTTCTCCTGATCATCCTGAAAAGAGGAAATTGTATCTTTGTCATTTGCTTCTTTGTTAGGACTAGTAAAGTCATTCAAAGGAATAGAAGGTGTAATCTTCTTTGCTATTGTTTGTATTTTCCTCTTCTTTGTATCTGTATCCAAGAATTTGATTAAACATATGCCTAACATCATCATAGAATAAAAATAAGCATTATATAAATACATAAGGAAATACATTGTTCTATTTCTAAATATTTATCTTGTGAGATGCATGTCCCTTTCTTTCCCATTTCATCATTTTGACGCGTTCTTTTTGAAAATTTCATAATCATATATATATTTTTTTTCATGTCATAACCTGCTTTGCCTATTTTTTTTAAATGATTAGAGTATTGATCAGCCATAGCTTATTAGATTGTTATTAAAGTACAAAGTAATATGTTCTAACACTTTAAATTAAACGAAAGTAGTATTCCCATTTGTTGTGATGGGGAATTTGTTTTTTGCAAAGAAATCACAGATGTAACCTCTTGGGTGTCTCAACCACAGTTTTATTAATATAAAACCTACTAGTTTCTGTTGAAAAAACAATTTAACTTAAATAATAATAATGATATACATCAATCACAAACAATCACTTACATCCATGTCTCCTCTTGTACAAAACCTGCATAACTAAAAAAATAAATTATATCATCACTCAATTGCTAACTAAAAGTTGTTTAAATGATTAATCTATCTAACAAGTTTCAAAAGTAAAAGGGAAGACTATATTTTGCAAGGACTATATACCTAAAGAAATAGATGCCATAACTTGAGAGAGAGAGAGAGAGGGTTAGAGTGTTGTAGGTTTAGGTTAGATAGGTATAGCAGCCAACAATATATCTCAGTCTCCAAGAGTGAAGACCCCTCAACCTTATAGGGTGCAAGCAGGACAAGGTTTACACGACTTGACTAGGAAGAGACACCCACCACAATCGACGGTAAGCCCTAGAGGAAACCAAAATTTTTACATATTTTTTAACATTTTGTAGCATAGGAACAACTATTTTGATTACTGTCAATAAAGAAACCACATAATGTGTATTACACTTAAAATTTTGTAGCAGAGGAACCACTATTTTGATTTCTGTCAATAAAGAAACCACTTAATGTTTTCAGCGTTTGTTGTTTTTAGTTTTTATGTTTTTTTCATGAAAGCATTGATAAAATACATGCAATAATGCAAAACGCGGAACACGAATGTTGTGAAACTTAAGTTACACCTCATACAGTTCTCCTCAATATATCCCAACAGATTAGCTTCAACTTTCATGGTGTTGAATACCATAATCAAAGCAAGTAAACGTTGACCTGTGAAAAAAGAAAATGCCACCCTTTCCTGTCAAAACAATTCATGGGAGATAAAATGTGAAACGTTATGTTAGGGGTCCCATTTTTTTTTAATTTCATTTTTTAAGTCTTTTTTTGGAAAATTTAATTTAGTGTCTTTTTGTATAGATAGAAAAACCACCCGATTTTTATTCTAAGGTTTTCATTGAAAAGGGGAAGGACCTTGGTACTCGGAGTCATGTAGGTGGACCAAAGGAATGAAGGAGGGAACCAAAGAAATGCATAAAGGTCCCATGTCAATAAGTAAGGAAAACATAAGGATAAGATAATTGTACTAATTAATTAGTGATCTATTTCCATAGACTCTCTTATGATTATACACAAGATATTTTCTCTTTTATCTGCTATTTGTAACCACTGTTTGTATCATTATACAAATAATTATTGTTTCTTTCCTTACTAATAGATCTATTGTATGCATTCAAACAATTATTTCAGCTTTTTTAATTATTGGTTGGATTTATGATATGTCTTCTCATAGAGATCATTTGAGCTAAAATTTCAATGGTGGTCTTCCTTACAAATCTACTTTCTTAATTGGGATATCAATTAGGTAATTACCTGCGATATTAGAATAATGAGAAGAGATATACAGTATTACATTTAATCTATATGCTCTCCATAATTAAGTTTGACATTAAATATTCATTAATACATTGGTTGAGGTCCTTACTGGAGAAGACCTACAGGAACCTATACAATCCTTTTAAATGTTGATAATTTTTATTGTTAGTACCTCTTCCAACCTGCATATGCAATTCCTATAAAGATAAAAAGGAATTTGAACAATTAACCTATGTTTTTTAGACCAGTATTATACCATTGAAACTTATATATTTCTCCTAATTAAAATATGATAACTTGCTTGATGGACCATATGAATATGATGTGACCCCCATCTCCTTATTAGTTTTTAACCTACAATGTCAACTCTCCATCTCTTTATATTAATTATCAAACAAATTATAGGTATATACCTAGTATTGCAGGTGTTAATGATGGAAATGACACCTTTCTAATTCCTACAACATGTTTTATATGAATTATTGAACCATGAGAATCTTATAGCTAGAATAGAGAAAAAGATGGCTATATAGATCCAAAATTTCATCTAATATATCCTTAAGTATTCCCTTAACCATCATCCCTAACTGAAAATGATTGAAACCAAATGAGGTAACCTATACTACGTTGAATAATGGACATTGCAAAGGAGTCCAAGTTGTAATTTATCTTGCACTAGTGGAGCATATGAAGGAAAATGGTTGTGATCAACCAAATATTCATACTAATTATAATCCTTTGATGAATGGATTTCACAAGGAAAATGACTTGATACAAATAAGGAGGTTGAGAGGGTATACCATGAAATCGACCTACATGCATGTATATTAGCCTATTTTGTCAGTGGATGACATGAAGTTAAATAATATTGTAATAACCATGGCTTATAATAATGCATTTATTATTAGTTTTATTTGTAGAAGGATGGGGGCATTGAGTTTCTTTCAATGGATTCAAGTGCAGTACCAGTAATAAATTTTAGCTTACCACCTAAGGGATTCCATTTTCATCTAAGGTTAGATGTAGAGGTTACAATATCCAAACATAGTATTATTTCTAGTCGGAATCTACTACATTTATACCTAGGTCATGAATTTACCGGTTACTTGATCAAATTATTTATATATCATTCAAGGTCCCATGCATGTCAATAAGTAAGGATACCACGAGGATAAGATAATTGTACTAATTAATTAGTGATATATTTCCATAGACTCTCTTATGATTATACACAAGATATTTTCTCTTTTGTTTGCTATTTGTAACTATCGGCTGCATCATCATATGAATCATTATTGTTTTTTGTCTTACTAAGGGATCTATCATATGCATTCAAAATTTCATCTCATCTATATAGATCCAAAAAGAAGGCTATATAGATCCAAAATTTCATCTCATCTATCCTTAAGTATTCCCTTAACCATCATCCCTAACTGAAAATTATTGACACCAAATGAGGTAATATAAGGCTACCTTGAATAAAGGACATTGCAAAGGAGGCCAAGTTGTCATTTATCTTGCACTAGTGGAGCATATGAAGGAAAATGGTTTTGATCAACCAAATATTCATACTAAATACAATCCTTTGATGAATGGATTTCATAAAGAAAATGACTTGATACAAAGAAGGAGGTTGAGAGGGTATACCATGTAATAACCATGGCTTATAATAATGCATTTATTATGAGATGTATTTGTAGAAGGATGGGGGAAGTGAGTTTCTTTCAGTGGATTCAAGTGCAGTACTAGTACTCAATTTTAGATACCACCTAAGGGATGACATTTTCATCTGAGGTTAGATTTTGAGGTTACAATATATATCGACCAAACATAGTATTATTTCTAGCTGGTATCTACTACATTTACACCTAGGTGGATTTACCGGTTACTTGATCAAATTACTTATATATCATTCAAGGTCCCATGTCAACAAGTAAGGATACCATAAGGATAAGATAATTGTACAAATTAATTAGTATGTTTCCATGCTAGACTCTCTTATGATTATACACAAGATATTTTCTCTTTTGTCTGCTATCTGTAACTACTAGCATGATATGACTCATTTTTTTTCTTTCCTTACTAAAAGATGTATATTCATATGCATTCAAACAATTATTTCTTATTTTTTTCTTGCTTGGTTTTATGATCTCCCTTCTTATGGCTGAAATCATATGATCTAACATTTCAATGGTGGTATGCCTTACAAATCTACTTTCTTAATTGACATATCAATTAGGTAATCAGGGATATTATAATAATGAGAAGAGATATACAATGTTACATTTGATCATGCGATGCCAATCTATAGCCTCCACCTCATTTATGTATTTGCATTGTTGAAGGAACCATTTTAGTTGTGGAAGTGTAGTAGATTTTACAGATGCCTGCATCAGAATTCTATTTAATTAGGTCATTGCAGAGTCAACAACAGGTGGCATATGAAATTATTGAATCAAGTGATATCTAATAATGTTATGTCCATTGCACTACACCTTTGACTAATTTACTCATTCCCAAGTGAAATTTATTAAGCTCTAAAGGAAATGAAGTTTCCCATACCTTCCGAGCCATTAAATGAGGTGATCGAAGCCAGTTATAACTCCTAAAAATGCATTGATATGTTAAAATGGTGGTGACAACTTTAACATATTGATCTCCTATCATACTAACAACATATATTAGTTAGTATATAGGTTCAGATATATCCACATTAGAAAGATATTTATATTTAAGCCATAGAGCCTCCCTACGTTGTAAGTTATAAATATCCTTCACAAGCAATAGAATAGAAGCTAGAAATGCTTATGCAATAATCAAAATAAGAATATAAGTAACTATGACTCCCTAGCAGCGTCCCCATACCATATTCTATAATAAGGTTTAGCCCAAGGGGGTTTTCCTATGAGTTTAACAAGTAACAATATTATATTATACCTAGGATTATAGGCTCATGTCGTGGTTATACATATAACAATTTTTCAGGCCCATCTAGATATAAGATGCTATAGATTAATGCATATTCTCTTTTAGTATTTTTTGGATTTCGAAAAAAAAAGGAGTAACAAATGGGTCTATTTCATATTGTGGAGGCCATATTCTTCATTTGTTGGCTAAGTTTGGATTGCGTTGGTCGTGACATCGTTTGGAGAGGACATAGTCTTGTTTGTGAGGGTCTATTGGATGCTTACAATTCCACATCTACAGTGATCCCCACACTTCATCCAAAAATGGTTGTTATAGACAAAAAGGGTTGTTACATTAAAAAAGGGAGCTGCAATCCATATTGACACCTACAGGAATCTACTACAATATTGTTGGATAATCTCATTGCAGTATTCCTTCTTGTTATGACTATGCATAACGTTTTTGGGTAGTGAAGGAGGGTGCTGCAAAATAATAAGGGAGTTTGAAGAAAAATATTTAGGTTTTTTTGAGGAGTTGGCAGGGCATGGCATACACCAAACAAAAATCGAGACACCAAAGATAAATTCCATAAATCATTGTGCATGCCCAGGAAGCTACATGTTAGAGTTAAAGTAATTTCATATTTTCTTGTCCACCTTACAACTGTTGTTATAGTCCTTGTAAAATCAAAGTTATATGAATATGATATTTAGTGTTGTTTTCCTTATTATTTATGCAAAGCAATCTCTATTGCATTTACTGTTCACTGTTAGCACTATGAAAATCAAGATATAAAAATTTTAGTCCATTAATATACAAGCCAAACATTACACATACGATGGCGTTGATTTGCATACAGACTTAAAAAACCTTGAGATCCAAAACAAACTATCTATGTTAAATATCTTCCTACATTGTCTAACTTTCTTCTGCAGCAGAATTCTAGGTTTTCGTGTGTTCCCTTCCACAGCGGGATTCTTTCTGGAAGGAGGGAATCAGAAGTCAGCTTTTCGACTTTCAACACTTCCAAAATAAGAGTTTCCACACAAATCTTCTTCCCCAACGTCGATCTTGATCATTGAGCTATAAATTTCACAACCATCTTGAGTGTTCTTACAACTTACTTTTTCACGCAGCGAAATGGATTTCTGATCGTTCGACAAGTGTCCCCACCAAATCAACGACGGATTCCAAAATTTATTAAGCGCATTCCATAGAATATCATGCACATGAAAAGTTTTTCAAATCTTGTAACTTCTCATGGCGATATCACTATAAACCATCAATATTCCCCATGATCGATCCCCACTCTACGATATTGTTTTATTTGAGATATTGGTTAAGGTTTAACCCTCCATAAAGCTTCACTTAATTGATCACTGACATGATCAATTCTTCTGTGCAATTTGGAAACTATGGTAATCCAAAGCCACAGAGTTTATATACAGGGTTATATGGAGTGAATGCGGGATGAATTCATACTTCTATAGAACTATATGAAGACATGAAATCCATCAAAACCACACATAGAGTCTAATCCTCTATTCTTTATTCAATGAGCCGAAAATTCAAATACAGAGACATAATTCTACTTGTTCACTCCTCGCTCACTCTTCTGTGCACCTCTCATTCCTCCATTCATGCTATGTGTAATTTCTCTCCCTCTCAAGCTCTATGAGATAATCAAATCTTCTTTGAGCTATCCTCAAACCTATATGCCCTATCCTAAGGTCTGTGAGCTAACCTAAGCTTCTGCAAGCCAACAAGCTCTGTAAGCTAACTAAGCTGCTAAGAAAATAACTAAAAATGATTTAAATGCAAGAGGATTATGATTCCAGATCCTATAACAAAGGAGTACAATCCTTATTTATCTATGCTAACCCTATGACTCACAAATAACTTAATCCTAACTATTACATGTGGAAAAGGATCTAGATTCCTTATCCATTCTATTCAGCTTTTACAAAATAAATCAAATTACAAATGTACGAGACCCTAGGTCTCTTAATAGTTCCCTTGGGCCTTGAACTTGTGAATTCATGAATGAATACGCCCTCTTGAGCCTATGCTCTTGCATCAACATACCAGCAGTACATTGAATACAAAAACCAACTAAGACTATTTGGCATAGCTCAGTGGTATTTTTGACAATTGTTTTTACGAAATCCCTTAACCAAATTACATAAGCAAATAAGCCAAAAAAATCAGCATGATTTGATGGGGATAATTACAGTTTACTATTCAAATCCTATCCCCCTTGTATAAAAATTGAAACCTCTCACTTCCTTTAGATAAATATTTTTCATTGGGCATTGTCTCGTCATGTTGAGTGGAGATGAGAACTGTGTGAACGCGTAGAGGAACCATGCACCACTCGCATTTTTGTACTCAATGGTTACTTATGTTTTTCCATTAGGCCTCAACCAAGAGTAGGTTCCATTCTTCCTGACCTCTATGAGCTTTTCTTCTAGCTTGGTAGCCAACACATGGGTGAGAGGCATCAAATCATGGGTTTCATTAGTTACATAACTAGTCCAATAAAGGGTAGCTATCCACGTACTAGACCTCACACAAACTTCCATCCATACTAACAGACCATGACCTAGTCAAGCAGTACAACTAAGATGCCAATAAATTTACACACCCTCACGACACCCTTAATAACCCACAGTAGGTCATGGTACCTTCATATACAAGCTTGCGACCCTTCACAATCCTCAAGGCACTTTCATTCAGTCACGACAATCCTAACAGATTTAAGACATGTCACAATAACCCTTAGCAGGCTTAAGACAAGTCATGGTTTTCTTTAGAAAGCATTATCATAATTTACACATAAGAAAATGACGCAAATAGGAAACAAAAACTGAATATGAACACTTTGCTGAATTTTAGAAACTTAACAAAAATAATTTTCATTAAAACGTCTACGAAAGTTTATAGAGCTACAATCCAAGCACAGAGGCTTCAAAAATGAAATTCAAAACCTTCCTCCTCCATAGAGGTTACATTTATAGTGCAATTTACCCCCGAGACGTATCTTGAAACAAGGCATTAACATTTATTTCATTGCGGGAATCAAACCCAAAAGTATGTCCTAAATCCTAACAAAATCTAATGTGGCCAATGTGTCATGCCCATAAAACATTTTGGGAAGGAACGCTGTGCTGGGCGTGACCAATCAAAAAGGGAAATCTCAACATCTAGGGCTTTCTTAATGAAAACAACAACTCCGACCATATTTTTAACAGACTATGGCTGACTCGGCTTCTGGCGGGCCTTCCAAGCTGATGATTTCTCACTCTATGTATATATTTCCACCGCTGATCTGTAGGGGTGGCCATATCAAATAGCTCCTTTAGGATAACATCTAGTTCAATCAGGGAGAAAGGGCCAATAGCAGGGATATCTGATTTAACGGTCATGAATTGAACCAACAGCTCAAAGTCCTCACTGAGTTTATTGATAATTACCTCTCCCCTTAACCCACCATTCAAACCCTCAAACTTTGCATGGTTTACTCTTTCCTAGTTCATCAGTTTGACATATTTTCTCTGAGAGTTATTTCTTGGTGCAGTATCCATTGTTCAAATGTGAATGGATAGATGTACACAAGAATAATGGAATGAAAGTTGATGAAATTGGTTTTACCATGGTGAATCTAAAGAGATGCTTCAATAAGGATAGAGTGCAAGATGATCCATTTATTATAGCATCACAAGTGAAACATGTATTTTATGTACAAGATCCAGTAAAGAATGAATGGTGTGTAGTTTTGACATGCCCTCCAAAGGGACCAAGAAATCGTAATAGATATGAATTGGAGTATGCAGATTTATGAAGTGTTGCATATTTTGAAGGGATGAAATGTGAAGAGGATGAAGATATAGGTGATGGTGGCATGGATTATGTTTGACAAGATTGTGAAGTCACATGGTTAAATGTTGTTCAGTAAGCAGCATGCATGATTTATTTATCAGTTCTCATTTAAGTTGTATCTGTGAAAATTTATATCTTAGATTATTACTTGGATTTACCTTTCATGCATATAGTTTTTGATCTGCTACTATTTATGCATGGATATTATCTGTTTTATTCTGTTATGCAACTTTCATTTATTTTTATAGTAGATATATTGGGTGTGGGGAATTGAGAGTGATGTGAGAGGGGGGAGGGGCCATATGAGCTTGAACCTTCATGTAGTTGGCCCTATTTTGTAGAGAATAAGATATTCTTGAATCGAAGAGAAGCTCATTCAGGTATTTTGATTTCTTTTTTTTAATAATTTTATATATGTTATTCCTTTTTTTACATATCTATCAATCACTTATATAAACATACCATTTTGACATGATATATGCAGGTCTTTGCAACAGAAAGGAATATAATGACAATTTGTATGGTTCTCTAATGCATATTTGTAATTTATCACAATAATGAATTTGTTAGTTAGATATCTTACTGTCGTTTCATTGAATATAACGTGTTGATTTCTTCATTTTAATTAAAATTGTACTTGTCTATTTTATGAATTGATTTTATTACACATTTTTTGAAGGAAAAAAGTTGATTGCGGGATAGCTATTGACCACAGGAAATTAATGTAATGAACAATATTGAAAGTATTTAATTACAACATATTTATTACAACCATACATATAACCAATTGATGGTGTAACAACTAATTTGTGTGAAATATTTGTGTAAAGCATAGAGGACGCCAAGATCACATGACTTTATTGGCATCAGAGCTTAACTTTGAGGTATAGATTCTTATTATCAATAGAATTTCAACATTCTTTGGGAGTATCATGTATAGGCTTCATTTTAGGCGTTGGGAGTATCACCTATAGGTCTCCTAAAGCTACCCTGACCACTAATAAATGATTTTACATAAGGTAGTTAGCAATCCCATTGACTACCTTTTAGTTGTTTGTGGCCATTGGTGGTAAATTACTTTTCGTTTAAGACATTAATATCAAACTATATATGAATCGTATCCATCCTTTTTGCTGAAAGTGAGAAATTGAAGCACTTGTAGAATATTTCATAATTTCTCCAATATTTTTTTTTTGAAAATAAAAGGATTGTTTTACTACATACTCATTTAATTACATTCTGAATAACAGACCCAGAAACCACCTAACAAGTTTTGATAAGATTTACATTCGTCCCAAAATAGAACCACCCATCCCTAAACAAAACATCCAAATTGTTGATGGTGTGCCCCATCCTAATTACATACATAAGCTGCCCATAAAGAAATCACTACAACAACCACTAACAGACGACTGCACAAGACATAACAAAACAACCAGATTGTTCATGTTGTTCCCATCCCTATTACATACATAAGCGGTCTATAAATTCTATCACTAGTGGAACCACTAATATTAAACTAAACAAGAAACAACAAGAGAAAAAACACAGGGGCCTCAAACCCAGCCCTGGGCAGACACTCCCGTAGAGGAGCGTTTGGTCTAATTCATCTTCCTGGAGGTCTCCCCAGCAGTCATGTCAATTTCCTTAGCCATGCTCGTCGCTCCGACCCCAGCCTGCTCCATCCTTGGGTGGAATAATTGAATCCCCATCTTTGTGGCCATGAGGCCTATCTTTTTGTGCATTGGCTAACAATCAAAGTTGTGATCCTTCCAAACTCTCATAGTTTCTTCATCCCATTGTCATTTTGCAACAGTGCTAAGCGAAGACTACACTATCAGTTTCATGTTAACCCAATAGAGCATAAGCAATATATCATAGGCCACATCCCTCCTGACTGTATTTCCAGGGTCTATGACCCAAGCTTCAACCTCATGACACAACTCCTCCTGGTGCATGGAATTAGAGTTTTCCCTTAAACAGTCTGCTACTAATTCAAGTTGGTTGCATGTCGCCAGAGGAACAAATTATTTGAAGCAGTCAGCAGCCTCTTTCGCTTGTATCTGGGCTCTATTCACATGACCCTTGTCAATATTGTTGTCCGAGACTTCCCCCTACCCCAAGATTCCCTTGTGAGAGCGTTTGGGAGCCAAGGTGGAGATAGACTCTTCACTAAGCACTAGCGCTTCAGAGTGAAAAACACAGTCATGAGCCCTATTCACACAAAAGAGGTGGTTTAGAAAAGGGTGGAGATGCTTCATAATATAAGGGTGGCGACCACCTCATCATCATAATGGTTTTTTACTTGACCTTCATCATTCTATCCTGTGCTGCGAAGCTCCCTTATCCATCCCTTTGGGCCTAAAACCATACTTCCCACCATGCGGTTAGGCATGGGAGAAAAATATATAGCATGAGGAAGAGTATTTAAAGCTGCCGCAATAGATTTATGGTCCATTGGATCTCAAACATGGCTAGGATCCTCATCTTCAACAGTACTTCCAAACACATGCTCACGCATGACCCAAAAATTACACAAAGATTAGATAAAGATTAATGTCAGTGAACTTGATTACACAATGATTTTGCACCCAACTTCTGCAATTAACCCGCTAATGGATTCAAGTGCAGTGCTAGTAATCAATTTTAGCTTACCACGTAAGGGATGCCATTTTCATCTAAGGTTAGATTTTGAGGTTACAATATATATCAACCAAACATAGTATTATTTCTAGTCGGTATCTACTGCATTTACAGCTAGGTGGATTTACCAGTTACTTGATCAAATTACAGATATATCATTCAAGGTCCCATGTCAACAAGTATGGATACCATAAGGATAAGATAATTGTATAAATTAATTAGTCTATTTCCATACTAGACTCTCTTATGATTATGCACAAGATATTTTCTCTTTTATCTGCTATTTGTAACTACTAGCATGATATGACTCATTATTGTTTCTTTCCTTACTAACATATCTATATTCATATGCATTCAAACAATTATTTCTTGTATTTTTCTTGCTTAGTTTTATGATCTCCCTTCTTATGGACGAAATCATATGATCTAACATTTCAATGGCGGTATTCCTTACAAATCTACTTTCTTAATTGACATATCAATTAGGTAATCAGGGATTTTAGAATAATTAGAAGAGATATACGGTGTTACATTTGATCATGCGATTCCAATCTATAGCCTCCACCTCAATTTATGTATTTGCATTTTTCAATGAACCATTTTAGTTGTGGAAGTGTAGTAGTTTTTACAGATGCCTGCATCGGAATTTCTAATTAATTAGGTCATTGGAGATTCAACGACAGGTGGCATATGAAATTATTGAACCAAGTGATCTCTAATAATGTTATGGCCATTACACTTCACCTTTGACTAATTTACTCATTCCCAAGTGAGATTTATTAAGCTCTAAAGGAAATCAAGTTTCCCATACCTTCCAAGCCATTAAATGAGGTGATCAAAGCTAGTTCTAACTCCTAAAAATGCATTGATATGTTAAAATGGTGGTGACAACTTTAACATATTGATCTCCTATCATACTAACAACATATATTAGTTAGTATATAGGTTCGAATATCTCCACATTAGAAAGATATTTATATTTAAGCCATAGAGCCTCCCTACGATGTAAGTTATAAATATCCTTCACAAGCAATAGAATAGAAGCTAGAAATGCTTATGCAATAATTAAAATAAGAATATAAGAAACTATGAATCCCTAGCACCATCCCCATACCATATTCTATAATAAGGTTTATCCCAAGGGGGTGTTCCTATGAGTCTAACAAGTAACAATATTATATTATACCTAGGATTATAGGCTCATGTCGTGGTTATACATACAACAAATTTTCAGGCTCATCTAGATATAAGATGCTATAGATTAATGCATATTCTCTTTTTAGTTTTTTTTTGGTTTTTGAAAAAAAAGGAGTAACAAATGGGTCGATTTCATATTGTGGAGGCCATATTCTTCATTTTTTGGCTAAGTTTGGACTGCGTGGGTCGTGACATCGTCTAGAGAGGAAACAGTCTTGTTTGTGAGGATGACTTAATTTCTGTTGGATGCTTACAGTTCCACATCTACAATGATCCCCACACTTCATCCAAAAAGGGTTGTTATAGCGAAGTAGGGTTGTTACATCCAAAAAGGGAGCTGCAATCCATATTGACACCTACAAGATTCTACTACAGCATTGTTGGGTAATCTCATTGTAGTCTTCCTTCTTATTGCGACTGTGCATAACGTTTCTAGGTAGTGAAGGAGGGTGCTGCAAAATAATAAGGGATTCTGAGAAGAAGAAGATTTGGGTTGTTTTGAGGAGCTGGCAGGGCAAGGCATACACCAAAGAAAAATCGAGACACCAAAGATAACTTCCATAAATCATTGTGCATGCCTAGGAAGCTACAAGTTAGAGTTAAAGTAATTTAATATTTGCTTGTCCACCTTACAACTGTTGTTATAGTCCTTGTAAACTCAAATTTATATGAATATGATATTTAGTGTTTTTTTCCTCGTTATTTATGCAAATCAATCTCTATTGCATTTGCTGTCCACTATTAGCACTACAAAAATAAAGATCTGGAAATTTTAGTCTATTAATATACAAGCCAAACATTGCACATACGATGGCACTAATTTGCGTACAGACTTAAAAAACATTGAGATCCAAAATAAACTGTTTGTGTTACACATCTTTCTGCACTGTCTAACTTTCTTCTGCAACAGAATTCTAGGTTTCTGTGCGTTCCCTTCCACGACGGAATTCTTTCTGGAAGGAGGGAATCGAAAGTTGGCTTTTCGACTTTTGACACTTCCAAAACAAGAGTTTCTGCACAATGCTTCTTCCTCGACATCGATCTCGATCATTGAGATATCAATTTCGCAACCATCTTGATTTTTCATACAACTTACTTTTTCATGCAGCGAAATGGATTTTTGATCATTCGATAAGTGTCCCCACCAAATCAATGGTGGATTCCAAAATTTATTAACCGCATTCCATAGAATATCGTGCACATGAAAAAAGTTTCAAAGCTTACAAATTCTCCTAGCGATATCACTATAAACCATCGATCTTCCCCATGATCGATCCCCACTCTATGATCTTGTTTTATTTGAGAGATTGGTTAAGGTTTAACCCTCTACAAAACTTCACTTAATTGATCACTAACATGATCAATTCTTCTCTACAATTTGGAAACTATGGTAATCCAAATCCACAGAGTTTATATACAGGGTTATATGGAGTGAATGCGGGATGAATTCATACTTATACAAAACTATATGAAGACATGAAATCCATCAAAACCACACATAGAGTCTAATCCTCTATTCTTTATTCAATGAACCAGAAATTCAAATACACATACATAATTCTACTTGTTCACTCCTCACTCACTCTTCTATGCACCTCTCATTCCTCCATTCGTGCTATGTGTAATTTCTCTCCCTCTTAAGTTCTATGAGATAATAAAATCTTATTTGAGCTATCCTCAAACCTCTATGACCTATCCTAAGGTCTGTGAGATAACCTAAGCTTCTGTGAGCCAACAAGCTCTGTAAGCTAACTAAGCTGCTAAGAAAATAACTCGAAATGATTTAAATACAAGAGGATTATGTTTCCAGATCCTATAACAATGGAGTAGAGTCCTTATTGATCTATGCTAACTCTATGACTCACAACTAACTCAATCCTAACTATTACATGTGGAAAAGGATCTAGATTCCTTATCCATTCTATTCATCTTTTACAAAATAAATCAAATTACAAATGTACGAGACCCTAGGTCTCTTAACAATTCCCTTGGGCCTTGAACTTGTGAAGTCATGAATGACTATTCCCTCTTGACCCTATGCTCCTGCATCAACATACCAGTAGTACATTGAATATAAAACCAACTAAGACTATTTGGCATAGCTCAGTGGTATTTTTGACAAGTGTTTTTATGAAATCCCTTAACCAAATTACATAATAAAATAAGCCAAAAAAATCAGCATGATTTGATGGGTGTCATTATAGTTTACTATTCAAAGCATATCCCCCTTGTATAAAAATTGAACCCTCTCACTTCCTTTAGATAAATCTTTTTCATTCGGCATTGTCTCGTCATGTTGAGTGGAGATGAGAACTATGTGAATGCGTAGAGGAACATGCACCACTCTCATTTTTTTACTCAATGGTTACTTATGTTTTTCCATTAGGCCTCAACTAGGAGTAGGTTCCATTCTTTCTGACCTATATGATATTTTCTCCCAGCTTGGTAGCCAACACATGGGTGAGAGGCATCAAATCATGGGTTTCATTAGTTACATAACTAGCCCAATAAAGGGTAGCTAACCACGTACTAGACCTCACACAAACTTCCATCCATACTAACAGATCATGACCTAGTCAAGCAGTACACAATTAGGCTACCAATAGATTTACACACCCTCACGACACCCTTAATAACCCATAGTAGGTCATGGTACCTTCATACACAGGCTTTGGACCCTTCATAATCCTCAACGCACTTTCATCCAGTCACGATAGTCCTAACAGACTTAAGACATGTCACAATAACCTTTAGCAGGCTCAAGAAAGGTCATGGTTTTCTCTAGAAAGCATTATCAGAATTTACACATATGAAAATGATGCAAAAAGGAAACAAAAACTGAATATGAATACTTTGATGAATCTCAGAAACTTAAAAAAATACTTTTCATTAACACTTCCAAGAAAGTTTATAGAGCTACAATCCAAGCATAGAGGCTTCAAAAATGAAATTCGAACCATTCCTCCTCCATAGAGTTTACATTTGTAGTGCAATTTACCCCCGAGACGTATCTCGAAATAGGGCATCAAAATTAGTTACATTGCGGGAATCAAATCCGAAAGTATGTCCTAAATCCTAACAAACTCTAATGTGGCAGATGTGTCGTGCCGATAAAACATTTTGGGAAGGTACATTGTGCTACACGTGACCAATCAAAGAGGGAAATATCGACATCTAGGGCTTTCTTAATGAAAACGACAACTCCGAGCATATTTTTAACAGAGTACGGCTAACTCAGCTTCTGGTGGGCCTTCCAAGCCGATAATTTCTCACTCTATGTATATATTTCCACTACTGATCTGTAGGAGTGGCCATCTCAAATAGCTCCTTTAGGATAACATCTGGTTGAATCAGGGAGAAAGGGCCAATAGCAGGGATATCTGATTTGACGGTCATGAATTGAACCAACAGCCCAAAGTCCTTATTGAGTTTATCGATGATTACCTCTCCCCTTAACCCACCATTCATACCCTCAAACTTTGCATGGTTTACTCTTTCCTAGTTCATGATTTCGACATATTTTCTCTAAGAGTTCTTTCCTAGTGCAATATCCATTGTTCAAATGTAAATGGATAGATGTACACAAGAAGAATGGAATGAAAGTTGATGAAATTGGTTTTACCATGGTGAATTTGAAGAGATGCTTCAGTAAGGATAGAGTGCAATATGATCCATTTATTATAGCATCACAAGCGAAACATGTATTTTATGTACAAGATCCGGTAGAGAGTGAATGGTGTGTAGTTTTGACATGCCCTCCCAAGGAACCAGGAAATCGTAATAGATATGAATTGGAGTATGCAGATTTATCAAGTGTTGCAGATTTTGAAGGGATGAAATGCAAAGACGATGAAGATAGAGGTGATGGTGGCATGGATTATGTTCGAAAATATTGTGAAGGCACATGGTTAAATGTTGTTCAATAAGTAGCATGCATGATTTATTTATCAGTTTGCATTTAAGTTGTATCTGTGAAAATTTATATCTTAGATTATTACTTGGATTTACCTTTCATTGATATAGTTTTTGTTATGCTATTGTTTATGCATGGATCTTATCTATTTTATTCTGTTATGAAACTTTCATTTATTTTTATAGTAGATATATTGGGTGTGGGGAATTGAGAGTGATGTGAGAGGGGGGAGGGGCCATATGAGCTTCAACCTTCACGTGGTTGGCCCTATTTAGTAGAGAATAAGATATTCTTGAATCCAAAATATTTTCATTCAGGTATTTTGATTTCAGTTTTTTATAATTTCATATATGTTATTCCTTTTTTTACATATCTCTCAATCACTTATATGAACATACCATTTTGACATGATATATGTAGGTCTTTTCTACGGAAAGGAATATAATGACAATTTGTATGGTTCTCTAATGAATATTTGTAAGTTATCACAATAACAAATTTTTCAATTAGATATCTTATTGTCGTTTCATTGAATATAACGTGTTGATTTCTTCATTTTAAGTACAATTGTACTTGTCTATTTTATGAATTGATTTTATTGCACATTTGTTGAAGGAAAAAAGTTGATTGCGGGATAGCTATTGACCATGGGAAGGTAATGTAATGAAAAATATTGAAAGGATTTAATTACAACATATTTATTACAACCATACGTATAACGGATTGATGGTGTAACAACTAGTTTGTGTGAAATATTTGTGTAAAGCATAGAGGACACCAAGATCACCTGACTTTATTGGCATCGGAGCTGAACTTTGAGGTATATATCCTTATTATCAATACAATTTCAAAATTCTTTGGGAGTATCACCTATAGGCTTCCTTTTAAGCATTGGGAGTATCACCTATAGGTCTCCTGAAGCTGCCCTGACCACTATTAAATGATTTTACATAATGTAGTTAGCAATCCCATTGACTTCTTTTTAGTTTTTTGTGGCCATTGGTGGTAAATTCATTTCCTTCTAAGACATTAATATCAAAATATATATGAATCATATCCATCCTGTTTGCTAAAAGTGAGAAATTGAAGCACTTGTAGAATATTTCAAAATTTCTCCAATTTTTTTTTTTTGAAAATAAAAGGATTGTTTTACTGCATACTCACTTAGTTACATTTTGAATAATAGACCCAGAAACCACCTAACAAGTTTTGACAAGATTTATATTCGTACCAAAATAGAACCACCCATCCCTAAACAAAACATCCAAATTGTTCATGGTGTGCCCCATCTTGATTACATACATAAGCTTCCCATAAATAAATCACTACAACAACCACTAACAGATGACTGCACAAGACATAACAAAACAACAAGATTGTTAATGTCGTGCTCCATCCCTATTACATACATAAGTGGTCTATAGATCCTATCACTAGTGGAACCACTAATAGTAAACTAAACAAGAAACAACAAGAGAAAAAACACAGGGGCCTCAAACCCAACCCTGGGAAGACACTCCTGGAGAGGAGCGCTTGGTCTACTTCATCTTCCCAGAGGTCTCCCTGGTAGTCATGTTGATTGGCTTAGCCATGCTCGTCCCTCCGACCTCAGCCTACTCCATCCTTGCGTGGAATAATTGAATCCCTATATTTGTGGCCATGAGGTCTATCTTTCTATGCATTGGCCGACAATCAAAGTTGTGATCCTGCACAAGACATAACAAAACAACAAGATTTTTAATGTCGTGCTCCATCCCTATTACATACATAAGTGGTCTATAGATCCTATCACTAGTGGAACCACTAATAGTAAACTAAACAAGAAACAACAAGAGAAAAAACACAGGGGCCTCAAACCCAACCCTGGGAAGACACTCCTGGAGAGGAGCGCTTGGTCTACTTCATCTTCCCAGAGGTCTCCCTGGTAGTCATGTTGATTGGCT
>LPNX010270851.1:178729-269852 GCA_001517045.1 Pseudotsuga menziesii
TCGCCATGCTCGTCTCTCCGACCTCAGCCTACTCCATCCTTGCGTGGAATAATTGAATCCCTATATTTGTGGCCATGAGGTCTATCTTTCTATGCATTGTCCGACAATCAAAGTTGTGATCCTTCCAAATTATTATAGTTTCTTCATCCCATTTTCGTTTTGCAGCAGCGCTAAGCGAAGACTACACTATCAGTTTCATGTTAATCCAATAGAGCATAAGCAATATGTCATAGGCCGTAGCCCTCCTGACTGTATTTCCATGGTCTATGACCCAAGATTCAACCTCATGACACAAATCCTCTTGGGGCATGGAATTAGATTTTTCCCATAAATAGTATGCTACTGATTCAAGTTGGTTGCGTGTCCCAAGAGGAACAAATTATTTGAAGCAGTCAACAGCCTCTTGCACTTGTATCTGTGCTCTAGTCACATGACCCTTGTCGATATTGTTGGCCGAGAATTTCCCCAACCCCAAGATTCCCTTGTGAGAGCATTTGGTAGCCATGGTGGAGATAGACTCTTCACTAAGCACTAGCGCTTCAAAGCAAAAAACACAGTCACGAGCCCTTTTGACACAAAATACACAAAAGAGGTCATTTAGCAAAGGGCAGAGCTGCTTCAGAATATAAGGGTGGTGGCCACCTCATCGTCATAATTGTTTTGTACTTGAACTTCGTCATTTTGTCATGTGCTATGAAGCTCCCTTATCCATCCCTTCAGGCCTGAAACCATACTTCCCATAATGCGTTCAAGCGTGGGAGAAAAATATATAGCATGAGGCAAAGTATTTAAAGCTGTTGCAACAATTTTATGGGCCATTGGATCTCAAATGAGGCTAGGATCCTCATTTGCAATAGTAATTCCAAACACATGCTCACTCATGGCCCAAAAATTACACAAATATTAGATAAATATTACCGTCGGTGAACTTGATTACACAATGATTTTGCACCCAACTTCTACAATTAGCTCGCTTGTATCTCATCGATGAAATGGAGTAACAACTATCAGATCTAAATCGACATTGGACTTAAATTGTTATAGGGAATATTTAATAATGTATCGTGCTAGTCGAGAATTTCTTCTATCACACTAGTTCGCACAACGAAATAGTTCTCTGCTATTGATCTATAGCAAGATCGTTCTTAACCTTTGATATTCTTCATCCTTGCAACGATTATTTTCCAACTTCGCTATAGATTCACCTTGGAATTTCTAGCTATTTATTTAGCAAAATTCCTCTTTAGTCATTGGTCGAATCACCTCTTGATCACCATCATCAACTTGTTAACCAATCTCTCCTACGCCGTGGATCTGCCACAGAATGCATAGCTAAAAGTGACTTACTTTGTGTAAATTTCAATACTCAAGAAATTTTCTTCATTCAACTGACCATATAGTCAACATGGTCACAAGATATGATTCAAATGGGAAATTGCTTCCAAACTCAATCAATAAACTCAATTAACCCAAAAATACAAGCATACGATCTTATTTCATAATGGTCCTTTATCTGAACCTAAATACAATGGATCGATCATTACAAACAATGACCCCTCTCTCTCTCTCTGTAAAATATGAGCTTGTTCCTCTTGATCGAACCTTCCTCAAGGTAATTAAGCTCCAATAAGATACTTAAAAGCTTCCACGAGCTAACAAGCTCTGTATGCTAAAGCTAAGTTATCCATCTAAATGACTCAACTGGATTAAATAAAACTCTTACTCTATTTTCTAGATCCCTCAAAGAAGGAACAAATTCCTTATTCGACTCTACTATCCTCTATGAATTACTATGTTTGATATCTGTTATTTTCCAGTAAGGTAACAAGCAAATCACTTTATTTTTGTTTATTCTGGTTTTTTTACTTTTGGGAAATTATTGATGAAAACTGTCAAGGATTAGAGTGAAGAATATCTTGCATGTGGATCATTTCTGCATTCAGAGTGACTTATGAGAATCCTATACATTGGGTATTTTTCCCTGCATTAAGATTTGGTAAGAATTAACATTTTGTTGACATCATGATTGTGTAATAGCTAATTTATTGACCTCCTTACAAATTGGGGTGATATCATATGATATTTGTTTAAAATGTACTTTATAATTGTATAAATGGTAACTAAAAGGATATTTCTATTGTTTATTTGTGCTACATATTTTAGAATGGGAAACATTTTAACTTTGATTTTGAATTTGGGTGCAGAGAAAAATTAGTGGATTATGCTCTTGCATTTGGAAAAATATAAGAGGGAGAAGGGTTTAAATACATTAAGGAATGCTTTGAAAATGGCACATTTCATCTCATTGGCCTTTTGAGTGATGGTGGTGTTCATTCATTGTGATGTCCCAAGTCTGGTGTGTAGACCTGAACACTTTAATTCTGTAATTTTACTTAAACAATTCTGAAATTTTAATTGGTTCACACAGAGCCTTCTCAGATTGGGAAAAATAAGGGTTTCTTTTGAGATATTTTGCAGAGGACAAGAGTGGTCAGTCATTAGAGGAAATTTGAGGTCTAAAATGTGCCTCCTAAGGAAAATAATAAAATAATAGTTAAAATAATAAAATAATAATTAAAATATTAAAATAATAGTTATTAATTTTGGAGGAAAAATGAAAAAAACTAATTTTTGTGTTTGTATTTTCGACATATATCCCTGTGTTTTTACTCAAATTCTGAGCAGGAAATATCATTGGATGTGGAATTTAATTTTTCATCCAATGAGTACCCACACTCCATACTTTTGATGGACCCCACTACCCCAAAAACAAGAAACACCTAAAAAAACGTGATGATGATGTCACTCCATACTTTTGACGGATCCGGCTACCCCAAAAACAAGAAACACCTGAAAAAATGTGATGATGATGTCATCATCACATTTTTGGAGGTGTTTCTTGTTTTTGGGGTAGCGAGGTCCGTCAAAGGTATGGAGTGTGGGTACTCGTTGGATGCAGAATTAAATTCCGCATCCAACGAGCTCTCCCGCTTGAAATTTGAGTAAAAACACAGGGAGATATGTCGAAAATATGAACAAAAAAGTAGTTTTCTTTTATGACAAATATGTCAATTCAACCATTATGGTTGACTCATTTTTTTGAAATTCTATTGGTTCTTGAATTCCAACTCACAAAATTTATTGTTCGCGCATTTTCTTATAAGGCCCATTTTAGACCCCAAATTTCCTCTAATGAGGAAGCAAACAAAGAGATTTCAGACATGGAATTTCATCTCCCCTAACACATTTAGATATGGTTCCATTTATAGTTCAAATTCTGCACCGCGGAAACCTGCTACCACGCTTTTGGGTAGCCAAACTGTGAAACTAAGGAGAGTAGTTCGGTCTGTTTCAACCAGAGGATTTTGGAAACTTGCAGAGGTTTGTTCCAACCTTAATGTAGCATAAAAAATGTATTTATATAGTTTTCTAAGGTTCTAGAAAATTTTAAGGAGTTCTGGGTGAATTTGGGGATTTCTGGTAGTTTTGGTCAAGGGAAACCTTGCGCATAGGACGATCCCAAAAGGTGGTATGAACAAAACAAAAATGGTTATGGAGATGGATATGGGAATTTAGGCCTGTTACTAACCCACAGGAACTGACAGAGCTTAGTTTGAATTTATAGAACTTGTTTTACATCAATTTTAGTAAAACTAGTTATTAAAAGCTAGTAATCTAGCTAGGGTCTTAAAAAAAACTATTAAATCAGCTTAAATGAATTTTTGTAAAAAATGATATTTACAAAAGAGATAATTATAATCTCTTTGAACATAAATACTTCTTTCAATCACTTCCCCAACATATAATATTTATTACATCACTCATATTCACTCAATCCCCCCATACATTGATAAAATAAGCTTTTTTATGAAACTGAGACAATATTCTTTAGGCTCTGAGATATATAGACCTGATAAATGTAATTTTAAGAATATTATGACACTACAGAACATAAATTACATTATTGAATGACCATTACAAAGATGATTCCAAAATTAAGGGGCAGTAGGCCCAAATCATGACCAGCAAGGAGCTGTGAGCATAAGTGAAGCATGGGCTTCACTGGAGGTCAACCTGAACTTAATGGAGGCTGAAACTAACTCTCATTATCCTCCAATGTCTGAAATATAACACTCCATACCTACAATAGAAGATAAGGGCATGGAAAGAGAAGGGAATGGAAGGCTTGGGCTCATCTCCCAGTAGTCAGAGGCACAACACACAGAAGCAATGCTCACATAAGCATAGTTCATCACACATAACAACCAAAATGAATAATGGAGTTGTAAATTCCCTTAATTAGACCTTGGGTGATTTTTTGAGCAAGTCCTTCACCTGTTGAACAATTAACCCACTTGCCAATCTTGTTCTTAAGCCATGAGTGCCCCCCCTTGATGGGATTAGCAATTTTGGTTTGCATATGATGTTTCCTTGTTTGTATAACTTAACCCAAAGTGGAAATTTGACCTCCTTGAGAAAAATAGCAAGTATGAATCTTAGTAAATGTTTCCATGTTTGTATCCTTCAATCCAAAATAGAAACTGCGTCCTCCTTGAGTAATTAGCAAGTTTGTGCATAAGGTAATATTTCCTTGCTTTTCATCCTTGCACCAAATTGGAAACTAATTTGGATAGTTTCTATATTTTCTATGACATGTTTATTTTTCCTTCTTTTGCATTGTTTCCATGTTTTCATCCTAGGCATGTTTCCTAATGCACCCTCCTTACTTGACAAGTCATTTCCACCATTAATTATTTTTCATAGTAATTAACTAATTAAAAATTACATGAATTTTGAAATTACATGCCTCCATTGTTTTAAATAATCAAAATTCCTAGGAATCATTAATTAATTCAATGTTTAACCCCTCAACACTTGACAAGGTCAACACTTTCAAGGCCCTTTCAAGAGAGGGACATGGCATTCACGATTATATCAGTTGCAGGTATTCTATATCTATGAATACATTATTATGAGTTCTTTATCTTAGAAAATATTATAGATTTATCTATGCTATGCAATTTTTAATCTTTGTATTTCTCCATATTGTAGTTGAATGCTTTTTATATCACCAGATTGGATTGAGTTGGGTCTAAATATGTTATAATTGTAGAACCCATTTATCTACCAACTTAAATTTTAATTTAACGCTACTCTTACATTGATCCATCAAGCAACCATTAGAAAAGGTGCTCATTATTATCCCTGAATAATTGAAATTCTAGTTAGATGTTCACTTCTAGAGTGTGTGTATGAACTTGAATGCCAAGTTTTCCCTACAAAACATTTTTTTATTATTGTTTTCTTCATTGAATAATTGCTGCATATGAAAATTTTCAAGTTTATCCAAATTATAAGGTCAAAGCCATTCAAACTACTTTCTTAGGTCTCTTGAGTCATAAGCAAATTTGGGATTATTAGTTGTTGGGTGTTATAACATCTAGATTAATTCACCTAATATTTAATTATCGACCGGGGTTGGTAGGCTTATATTTGACACAAAATATATGCGAAGGTAGAGCGGTTCCTATGGTGTCGTGGAAATATTTTAACAATCAAAAGATCGAAAGATCTTTCAAAATGAAAAACTGAGTCAAACTCCTAAGAATTCAACTATTAAAGTAATTAAACCGGAACAGAATAATAAACTAAATAATTGATAATTTCTTATAAATAAATAAATGTAAACTGAAAAGATACTATCAACAACTAAATTTTTAAATGGAAAACTAAGATGCAAGGAAGACCTAACTTATAAGCAAGTAGGAAAATTAATAGGAATGCCTTTGATTTCTGTCCTACAAGTCTTTTTTAGTAATCACACAATGTAAAAGGAACAACCTAAAAACATGCTAAGGATAACACATATAACACTGAATTTTACATGCAAATGGATAAATCAATCCAAATGCATGAACACAAAATAGTACAACAGTATAGAGGAATCAGAAACAAACTCAAGAAACAAAACATAAAATAGCTCAAAACATATTCAAGATAAAAATAAGTAAGGTAAATTTTAATGGAGTAAACTTTCTACCCGACCATTTGCACCGATTGGACGACCTGGCTTGCATGAGCTGTCACATCACGCGTTGCTGGTCGTCCTATCGGTGCAAATGGTCGGGTAGAAAGTTTACTCCAATTTTAATAAATAACCTAAAATAATCCAAATTTAACTTTAATGTAAAATAGAACTATCATCTAACTATTATAGTCAAAGCATACATCAAATATTAAATAAACAAAACTTAAAACAATCTCAAAACACATTAAAAACGAAATGATGGGCTAAATGACAGACTGAATTGTCGGTCTAAAAGGGGTGAATGAATGACGGTTTAAACGGGCTGTCCGAATGACAGTCTGCACAGTTAAAATAACAGAAAATAACCTGAATGATCTAATATTTAGCTGAATTTGTGCATATTAAATCTAATGCATAAAGGTAGGAAATAAACCTACTTATTAATCAAATTCGATAGTGAAATATACTTAAACAAATTCATGAAAAGAAATCATTGCATATTAATAAACAAACTGAAATTCAAATTGCATGAACTTGGAATAGAAAGGAAATAAGCAGAACTAAATTTATTTAACTTTACCAAAGTAATATGTTCTATCTAATTGCAAATAAAACTGAACAATAACCTAGAAATGAAATGACTGAAAGCAAATATGAAAGCAAACTATGCACGCAGTTAACTATTTAACCTTCAGAAATAAAATTGCATTACAGGAAATGAATGAAATAAACATGTACAACAATCTAATGAAAATAAATTAAAATAGCTACAACAGAAAGAAGAGAACGAAATTACACAGAAAGAATGAACCTGTGGTTCATGAGGGGCCCTCTCACCAATCAGGGGTGGTTCCTGGCTAACGCGTACTCAAACGCAATCATAAACATCAAAGAATATGACTCTTATTAAAACGATGGAACAGAGTTACATAATTCTTCTCTTCAAAAATGACTGTCTAACAAATGAAATGATCAACTCTCTAACTCTGTACATGGAGGTGTTTATATATAATGTTTAAAGGGATGAGCAAGTCGACCCTTTAGTGATCGAATTCTCTCTAAATTTAGTCAACCATAATGGCGTCTGACTAATAAAACTCCAACACATACTTGTTCTCCCTTATTCAGTGCGAACGGTTCTCTTCAGCGTGGTTGGTGAAGTGGTGGCGAGCATAAACAACATACATGGGTGAGTCATCTAGAACGTGACTCGTTCCATCATTTAAACGCTCATGATATGGTGTCAAACAAAGGAGGATGCAGGCTAGCGGATCATCTAGAATGCAAGCTTAATTACCCAGATACATGGAAAATAAACATTTTGCAGATTATTCCAATGTCTTAATTCCTGAAATTAATTCTCAACAGCGCGAAGTTGGTTTGGCAAATGGAACGATGAGTTGGACAATGAGATGGATATGTTGTGCACATATCTAGGATGAAATGTGATGTTTTTTTGTTGGTGCTCTAAGGACTAAGGTATGGAGTAACAACGTTTAAATGCCTGGAAACCTAGCAACGAATATCGCGGAATGAGCTGGATGATGAGATGGACATGTTGTGTGCATCACTAGCTGAATGCGTGTTTGTTGTTAATTTGTCCAAAAAGACTATATAACCTGCAAAAAAATATACATAAATTAATAAATCAAATGCGCGTCAAACCAAGTCAATTTTAATTAATAAAATCGTAAAATGATAATAATAAAATAATTTTATATAAACCTTAAATACATTCATACCTGCGATGAATAGTGATTTGTGTGACATAAAATATGCAAAAGATGACAAAACATATGTTTAAATGAGTAATTTAACTGCCAAAAATGATAACAAATCTGGGATCAAAATTCCCCCAAACCATAGAAATGCCAAGTCCCACTGTGTAAAAAGAAAAATAACTTAGGAAGAAGGTGGAGTTGCGCTAGCAGCTGCCTTTGACTTGGTAGATGAAGGAGGTGATTTAAACTTCAATCTTTTATCCTGTAACATAAAAAATAGCATGTATTTCAGAGTCAAACATTGTATGAATATTAAAATGGATTTGTTGAGTTCTTCAACATTCTTGATTTAATAGCTCTTAGGTTCAAGACAATTTGGCATTCATAAGGTTTGAAATTAATTCAACCATGTCCAAAGTAAAACTTTGGATAGGTTGAACGCATGACACGAAGGCATAGATTGCATTTTCAATAACCTTGATTAACAAAAAGATCAATCATTTGATAATTTACATGCATGATTGGGTAAGAGGATAGAATTACCAACAGTGGAATGATGACTAAAATTTTTTGCATCGATATGGAGGTGAAAACTACTTGCCCAAAAAAAACAAATTTGGTTAGCAAATTTAAATCATAAGCCATGTAATATCACAATGTTTTATTCAGATTGCTATTTGGTATTTCATTTGTACCTTCATTCAATCCTTCATATAGTCCTCCATATTGATTTTGATGTAAAAATATGCTTCATGCTATAACCAAGTTCCACTACTTACATTATCCTGAAAACACTTATCATTTGTTAGAGATAAATAGATCTGTCATAAATAATGAAAAATAAAAGCAATCTATTTTTTTTCTAATCCTTCCCCCCAAACCAAAGAAATGACATGTCCTCAAGCCATACAAGAGAGAAGAATTGACTGTTCCAGATAATGAGAATAAAGAGTTCCATCATGTTGTTTATTATTTTGTAAGAAAAATAAAAACAAACTAGTAAATGGAAATGATTCAGCTATGCGTATTCATGAAAAATATAACAGTGCTTAGAAAGACCACTTGAACAATAATATCATAACCAAAAGAATGCCATAGGAAAAACTAGTCATCCATGCCTCATTTTAAAGATATCCTGTCATCATAAAATATTTGAAGTGTACCCCAAAGTGTGTGAAATTTACAATTATGGGTCCCATTTCTAAGACAAGGACATCCTAGGTATGTGTTAATTTAGACAGTCTGGGCAAAGACCAACTTACATCCATTCTCAAATGAAATTATAAAAAAATGGTCATGACATATTTATTTTGAAAATGTCTCTTTATATTAGCATTGTTTTACGAGTCATGTGCATAGTGGTGTATTAACCAGATCTCTTTTACCCGATATTTCTCCACTGCCAGCAGGCCTGTTCAGTACCTTGGTGGGTTTACCTTGTTACCATGCAAGCATAGCCCTGCTTCCAGCGAGTCTGTTCAGTACCCCGATGGGTTTACTTTCATTTATCGAGGTTCCATGTTTTAAGCTTTTACTTAGCATTGACCCGCTTCTAGAAGGTCTGTTCAGTACCCCGGTGGGTTTTCCTTGTATAATGATATTAAATATTTGGAAGACAATTGGTACCAGAGCATGTTAAGTCCTGCTAAACACATAATTCAATTTTGTAAAATAAACTTATAAGTAATTTTGTAATGGCCTTAACCATAAATCATGTCAAAAGAGAATAACTTAAAGTTGTTCTTTAACCTTACAGTCCTTCTTCTTCATAAAAGAAAAGTAATGTTCCCCATAGAAAAAAATTCCACTTACTCTCGAGTTATCACCAAAATACTTGAGAGACAAGTTTTTATAACAAGTATAGGATGAACTAGTAATTCATAGGTGTCAGATAAGATTGTGAAAAATATGATAATGAAAGTAGGTCTGTCAAGGAACTGTTCAAAAGAGTAAATCAGAAATATACATGTTTGAATCAAGATACCAAAAACTATATGAATCATAGAAGAGGTGGTTAAGAATGATATACATAGGATTATAATTTTTTTGAATTTTCAGTATGAGCTGCAAATTTCAAAAGTACCCCAAGAAAGGTTAAGATACCTTATAAATGTTTAAGCGTACTTCCCTTTTCCAAATAATACTTCATTAGCTGCTCATAGAGATAATGTACTTGTAATCAAACTACAAAACCACTTGTTGGATGATTCAATTTATTCATGAAGACATATATAATAAAAAGAAAAAGAGCCCTTGTAAACAATCTATTATAAATGACTCTTATTTATTCAAAGAAACAAGCACATATTTACATATATACAAGTGGTGATAACCCAGAATACTTTTTTTAAGGATCAGGAGGAGGAGGAATAACCATTAGAGGAATTTTGGGGTCTAAAATGGGCCTCCTAAGGAAAATAATAAAATAATAGTTAAAATAATAAAATAATATTGATTAATTTTGGAGGAAGAAAGAAAAAAACTACTTTTTGTGTTTGTATTTTTGACATATCTCCCTGTGTTTTTACTCAAATTTTGATCGGGAGAGCTAGTTGGATGCGGAATTTGATTTTGCATCCAACGAGTACCCACACTGCATTCTTTTGATGGACCCCGCTACCCCAAAAACAAGAAATACCTGAAAAAACGTGATGATGATGTCATCATCACGTTTTTTTCAGGTATTTCTTGTTTTTGGGGTAGCGGTGTTCGTCAAAAGTATGCAATGTGGGTAATCGTTGGATGCAGAATCAAATTCTGCATCCAATGAGCTCTCCCGATCGAAATTTGAGTAAAAACACAATGAGATATGTCGAAAATACGAACAAAAAAAGTAGTTTTTTTTAATGACAAATATGTCAATTCAACCATTATGGTTGACTTATTTTATTGAAATTCTATTGGTTCTTGAATTCCAACTCACAAAAACTTATTTTGGCTCGTTTTCTTATAAGGCCCATTTTAGACCCCAAATTTCCTCTAATGTTCTTCTTCAACTAATTCCACTTAATTCTGCTGCAAAACATTCTGTATAAAATCCTGTTTAGATGTCGGTTGGTGATAAATCCTGAGTCTATGTCCATTTACTACAAAGGAAACTTGTGAGACATCAATTGTTTTAATTTCTACTGATCCGTTGTTAAAGGCTGTAACTACTTCATATGGTCCCATCCAACGGGTAGTTAATTTCCCTTTACAATTTTTAAACTGTGAGTCGAATAGTAGTGCCCAATCTCTAGTATTAAATTGCTTTCGCTTAATAAATTTATCATGCCATGTCTTTCATTGATTATGTATTAGAATGGTTCTTTGGAGTGCATCTTGTCTAATCTAAACTAGCTCATTAATCTATAATATCCGTTGTTTATGTGCTTCATCCAAATCCATGCCTAATTGTGCTAACATACAAAAGGTTTTAACTTGAAATTCAATAGGTAAAAGGACTTGTTTTCCATACACTAACTCATAGGGGGTATGTCCGGTAGTGTTTGTCCATGTTATCCTATAGGCCCATAAAGCCTCTGGGAATCTATCTTCCCAATCCTTATGATGTAAGTGAATGGTTTTGGTTAAATTGGCTTCTAATACTTTATTAGTTTATTCTACTTGACCATTAGCTTGAGGGTGATAAGGTGAAGACTTGCAGTGTCAAATGCCATATTTCATAGTGAGTTCTTTCATTAATTTAGAAGTAAATTGAGTACCTTGGTTTGTAAAAAATTCTCTAGGTACACCAAACCAAGTGAATATTTCTTCATATATGAATTATACCACTGATTTCTTTGTGGCCCTAAACAAATCTTTGGATTCTACCCATTTGGTGACATAGTCCGTACAAACCAAGATATATTTCTTTTTCCAGACATGGGAGAAATTGGTCCTACAAAATCAAGAGCCCATTTCTCAAAGGATTCAATCATGACTTGTGGTTGTAGGGGAATCTAATAAGATGACGTGGGTCTACCCATTCTTTGGAAACTATCGCATCCTTTGACATATTTGGCATCATCCTTAAAAAAATTTGGCCAATAATAACCATAATGTAATACTTTGTATGCCATCCCTTTATCAGAAAATTTCCTCCACAAGGTCCATCATGGCATGCATGAAGGATGTTTGTCATTTCATACTCTCAGATGCATCATCGAATAATAAGATCTGGACCAGTGCGGAAGAGATCATTATCAACCCAAGAATAATTGGAACTCTAAACTATAATACGATGCTTCTCATGTGGGGACAAATGGTTTGGTATTTTCCTAGTTTCTAAATAATTGGCAATATCTGCAAACCAAGGGTTTTGAACATATACATCAAATAAATGTTCATCAGGAAAAGTGTCTTCAACAAGTTTAGTATCGTCTTCACGTTGAATATGGGAAGGAAATATGCTACTAGATTTTCTTTACCAGGTCGGTCAATAATGGTGATGTTAAATTCTTGCAATAGAAGAAGCCACTGGGTCACTCTACCATTGGTAATTGGTTTATTCATTATAAATCTAATGGCCGAGTGATCAATATGCACAAAACTTCGTAACCTGTAATGTAATGGCGAAATTTATTAATAGAATAAACTACTTCCAAAAATTCTTTTTCAATAATAGTGTAATTTAGTTCAGCAAGAGTCAAATTCTTACTAATAAAATAAATGGCATAAGGTGCTTGTCCCTCTTTTTGGCCCAAGACTCCTATGGCTGTATCAGAGGCTTTAGTGGATATATGAAAAGGAAGGGACCAATTGGGACCCCTAAGTATTGTTGCTACCGATAGTTTATCTTTTAGAATTTCAAAATCATTTTGACAAGATTATGTCCACTGGAATTCTACATCATTTGTAAGCAATTTAAACATTGGTGCAGCTATTGTAGTGAAATTTTCAATAAAGTGGCAGTTATAGACTGCATGACCAAGAAAGCTTCTTACCTCTTTCTGAGTTTTGGGAGACAGAAGGCCAACAATTACTTCGATCTTAGAAGGATTTACCTTAATTCCTTGGGAGGAAACATGGTGTCCTAAAACTATACCTTTTGTCAGTAACATTTTACATTTTTCATGACTAAGGGATAAATTTGTTTCTTGACATCAGATCAAGACCTTCTCGAGGTTGTTAAGGGCTTCTTGAAAATTATTACCATAGGTTGTAAATTCGTCCATTTATACCTCCACACAGTCATGTATAAGATCAGAAAATATTCCTAAGACTGCTCGCTGAAAGGTTGTAGGTGCATTACATAGGCCAAATGGAAAAACTCTATAAGTGTATGTTCCGCAAGGGCATGTAAAAGTGGTATTGTCTTGATCTTCAGGTGCTTTTAAAATCTGGTTGTAACCACTATATCTGTCAAGAAAGGAAAAATATTGTTTACCTGACAGAGTATATAACACTTTATCAATAAAGGGTAAGGGAAAGTAGTCTTTAAATGTGGCTTTTTTTAATTCTCTAAAATAGACACAAATGTGCAATTTCCTTCTGACTTTCTTTGGGACTACCACTAAGGGAGACACCCATTTACTATCAAATATAGGATAGATGAAACCAGCAATGAGGATTTTTTGTAATTCTTCTTTCACTACATCCTTTAAAGAAGGATTCATCCTCCTCTGTGGCTTCCTTACAGGTGACATATTTGGATCCATGTAAATATGGTGAATACAAGTGTCAGGGTCTATACCCTTCGTATTAGTGTATTCCCATGCAAATGATCCAACTTGTTTTTTAATAACTTTAAGTAGTTGTGCTTGTTGGTTTTCACTTAACCCTATGTTTAGATGTAAAAAAAATTTAGGGCCAACCTCACAAGGTAGAGTATAGGGTCATGTATGCTCTTCAATCATGAAGACACAAGGTGTTTCTGTAAACATTGAGAGATCCATATTCTCTTGAAACTCGTCTCTGAAAATATGGTCGAAGTGAGCAAAATACTGAGGGAGATCTATACAACTTGTCGAAGAAACAAACTGATTTAATACATTCTCAGTGGTTTGTTCCTGAAGTTCCCAGGAGAAATCACTAGGGAGGGAGAGTTCATCAAATTCTTCATCCCCAAAAGAACAATTTAACCACCATGAGTTTTCAGTTATTGGTTGTGATGGGGGGTATAATATAAGTCTTTGTGTAGAAAACCCATTGGAAATAGCCATCTCTCCATCCCTACATTATAAAATCATTGGCAATGGCTAACCATGGTATTCCCAAGATAATAGGATTACCTTTTGAAGGATCCTTTGATTCTATGACTATAAAGTCAACAAGGTATTCCCATGAGGCTACTAATATGATAATGTCATCCAGGACTACAGTAGGTTTTACCATAGTACGGTCTGTTAGTTCTAAGATGGAAGGGCTAGGTCGGAGAAATTGTCCTAACTCTAAAACTCCTAGGGCTGTGGTGGTCATCATATTGATAGTGGATCATAAATCGATTAATGTATTTTCTATGGTGGTATTGTTTATAATTACAGTCACTACTGGGGCTCTTGGGTTTGTATATTTTTCAATCTAGGACTAATCTATCATACATTCAGACATCTCTCCTATAACAAGAATTGTGAGAGGGTCCTTTTTATTCTTCCCTGAGCGTTTAATGCATAGCTCCTTTATTACCTTACTATATATTGGTATTTCCTTGATAGCTTGTAATAAAGGGATTTTGACACAGATATTCTTTAATTCATTCAAAATGTCATACTTTGGATGAACTACAGGTTTCTCGATCACTAGTCTTTCTAAGAATGTAGGATTTCTCTACTCCTGAATAGATCCTTGCGGAGGATGGGTGTGTACTGGAACCTTCAAAATGTTCACATCCTCCAAAATAGCATCATTCATGGGTTCATTTGAATCTTATTCTTCTTCATTTGCTTCATGAGTGATGAGTGATGACTTGGGTTTCTCATTCACAACTCTTCCAGATCGTAATTCAATCTCATGTACAGGTACAGTCGAAATAATATATGATGTAAGATTTTGCAACTCAATGCTGTTAAGAGCTTGAGTTGGTTTATTATTTGGGTTAGGTATCGGTTGTGCAGGTAATAATGTCGTTTGAGCAAGATTTGTGTTCTGAAAATGATGAGGTTGTTGTGTGATGAAACAAACTGGAGGTACAAATCCAAGAAAAATTTGATGGAAATTTGTTTGGTGCTAAGGATAAGGATGATTAGGTGTAGGGATAGGTTGTGACTGAGGGTATGGTTTTCCTCTCCACCCTTGTGACCAATATTTATGCTGTGTAAATTGAGGAGGAGGGTACTGAGGTGGCCAGTTCTGCCAACTTGAATTGTTCCATTGTTGAGGTGGTTGATATGGAGGATAATAGAGTGGGGGTTGTGGTGGAAAGTTCTGATATGCTGGTTGGTCTCTAGGCTGCCAGGGCGGCCTCTTAGATGTTTCAGCTACATCCCCACTCTTATAGATGGCTGACAACCCAGGAAAGGATGGGTAGTTATCTGTTGGATGCTCTTCTATACAGATGTGACATACAGAGATGTTGTTTAATGGACATTCCCTCTAGGTATGTTTGGTCCTACATCTTGGACAAAATATGCTCATTGTTGCTCCTTCTTTATCCTTACTTTTCTTGAATTGTAAAGCATCTAGTTGAGAACCCATTTCTCCGAAGATATCAGTTTTGAAATTCTCTAATAGGTTTCCTAACTCTACTCTTGTAAATCCACCTGAACTGGGAATGTTTCCTCTTACATTTCTACTATATGGCTCTCGAAATTTCTTCCCAACTTTCCCCCTACTTCTAGAATAATTTTTACACACATCATCGATTTGTGCAAAGTTTTTATGAGAAATATCGCTAGCTGCCATGAGATTAAGACTTTCTAACAAGTCCTCGAAGATCCCTTTAAGGAAAGGTGTACATATTGCATCTTCTCGGAGGTCGCTATATTTAGATTTATGTAATGTATAAATGAACCTCTCGAGATAATCCTCAAGGATTTCATCTTCAAGTTGTTGTATCTTGAATATATCATGTCGAGAGTCCTTAGTTTTGCAGTATTCTTGATATTTTTGCAAGAATGTAGTTTTCATATCGTCCCAAGTCCTGATAGTGAATTATTCTAATCCCATGAGCCATATCAAGGAGGAATCTTTTAGTGTAGTGTGAAAGAGTTTCAGTTTGTGAGAATCTTGTAGATAATTATAACTCCTACAAAGGATATTGAACTCGAACAGGAATGTGTCCGGGTCCTCATTATTTTTTCCATAGAAAGCAGGTAAGGAGGAAGGAGGGATATTTTTCATAGTTACATCCTACATAGTGTCTAAAATAGGGACCCTGAAGGTAGCCTAAGTTCAATTTTCCCCTTCTCCTTCGTCATTTCTAACTTCATCATGATCTCTGTTTTCTCCCCGTCTCTCCATATAAGCTGTATTTTTAATGTAAATATACCTACGAGGATACTTTCGAGGTGATAATGGGGGGTCCCAACGTTCTTTTTTGGGAGAGATCTTCCTCTGATCAACCGTTTTTTTATTGAATCCTAGAGGGATAGTATCTTCTACTATGGAATTTTCAATTTGTGAGATGACTGGATCTACGGAGGTTCCAAAGAGAGATTTTACCTAGGAAGGATCAACAACGTAAATGAAGTTCAGATCTCATACTAGTGAACAAGTTGTGTTATTTGTATTCAAAACTAGTGGAGGGTTAGAGATTCCTAGTGGCTAATCTTATTGAAATTCCTCATGGATGGGGTCCTTAGAGCCTCCTATCAAGGTTGATTCTCCCTCTATGGCTTCCCCAGTAAGATCCCATGAGGGGGTCTCTTCAGGTTTCCGGGTAGAACTACCTCCGACCGGTGTCTTTCAATACCTTTCTGGTGAGTTAGTAGTTGGGGAATTACGTCCCCTATAGAAGTTAGTAGGGATTTCAATAAGTTTTTCGATCTTAACAAATCTACCCTGAGGATATCTAAGTTTTCTCATGAAAAAAAGTTTAAACTAAAGAAAAACCTATGCTACTACTACTGCTGAATTTGGACGCATTCGTTATAACATATGCGCAGGTTCTTACCTCTCATCTTACCTCTCCCCTGCCACCAACCTATTACTAAAACTCATAATTATTTCTACTCTACCTTATAGAACAACTCCCTGGTAATGGCGCCAAAAATGTTGGGTGTTATAACATCTATATTAATTCACCTAATATTTAATTATCGACTGGGGTTGGTAGGCTTAGAGTTGACACAAACCATATGCGAAGGTAGAGGGATTCCTATGGTGTCATGGAAATATTTTAACAAACAAAAAATTGAAAAATATTTCAAAATGAAAAATCGAGTCAAACTCCTAAGAATTCAACTATTAAAGTAATTAAACCAGAACAGAATAATAAACTAAATAATTGATAATTTCTTATAAATAAATAACTTGAAACTTAAAAAGATACAATCAACAACTAACTTTTTAAATGGAAAACTAAGATGCAAGGAAGACCTAACTTATAAGAAAGTAGAAAACTTAATAAAGAAAACTTAATAAACAGAAACCGCTAGACAACTTAATAGGAATATCTTTGAATTCAGTCCTACAAGTCTCTTTCAGTAATCACACAATGTAAAAGGAACATCCTAAAAACATGCTAAGGATAACACATATAGCAATGAATTTTACATGCAAATGGATAAATCAATCCAAAGGCATGAACACAAAACAGTACAACAATACAGAGGAATCAGAAACAAACTCAAGAAACAAAACATAAAATAGCTCAAAACATATTCAAGGTAAAAATAAGTAAGGTAACTTTTAATAAATAACCTAAAACAATCCGAATTTAACTTTAATGTAAAATGGAACTATCATCTAACTATTACAGTCAAATCATACTTCAAATATTAAACAAACAAAACTTAAAACAATCTCAAAACACATTAAAAAAATTAAAAACAAAACAATGGGCTGAATGATAGACTGAACTATAGGTCTGAAAGGGGTGACTGGATGACAGTTTAAACAGGTTGTCCCAATGATAGTTTGCACAGTTAAAATAACAGAAAATAACCTAAACAATCTAATCTTCAACTGAATTTGTGCCTATGTAAATCTAATGCATAAGGGAAGGAAATAAACCTACTTATTAATCAAATTCGATAATGAAATATACTTAAACAAATTCATGAAAAGAAATCATTGCATATTAATAAACAAACTGAAATTCAAATTGCATAAACTTGGAACAGAAAGGAAATAAACAAAACTGAATTTATTTAACTTGATCAAAGTAATTTGTTCTATCTAATTGCAAATAAATATGAACAATAACTTGGAAATGAAATGACTGAAAGCAAACTATGCACGCAGTTAACTATTTAACCTTTAGAAATAAAATTGCATTAAAGGAAATGAATGAAATAAACATGTACAACAATCTAATGAAAATAAATTAAACTAGATACAACAGAAAGAAGAGAATGAAATTACATAGAAAGAATGAACCTCTGGTTTATGAGGAGCCCTCTCAGCAATTAGTGGTGGTTCTTGGCTAATGCTTACTCAAATGCAATCATAAACAAGAAAGCATACAGCTCTTATTAAAATGATGGAATAGAGTTACAAAATTCTTCTCTTCAAAAACGACTATCTAACAAATGAAATGATCAAATCTCTAACTCTGCATATGGAAGTGTTTATATACAATGTTTAGAGCGATGATCAAGTCGACCCTTTAGTGGTCAACTGCTCTCTAAATTTAGTCAACCATAATGGCGTCTAACTAATCAAACTCTAACGCATACTTTTTCTCCCTTATTCAGCATGAACAGTTCTTTTCAATGTGGTTGGCGAAGTGGTGGCGAGCAGAAACAACGTACAGGGGCAAGTCTTCTAGAACGCAAGTCATTCCATCATTCAAACACATGGACTGGTGATGTGGTTTCAAATGAAGGATGCTACAGGCTGGTGGATCATCTAGAATATGAGCTTCATTACCTAGACATGTGGATAGTAAACAGTTTGCAAACTGTTCCAAAGTCTTAATGCCTGAAATTAATTCTCAACAACACACGGTTGGTTCGGCGAACTAAACGATGAGATGGATTGTGAGTTGGATATGTTGTGCACATATATAGGATGAAATGAGATGTCTATTTGTTGGTGCTCTAAGGACTAAGTTCTGGATTAACAACATTTAAATGCCTGGAAACCTGCCAACGAATATCGCACAACGAGTTAGATGATGAGCTGGACGTGCTATGCGCATGGCTAGTTGAATGCGTGTTTGTTGTTAATTCATCCAAAAAGACTATATAACCTGCAAACAAATATACATATAAATTAATAAATCAAATGCGCTTCAAACCATGTCAATTTTAATTAATAAAATCATAAAATGATAATAATAAAAGAATTTTATATAAACCTCCAATACATTCATACCTAGGATGAATAGTGATCTGGGTGACATAAAATATGCAAAATATGACAAAACATATGTTTAAATGAGTAATTTAACTGCCAAAAATGATAACAAATATGGGATCAACAAAAGTTTTTCTTAGAATTACAAATGATGCAATCTTGGTGTTAATATTTTCCCCTTTCCCCAATTCTTAAAGGGTTCTAGCTCAATGGTAGAGCGCCTACTTTACAATCAAGAGGTTGAAGGTTCAATTCCTTCGTGCCCTAATGATATTTCAATATTGATTTTTTAAATTATGGCTACGAAGGGGGTTCTAAACTGACTTCATATGTCACTATGAGGGGGGTTCATAACCGCCCCCAAAGGTTTGTAAATAGTTTTAGGGGGGGGAGGGGTTCGAACCACCTCTATAGGTACCTATGAGGGGGGTTCATAACCGCCCCCAAAGGTTTGTAAAGCATTTTAAGGAGGGTTTTGAACTGTCTCCGTAGGTACCTACGAGGGGGGTTTTGAACCACCTCCGTAGGTACCTACTAGGGGGGTTTAAAACCACCCCCATAGTTTTATAATAGAGGCTTTTAAGGTTATATTCTAACCACCCCTATAGGTACCTACGAGGGGGGTTTATATCCTCCCTTAAAAGTTACTTTTGGGGGGGGTTTATCACCGCCCCAAAAGTCACTATTCGGGGCAATTTTCATCTCTTCTAGGAACAGCCCTAAAATTGCAAAATTTTAGCGTCAGTGCTATTAGGGGTGGTTTTGTAATGACTTCCTCCATATCCAAAACCACCCCAAAATCACTTTGGGGGGGGGTTAGAACCACCCCTAAAAGTCACTTTTAGCAGTGGTTTTGGCATCTTCTAAAACCGCCCCTAAAAGTCATTTTTTTTGGCATCAGCGCTATTAGGGGAAATTTTGTAAAGATCGTAGCTGAACTCAAAACCACCCTGAAATCACTTTTGGGGGCGGATCAAAACCACCCCTACAAGTCACTTTTAGGGGTGGTTCTGATCTCTTCCAAAACTACCCCTAAAAGGAAAAACTTTTGGCATCGGTGCTATTAGGGGTGTTTTGTAAAGACCACTATGGAAGTCAAAACCACCCCCAAATCACTTTTGGGGGTGGATCAAAACTGCCACCAAAAGTCACTTTTAGGGGTGGTCCTTATCTCTTCCAAAATCGCCCATAAAAGGAAAAACTTTTGGCGTCAGTGCTATTAGGGGTGATTTTGTAGAGACCTCCTCCGAAGCCAACACCGCCCCCAAAAGTCCCTTTTGGGGGGGGGGTTAGAGCCACCCCCAAAAGCATCTTTCGATGGGTTTAGAACTATCGCTAAAATTCACTTTTGAAGGGGGTTTAGAACCACCTCCAAAAGTCACTTTTGGGGGAGGTTTAGAACGGCCCCTAAAAGTCACTTTTCAAGGCGGTTTTAATTTCTTCCAGAAACACCGCTAAAAGTCAAAAGTTTTAATGTTGATGCTATTAGGGGCATTTTTGTAAAGACCACCACCAAAGCCAAAACTGCCTCTAAAAAAGACTTTTGGAGGCAGGAGACAACCACCCCTAAATGTCAAAATTGTTGTAGTGTATTGTGCACTCTCATGCTAGCAGACAATGCCATCCTATATGAAACTGGTCCTATCTTATCAATTATTTCAAATTGTCCAGAATATCTACCTTCCAACTTGGAACAACTCCCTAATTTTAGGGAAATTTTCTTGGGTTTAACTCTCAAGTACACATGATATCCAACTTGAAATTCGTTAGGCACTCTTTTCAAATCTGCATAACATTTTTTTTGTCTATCCTAGAATGATTTCAAGTTCTATTGTATATTAACAATTTTCTTCTCTGTTTCTTGAAGCATCTATGTCCCAAGCACTACCCTACTCACTCGATTATCCTAACCTAATGGAGTTCTACATATTTTAACATACAATGCCTCAAATGGGATCATTCCTATTGTTGCTTTCTAACCATTGTTGTATGAAAATTCCACCAAGTGTAGATAATTCTCCCACTTAGATGGTTTGTCCATGACGTACATCCTTAACATATATTTGAGAACTTGATTCACCCTTTATTTTTAGACATCGTTTTGAGGATGATATTCTATACTAAAGTTTATCTAAGTTCCAAGTTCCTAAAACAAACGTTTCTAGAATTTGGATGTAAATTTTTCATCTCTATATGAAATTATGGTCTTGAGTAGTCCATGCAATCTGAGTACCTCTTTCATCAATATACTGTTAGAATTTTTAACATTAAGCTAGCATTATATTAGGATCTTTTTACTGAGAGAATAACAAGCATAGCAATCAAACACAAGAGACAATGAACACAATGTTTATCCTTGGGGAAACCATAAATGGAGAAAACCCTGCAACTTCCTCAGAGATAGAATTAGCACCAAAAGTAAAACCCCAAAATAGTAAGATGATCTCCTAATAGCAGTAACCTCTTGCTTCCTAGTCCCAGTGTCTTCTTCTTCCTCAACTATGTGCTACAACTAAGTGTGAGTGAGTGTGTGATAAATAGAGAGGCTAGCTCTCTATTTATACTAATTTTTGACTTGACAAAACCCTACTAGGGCCGACTTCTCTAGGAGATTCTAATAACCCTAGTGCCCTGGAACTGTGGGGACTTTAACCCTTGATCAATAGGAGGGTTACCCACAATGACTTGACATGACTTGTTTACATTATAGAACCTCCCAATAGGAACATCGAGGCATGACATGACTCAAGTACATTACATACACATCCCAAAATAAACATCGGGTTACAATACATAAGAAATACAAGTGAATAAATTCTGAAGTCACAATTACATCAACACTCCCTCTTAACTAGGAAGGTATTCTCTCGACACAATTTATCAACACAAGTCTTCTTCTCTGTATCATCTGGATCATCATCGAGTCCCCGTCATATTCAAGTCATCTTCATCTTCAAGTCATGTTCATCTTCAAGCCATCTTCATCATTAGATCTAGATCATCACTCGATATGGATCATCATCACTGCATCTGGATCATCACTCGATTTGTATCATCATCACTTGATCATCACGAGTGCTATCTCATGATTCTTCTCATCATAGGAAGTTCTACAGAGCCATCCATTTTTCATGCTGGATGTACATCTATAGATCCAGTCCTTTTTCATACTGGATGTATCATCACAGAGCTAGTCCTTTTTCATACTAGATGTGGCATCCACACAGAGCTAGTCCTTTTTCATACTAGATGAGTCTTCAGAGAGCTAGTCCTTTTTCATGCTAGATGTGGAATCCACATAGAGCCAGTCCTTTTTCATACTAGGTGAGTCTTCACAGAGCTATTCCTTTTTCATACTAGATGTGGCATACACACAGAGCTAATCCTTTTTCATACTAGATGAGTCTTCACAGAGCTAGTCCTTTTTCATACTAGATGTGGCATCCAAATAGAGCCAATACTTTTTCATACTGGATGTGTCTTCATAGAGCCATCCCTTTTTCATGCTGGATGTGGAATCCAGATAGAGCTAATCCTTTTTCATACTAGATGTGTCTTCACAGAGCCATCCCTTTTTCATGCTGGATGTGTAATTATCACATACACCTGACAATGGAAGGAACCAATCCTCTCACCATGTCATAGCTCTTACATCTAACCATGGAAGGAACCAATCCTCTCATCATGTCGGAAGGGCACAACACTTACATCTGACCATGGAAGGAACCAATTCTCTCACCATATCAGAAGGGCATAGCACTTACATATGACCATGGAAAGAGCCAATCCTCTCACCATGTTAGAAGGGATCAGCATAGACACATTACTTCCTCTTGAAAGGAATCTCAATCTGGAGAACACCAAGCTTCTCCCTAAAGTACTCAAACTTCACCCTAGCCAATGGCTTAGTCAACACATCAGCTATTTGTTTGTCCGTCACAACATAATGGAGCTTCATTGCTCCTCTCTGCACTATATCCCTGATATAATGATACTTGATCTCGATATGCTTCGACTTGTCATGGAACACCGAGTTCTCCGACAACTTCACACAACTCTGGTTGTCGCAATATATACAAGTAGCATCCAACTGGAGATCAAATAAATCAGATAGTAGCTTTCTCACCCACACTACCTCATAACTAGTTGAACAAGATGTGACATACTCTGCTTCAGCTATACTTAGTGCCACATGGGACTACTTCATGTTAAACTAAGAGATCACACCTAATCCCATACCGAAGCAGCATCCTAAAGTGCTCTTCCTATCAATGGAACTGCCTGCTCAAACTGAATCAACATAACACGATTAATCTTCGGATTCACCTCGTACATGAGCCCATAATCAACTATACCCTTCAGGTACCTCAGAATATGCTTTGCAGCAATCAAGTGAACATGTCTCGGATCTGTCAGGAACTAGCTTAAGGTGTTCATAGTAGAGCAAATATCTGGTCTCGTATTCATCAGGTACATCAAGGACCCAATCATCTGATGATACATCATGGCATCAACCGACTTAGATGAAGCATCACTCAATAGTTTTAGGTTTGATTCCATAGGTGTGGTTAAGGCCTTGCAGTCTATCATCCCAAATCTCTTCAGGATCTCTATTGCATACTTCCCTTGTCCAAGGAAGATTCCATCCGCATTCTGCCACACCTCCATGCCTAGAAAATAATGCATCATACCCAAGTCCTTCATTTCAAACTCAATAGCAAGCTTCCTCTTCATATCAGCAATCAACCCATTCATAACTGTTATAAATAGATCATCTACATACAGTAGGAGCATCACTGGATTTCCATCTTCAACCTTATAGTAAAGGTTGGAATTTGCTTTACTCTTGGTAAAGCCCAAACTGGATAGAAAGCTGTCAATTCTGTCGTACCATGTCCTGGGTGCCTGTTTCAAACCGTACAAGGCTTTCTTCAATCCACATACATGAGACTCCCTATCATGTGTCTCAAAACTGAATGGTTGCTCCACATACACTTTCTCTTCCACTACACCATTCGAGAAAGTAGTCTTAACATCCATCTGGTGTATCTTCCATTTCATTACTGCAGCCAGAGAAAGTACTGATCTGATAGAAATGTATCTGGCTATGGGTACGAATTTTTATTCATAGTCTATTCCTTCTTTCTGGGAGAAACCACAAGCAACAAATCTTGCTTTATATTTTTCTATGCTACCATCTACAGCATGCTTGATCTTGTAGATCCATTTGGAAGTTACAACCGACTTCCCTTCTGGTCTTGGGAAAACATCCCAAACATCATTCTTCATGATCTATTGATACTCTTCGATCATAGCATCCTTCCATTCTTTCCGTTCTGTCACTTCTTCATAATTGGAAGGTTCTTTATCGATGAAATCACATAATAATGCTACATACCCAGAGCAGGATCCGGTCCTCTTTCTTTCTCTGTGATTCTCTTTTGGAGCCCCATTTCTTTCTGCACCTTGGATAGCTTCTTGTACCCAAGTAGGTTTCCTCTTGTGAGGATTATTCTCCTGAGGTGGATCTACAGGTTCTTGTGCTTCTTCAAATTATCGATCTTCTTCTTGAGTTTCTTTGTTCATGGTTATATCATGAATTTTGGGTGCTTCTACTTCTTCAGGTTCTTCAGCAGGTCTCTTTCTGGATTTGTTGTAAGCTAAGTCTTCATCAAATTTCACATCCCCAATGATGTCGATCTTCTTGAATCATGGGAAGTATATCTTGTAAGCCTTCAAGCTTTCAGAGTATCCCACAAATATACCCTTCTTTCCTGAAGGATCTAACTTTGTTCTCTTCTCTTTTGGAATGTGTATGTACACTGGACAGCCGAATATTCTGAGATGGTTGACATCTAGTTTCTTGCTGAAAAATAATTCTTCAGGTGTCTTGTTTTTTAGTACTCTGTGTGGAGTACGGTTCTGTACATACACCACTGTTCTGGCAGCTTCTACCCATAGATGCATAGGAAGATCTTGATCATGATGCATTTCTCTTGCATCTTCCATTAGAGGAAATTTCAACTCAAAATGGGCCTCCTAAAAAAATTAATAAAATAATAGTTAAAATAATAAAATAATATTTATTAATTTTGGAGGAAGAAAAGAAAAAACTACTTTTTTGTTTGTATTTTTGACATATCTCCCCGTGTTTTTACTCAAATTTCGATTGGGAGAGATCATTGGATGCAGAATTAAATTTCACATCCAACGAGCTCTCCCGATCGAAATTTGAGTAAAAAAACGGGGAGATATGTCGAAAATACAAACAAAAAAGTAGTTTTTCTATGATACCTATCCCCAAATTTATATTAAAAAAGTGTTTAAGACCTATACGGTATTTCAAATTTAAAGCAATTTCATTGGCTAACACATGATGACATGGAATTTGAGTTAAAGTCAAAAGGCCCATTTTGAGTTGAAATTTCCTCTAATGCATGATAGTTCTATTCTTCCTTTCTGCAATCCCATTCTGTTGTGAATTATATGAAGTGGATAAATCCCTCTTAATCCCTGAGTCTTTGCATAACTCTTTGAATTCATTTGATGTGAATTCTCCACCATTATCTGATAAAAAATTCTTGATCTTCCTTTCAGTGTGGTTCTCGATCAAGGCTTTGAATTCCTTGAACTTGCTGAATGCTTCATCTTTGTTCTTCATGAAGTATATCCATGTCTTCCTAGAAAAATAATCAATGAAAGAAACGTAGTATACATACCCTCTCAATGAACTAGATGACATCGTACCGCATACATCGGAGTGAATGATTTCCAAGATTCTTTTTGCCTTGCTCTGGCTACTTGGAAATGTCTTCTTTGTGTTCTTTCCTTTTGCACATACTTTGCAAACACCATCATGCTTTGTCTGCATTTTTGGAAGACTTTCAACAGCTTTGCTTGCAAGTGGTAGTGCCCTGTAATGTACATGTGCAATCATTCTATGCCAAAGTTCATTTGGTTCTACTGAGTCATGAACCAAATCTTGTTCTGGTTGGCCCTTCAATTTGTATATACCTCCTTCTTTCTCCCCAATTACTATTGCATCATCAAAATTCCTTCCATTTGGCCACATAAGAACTTGGCCATCTACAAAAGTGACCCTCATTCCTTTTGCATCCAATACAAATATGGAGAGGAGCTTCTTATTTAGTCCTAGTACAAACAATAAATTTTTCATCTTCATGGACTTTCCAGAATCTAGTTTATAGGAGGATTCACCACTACCTTTTATTGGATACTGGTAGTAATCCCCAAGCTTCACCTTGTGAGGTGACTCATGTTCAAATAGTTTCACAAACGATTCTTTGAATCTCGTCATATGCTTGGAAGCACCATTGTCTATGAGCCAATCATTGATTCCATGTGAGATAGTTCTTGTGAGAGTGGAGATCATCACATATTCTTCATCACTTAAAGAATCACTTTCTTGTCTAATTCTCTTTGTGGAAGGTTCATCATCCTATGCAGCATGATGTCTTCTCTTGTTTCCCTTCTTCTTCTTTGAGTTCCCTTTGTTAGGGTAGTATTTGGATATGTGACCTTTCTCATCACATGTGTAACATCTAACAGTAGACCAATCTCTTCTAGAGTGATAAGACTTACCTTTGGAGTGATGATGGTCCCTTCTGGTTTTCTTGCTGTGGGCTGTGAGAGCTTGATATTCACTTCCCATATTTTCTTATCGAGCTACACTCTAAGATTCTTCTTGAGAGCATTCTTCCCATAGTCTACTTAACTTGACTAACTTCTTTCTGGCATAGATCCCTTGAATGAAAGACCCCCATGCCCTAGGTATACCATTCAAGGTGGCCATCATAATCTCTGCATTCTCCACTTCTTCATCTACTGCTTCCAACTATTCGTTGATCTGAGATACCCTTGTAAAGTAAGACTGGATGGTCTCAACATTCTAGATCTTTACCTTCTTCAATTGGTTTCTTAGAGTCATCTTCTTGTTTATGTTCTTCCCTTCAAACAGTTTGGTTAGGGAATGAAACATAGCTTTAGGTGTCTTTAGGGAGGAAACCTGTGGTATGAAGTGATCCTTGATTGAATCATCAATAATTCTCTTTTCCATAACCAACTTCTTCTTATGTAAGGCCTTACCCTCATCTCCCTCTGGAACTGGAACCTCCTCATTGATATAGGAGTCCAACTCATTTTCTTCCAGGACTAGGGAGATCCTATACTTCCAGGCTCGAAAGTTATCATCTCCCTCAAGGTTTTCATCAAGCTTGGTATGATGAGACATTTTAATTAAGAACCTCAAATGGAAATACAAAAGATTTATATCTTACCAGGTCAAGATGTTGGATCTGGATTTGGAGCTAAAATTCTGTAGTGCTGGTTCAGGAGCAGATTAGGGTTTTGGTTTTTTAGAGTTATATCCAACCAAATGATTTTATATTGATCTCTAAGATTTTATTTTGAGGAGGATATCATTCCAAGCCTGGGTTCACTGAAAAATTCCACTTCTGTGGAAAACCCTAATTTCTGGCAGTAGTGTCGGGTCCACAACTGAAAAACCTCATAATTGGATTCTACTTCGACTGAAATATGCGCCCTAGGGAGGAGATTTATTCCAACCTTATTTTGCTTAAAATCTATGGAGAGAGAACCACAAAGTAGGAATCCCTAGTTCTCACAGTTGCACAGTGTCTTCTTCTCAGGTTAGCTCTGATACCATGTTAGAATTTTTAACATTAAGCTAGCATTATATTAGGATATTTTCACTAAGAGAATAACAAGCATAGAAATCAAACACAAGAGACAATGAACACAATGTTTATCCTTGGGGAAACCATAAATGGAGAAAACCCCGCAACTTCTTCAGAGATAGAATCAGCACCAAAAGTAAAACCCCAAAATAGTAAGATGATCTCCCGACAGCAGTAACCTCTTTCTTCCTAGTCCCAATGTCTTCTTCTTCCTTAGCTATGCGCTAAAACTAAGTGTGAGTGAGCGTGTTATAAATAGAGAGGCTAGATATCTATTTATACTAATTCTCGACTTGACAAAACCCTACTAGGTCCAACTTCTCTAGGAGAGTCTAATAACCCTAGTGCCCCGGAACTACAGGGACTTTAACCCTTGATAAATAGGAGGGTTACCCACAATGACTTGACATGACTTGTTTACATTATAGAACCTTCAGATAGGAACATTGAGGCATGACATGACTCAAGTACATTACATAAACATCCTAGAATAAACATCAGGTTACAATACATAAGAAATACAAGTGAATACATTTCAAAGTTACAATTACATCAACATATACCTGCTATGTCACTTGACTTATAAGTAGACTTAACTGAAATAAAATGTACAACTTTAGACAATGTGTCCATCACTACCATGATCGAATCATGTTGTCTCATTGTTGAAACAAAACCAATTGACAAGGGTTCGCTCTCTGTTGACACCCAAACAGGTTTTACCCCATCTTGAAACACCTGTAGAGTAGATGAAATCTCACCCGAGATGTTCAAGGGAGAGCTGAAGGAACCACGTTTCTGCAGTATGGAGGAGGACCATGTGTCTAACTAGTGACCACTTACTGACTTAGCACAACATTACTCCATAAATCTAATCATTCATATTATGCATTCACAGAATCATGTTATCATTCAATAGATCGCAATAAATTAACTGAATCGCAACAAAAAATTGATGCGGAAACAGATCTATTAGTATATCATCATTTAAAGTAGAAAAATATTGCATCATTCACGGATCCATATTGCAGATACACATTGAATTCACATTTGGATCACAGAAGATAGGAAAATAGGAATATGGAAACAAACACAATGACTATGCTTAATCTTCGTCATGTCATATTAGCTTTCGCAACAAAACACAAATTCTCCAAAATAGTTCTTCCACTCACATACATAGATTTATATCTGCATCCTTGCCCCATGAGATTAAAAGTAGATTAACCATGTCTTATAAAAGACTTAACACTTGCAACTGTACATCTACTTATAGTCTTGCATGTTTAGATTGGTGGTCCACTTTAACCAACTTACTAACTACTTCTTAATCGAAACTACAAAATAATGACCACAATTCGCATAATGCAGTTGAAAACTACAAAATATGAGCAAAATACAAAACATATTACAATTTTGTCTTGCGCATTGTTTTCCATCTTGCACGGAATATTTGACCGTGCACAACATCCATGATGTTGCATAGCTAACTTACCCTAAAAATACCTACCAACAAGCCTGCAACACAATCTTGTGGCTCTCCCTTGAGCCAAGTCAGCTGGACATAGTGTATTCAGTGATGTTTTGCTTGAATTCCCACTGTTGAGTGATCTCTTTGACATGCTCCTTAAATTTCTCAGCAGTATCTTGGATTTCTGTCAAATCATGTTGTAATGGATGCTCAAAGATATTGGCAGTGACATCCTTCTTTCCCTCCTAAATTTCCTGCAGCGCAAAAACTGCCTTAACTGAAATCTGTACTCTAATGTCCTGGAGCTCATCCAACTGTGTACTGTGCTACTATTGACACTCCCTTTCTTTGACAACGTGCTATTGTAACTCCTTTAGCTCCACAGACTTGTTGATATGAAAAATTGGTGGGAACCCTCTAAGCGACGTCTTCAATTTTTCCAACTGCCCCTTGGCCTCCTGCAACTATGTGGTCAGTTGCTCCAATTGCTTCTATTAGACCACATTGCCCCAAAATTTTGTAGTCACGTCAATTAATTTTTTCACTTCTTGTTCCATCTTCTCCAGGTGTGTTTCTATGTCCTCCATGATGCTTTTCCTTTGTGCTGCTTGTTCTTGAGGTGTTTTTGGATGTACTAGTTCCTAGAAGTTCGCATTATCGCGCTGCAACTAGGAAATGACAACCCCTAGTCGTTCTGATTTTTCCACCACATCCAACTCTGCTGTGCTCTCAAATATTTGCTAACAAGAATCTGAAACTTCCTCTTCCAACCGCACTTTGTTTTCCTAGAGGTGTGCTTTCTCGACCACCAAGAGGTCCTGCTCCTTTTTTAGCTCCTCAATTTCCTTGACATTCTCCTCGATCAACCACTCTTTTTCCTTCTACAGCACCTCAATTTATTTCTAAGCTTCTTCCTCTTTCCCCTGTGATTTCAAGAATTGACCACTTCTACTTTGTTCCTTGTCTGCTAACTCCTGATTGGAGACCATTTGCATGTGCACCAATTCTTGTGTGGATAGCGCGTTTATGTCTATGGAAAAATCTAGTAACTGCTGCAGGGATGGATTGAGATCCTTATTATTGGTCTTGATCACATGCGGTGGAATTTTCACATTCAAAATCCACGTCCTAGTGCTAATCAATCCAATGGTTTGCATATTTTTTTCCTTCGGTTCCTTCTTCAATATTGCATCAAATAAAGAGTCAAGGTGAGTTTTTACCTCACCGAATCCATTTGTTGCTTATTTCCTCAACTGCTTAGCTGCCTCATTCGATGTAGTTTTAAAGGACGCAATGAGATGGTTCAACTGCACCTCAATCACTTGGGTTTTGCTAGTCATTGCACCCTACTCCTATCCTTTCTTCATTCATGATTCTTCAAACACTCACTATGCTTTTGGGTCAGTGGGGGTCCGCGAGGACTCCTCATATGAATCATGTTTTTTCTACTGGTCTTTCTCTGGTACAGGATTAAATGGTGCATCCACTGGTGGACCTGTTGAAACTTCCTCTAGGATGATAGGTTCTCTCGAGGCCATGGTCCAATCACCAACGATTTCCTCTAGCTCTGCATCAAACAAATTATATGGTGTCAAAAATCGCTTCTTATTTGAGTCGCATTGCGCCTGCACATGAATTGTGTGTCGTGTTAGAATAATCAAACCATATTTACCCATATGTGACATTAATTAAATCATTTTTTCTTATTCCTAGAATCCTAGATTCCCTCACTGTGTTAGTTGACTTCTACATGTCCATAGAAGTCAATACTTGCTAAACTAGGTCATGTAGTGCTTTGTAATCATCCTGGAAACATATTCAACATGTCTACTTTATTCCTGGTTCCTTAAAGTGCATATCTTCTTTTTCTAAAAGCTTCATTACTTTACATATGTTTTAAGGCATAAAGGAAAAGCTAGTCTAGGGAAACTTTCCTTGTTTTCTGACCACATCATCCTCCTTCCTTTTCTCCATACAAAAGCATGAATGAGTTGTTTTTCCACCACATATTAGCTTTCCCACTTTCTTTAGCTAATTCGTGAGGATATTCATGGATTTGGAAAGTCCTTTTTGTACCTATGGGGAATTTGACTTGTTTTAGTAAGGATGTTTTTTGACCAATTCGAATAGAAACCTAGTGCTTTCAAATATCTCATGTAATTATATATTTGAGCATCCTATTACTTCATATGGTTGGCTAATGTACACTTACTCAATACAGGATTAAGTTATGCTCCATATGGTTTGATTAGCAATTTTGTGAGTGTAATTGATCTATCTTTTGGGTTCAATTTCCACATGGTATCAGAGCCTTTGTAGATCGATTTCTCTCCTTACAAATTGTTATTTCAGGTTTGACATCACTAACTAGGATCACATTCTGCTGACTGAAGGGCACAGGAGCTGAGATATGGAGCAATCTCAAAGGATCATCTTGACTCCATTATATTTCTTCGAATGGAAAGCTAAGATGGAGATATTGTTGAGAGAGAAAGGTCTCTATAGGATTACCATGGCTACTGAGGTAGATACCAATGCAGCTGCAAAGAAAATCAAATAGAAAAATAAGAGGGATGAGGCCTATGGTCTTCTGTGTCTGAGTATTTCAAGAGACCTCCTCTTTCATCTATATTCATTAACATTTCCTAATGAGGTGTGAGAGAAGCTTGAAGAGATTTTTGGAAATATAGATGAGATGAGAGGACATCAAATTGAGAATGAATTGATCTCCTTGAATCCCAGTAGCTTCAAATCATTGCAACTCTATTTTACCAAGTTTAAGGCCCTTGTTTTGCAGTTAAAACAATGTGGGATTGAAAAGGAGGAGCAACTAGTTTTGACCATTCTCTAAAATCTTGGTCCTGACTATTCAATTTTTTTTTCCGACCTTCTATGCCACTAAATTGATAGCTCAAACATGAAATATTCCTAATCTTTTTGAGTTCAAGGAATCCCTCACTCAGGAAAAATATAAATTAGTGATGATGGGCACCATCAAACCTTCCAAAGACCAAGCTTTGGTTGTAGGAGATTTGAAGGTGGATTCAAAAAGCAAGAAAAAGGATGAAAAGCCACCTGATAAAAAGAGAGACAAGGCAAAGTCTCAATAGGAGTCCTCAGGCTCCAAGAAGAACCCCCATAAGAAGAAGAACAAAGGAGAAATGATTAAGTTCCCATACTGCAGTAAGGGCTATCATCCTAAGAGATCTTGTATGAAAAAGCAGATAGACATGTTGACCCAACTCCTAGAGAAGAACAACATCTCCCTTCCTGATTTCTCAAAGAAGAAGGAAAGAGGATCAAATTTAGAAGACAAGGATAGATTACACGCCTTGGTTGTTGGCACCTCAAGCTCACCTAGTTTCATCATTGATTCTGGAGCTTCCAGACATATGGTTTCAACAAAAGATATATTCTCTTCTCTTGACATGTCGAAAGGTCCACCAATAGTTTTGGGAGATAAATCTCTAACTGACAGTATGGGAAAGGGTAGGATTGATCTTGACCATGGTAATTTCAATAATGTGTTGTATGTTCCGGGTATTGCCTCTAATCTCTTGTCATGATATCATATGACTCTCATTGGGTTTGGGTCTCCAAATAAAGTCATCTTCTCGCCCAATGAAGTTTAAATCACTGATATTTCGAATGGTAAAGTCATAGAAAAAGGTGTTGTTGATCACACTTAAAATGTATACAAGTTTTCCCATTTTCTACCCTACTCAAACCCCTATTCTCTTGTTACTCATGCTAATGAATCAAGCAATCTTTGGCATGAAATATTTGGCCATATTAACTACAAGTATCTTTCTGATTTGAGTGAAAAATACATGGTCATAGGGTTTCCAAAGATCAAGTTTTCTAAGGGATTCTGTCAAGGTTGTATCCTAGGAAAACACCCAGAGCACAAGTATGAGAGAGCTAGTCATGAGAGAACCTATGCACCTCTTGAGTTGATCCACAGTGACATTTCTGGTCCATTCCCTCATATGTCCGTGAGTCAATCCAAATATGCACTCACCTTCATAGATGAATTTTCTAGGTATTGTTGGGTTCACTTCCTAAAGCATAAGTCTGAATTTTTTGACCTCTTCAAAGTCTTTAAAGCCTTGGTTGAAAACCAGTATGGGAGGAAACTAGAGATCCTCAGATATGATAATTGTGGTGAGTATGTCAAGTCTGATTTCATCCATTATTGCAAATATGGAGGTATCTAGATGCAACATTCTATCCCTTACACACCATAGCAAAATGGTGTTGCTGAGAGAAAGAACAGATCATTGAAGGAGAATTAGAGGAAATTTCAAATCAAAATGGGCCTCCTAAAATGAATTAATAAAATAATAGTTAAAATAATAAAATAATATTTATTAATTTTGGAGGAAGAAAAGAAAAAAACTACTTTTTTGTTTGTATTTTTGACATATCTCCCCGTGTTTTTACTCAAATTTTGATCGGGAGAGATCATTGGATGCGAAATTAAATTACGCATCCAATGAATACCCACTCATAATACTTTTGACGGACCCCGCTACCCCAAAAATAAGAAATACCTGAAAAAATGGAATGATGATGTCATCATTCCATTTTTTTCAGGTATTTCTTGTTTTGGGGGTAGCGGGGTCCATCAAAAGTATGCCGAGTGGGTACTCATTGGATGCGGAATTTAATTCCGCATCCAACGAGCTCTCTCGGTCAAAATTTGAGTAAAAACACAGGGAGATATGTCAAAAATACAAACAAAAAAAGTAATTTTTTTTATGATACCTATCCCCAAATTTATATTAAAAAAGTGTTTAAGACCTATACGGTATTTCAAATTTAAAGAAATTTCATTGGCTAACACATGATGACATGGAATTTGAATAAAAGTTAAAAGGCCCATTTTGAGTTGAAATTTCCTCTAATGATGGCAACTTGTATGATGGAGGCTAAAACTTTGCCACCAAAGTTTTGGGCCGAAGCTATAAATTGTGCATCCTATATCTAGAATAGGGTGCCACATAAGCATCTTAATGGTATGACTCCTTTCGAAGCTTCGAGTGGGCACAAGCTAGATGTGACCCATTTTAGGATTTTTGGCTCAAAGGCTTGAGCTAGAATTCCAACTAAAAAGAGAAAGGATTTGCACAACCCTAAAGCCAAGAGTGCCTATTTTTTAGGTATTATGAAGATTCAAAATGGTACAAGCTGATAAACTTGAGCACTAACAAATATTTCATTGAAAGAAGTGTTCAGTTTGAAGAAGATCCTTTAGCAGCAGTTGAAGTTGGAGAGTCCTCTTCACCACCACAACCATTAATTGTAAGTGAAGAGACTAATGATTTTGCTGATTCTGATATGTCTAATAATGATGAATAAATTTCATATCCTAACATCCCTACAAGACCAAATTTGGCATCAAGTACCATTTATGCAGCTGGGGAACTAGCTGGAAATCCTAATGACACTAGGAGGACTAAAGCTCAATTTGAGAGTGCCCTTTGTGTGAAAGATCCTCTCTTTGCTGAGAAGTGTCATTTTATGATAGATTCTGATCCACATACATATGAATATGCAACACATGATCCAATATTGCAAACATCCATGAAACAAGAATTCAGCTCACTCTAGAAGAACAACACATGGGAACTGGTTGATCTTCCCCCAAGGAGGAAGCTAGTGAAGTGTAAGTGGGTATTCAAAACTAAGTTTAACCTTTGAAATATAAGGCAATATTGGTATCCAAGGGATACTCTTAGGTACATGGTATTGACTACAATGAGACCTTTGCACCAATGGAAAAGATGGAATCCATAAGGCTTTCCCTAGCCATTGCAACTTTGAACCAGTGGGAGGTACATCACATGGATGTAAAGTGTGCCTTTCTGAATGGAGATATGAATGAAGGGATTTATATGCAGAAAACATAAGGGTTTGTATCTAATCCATATTTAGTGTGCAGGTTGAAGAAATCGTTGTATGGGCTCAAGCAAGCTCCTAGGGCTTGGTATGCCACGATTTATGGCTTTCTGCTGTCACTGAGTTTTGTTCGATGAAAGTCTGATACTAATATCTATTTGAAGCTGATTCATGGTTCTTTAATGATTATTTTTATCTATGTGGATGACCTTCTGATTACAGGAAGTTCAAAGAAAGAGATTTCCTCCTTGAAGGATGCAATAAACCATGCCTTTTCTATGACAAATTTGGGATTGTTGAGCCAATTCTTGGGTCTCGAAAGTGCTCAATCCCAACATGGAATCAAGGTCATCATTCACCATATGCTTCATATTTTCTCATCAATTTTAACATGAAATATTGCAAGCTAAGAAAGACTCCATTCCTTTCAGGAGTTAAGCTTGAAGAAGCAGGTTCTTCTGCTATGATAAATAATACATTGTATAGGCAGTTGATTAGGTTTTTTATTTATCTTACACATACTCGAACTAAATTATATTATGCAATTAGTGTGGCTTCAAGATACATGGATTAGCCTCATTAAATCCATTGGAGAGCAGCCAAGAGGATCCTAAACTTTGTTCAAGGAACAAGGACTCGTGGGATTTTCTACAAAGAAAAATCTGACTTAGAACTAGTTGGGTTTACTGACAGTGACTAGGAAGGTGACAAGACAGATTGAAAGTCTACCTTAGGATATGTGTTCATGCTTGCAGAAGGACCAATAATATGGTCAAGTAATAATCAGAGTATCATAGCACTCTCATTTACAGAGGCAGAGTATAGAGGAGTTGTAAATGCAGCTACTCAATGTTTATGGTTGCAGGGAATACTTGGAGAATGTGGTTTAGAATCATAGTTTTCAATATTCATCTATTGTGACAATAAAAGCACCATTAGAATCTCCACTAATCGAGTTAAAAGACAAATAACCAAGCACATTGATATCCATATGCATTATATCAGGGAGCTTGTGCATGATGGTACCATTGCTCTACTCTATTGCGCATCTTTTGAACAAGTAGGAGACGTCTTCACCAAAGTATTCTTTGAGAAGACCTTAGTATTCTCAAATCACTATTTGGGATAGCTGATCATGTGGTGAATAATGATTGATGACAAGATTATCAAAATTTTGTTTTCCTGTCCATGTTTAAGGGAGGATTTTCCCACTGGGTTTTTTCCTCTTTCCTTGGTTGTATGGACATGCAGTATGTAAAAGGGTGACTAAGCCTTGTTGCTAGGACATACAATTTTATGCTATTTACTCATAAAATCAGGATTTAGGGAGGGTTTTAGAATAATCAACCCATAGTTACCCATATTTGACATTAATTAAATCATTTTGTATTAATCATAGAATCCTAGATTCCCTCTCTATATTGCTAGTTGACTTCTACATGTTCCTAAAAGTCAATACTTTCTAAACTGGGTCATGGAGTGCTTTGAAATCATCCTAGAAACATATTTAGCATGTTTGCTTTATTTTTGGTTCCTTAAAGCACATATTTGCTTTTTCTAAAAGTTGCCTTGCTTTACATATGTTTTAAGGCTAAAGGAAAAGATAGTCTAGGGGAAATTTCCTTGTCTTTTGAACACATCATCCTCCTTACTTTTATCCATACAAAAGCATGAATGAGTTGTCTTTCCACCACATATTATTTTTCCCACTTACTTTATCTAATTCGTGTGGATCTTCATGGATTTGGAAAGTCCTTTTTGCACCTATGGGGGATTTGACTTGTTTTAGTAAGCCTGCTTTTTGACCAATTCTAATAGAAACCTGGTCCTTTCAAATATATCATGTAATTATATATTTTAGCAGCCTATTACTTCATATGGTTGGCTAATGTACACTTATTCAATACAGGATTAAGTTATGCACCAATTTCATTCTCCTTTTGTGTGAATTTTGCATGTTTGATTAGCAATTTTGTGAGTGTAATTGATATATCTCTTGGGTTCAATTTCCACATGTGGGCCAATTTCAAACCAAGAAATCCATTTGAATGTTTTCACAGCCTCCTCAAATAGTCAGAGAACTTTCACAGTTTCAACCTGCAGCGCTTCCCAATAAATCCAAAACTGAATAGCAGGTACCTTAAGTCTGTCAGCTTCCTTCACCCACCAGAGGTTCTGGTAGTGTTCTCCCTTACAAAACTTTATTGGATCCACATCCATTCCTTGGTAATATTCTAGCTCCATCCATTCCACGAGTGCAATCAAAATCAGTAGCCAACTGTATACGAATGGTCGTTTCCCCACCTATACGGATAATGCATCATCTGTCAACTGATTCATAAGAATAGAATCCAGTTCATCTGTACTCATTCAATACACTACTTTGTGCATGCAATAACCCCTGAATTACACTGGTTAGGTTGATTCATCCTCACTATCTTACTAGCCAAAATTTGCGCTACAAAGCGGACAACCAGATCATTTATATTGTCGACATGGTATGCCCATGCATCATTCTACAAATAATATTTATTCTTCAGCCTTGTGGCCAATCTCTTATCATTGTATTTTCCTTTGAAATATTGTGAGGATTCAGGCCCATCTTTATGAAACCCTGTGATTTCTGAACTGATCAACACGGTGACTATGACCGGCCGGTCCAGCAACAAAATACCACCATGGAAGCACACCAAGAGATTCTTCATGCATGCATTTGCTTCATTCAACCACCCAAAATGCAGCATGTTGACAAGATCCAACAACCCAGGTTTTTGCAAACATCGCACCCATCCCTATGGAATGCGTATTATTGGGATGCCTCTAGTCATTGTCATAGGTACATAGGGACCCTTAATGATCTCTGTTGATCAAAGCATATCATGATCATCATACTTCATTCACATCAGCGCATGCTTGATGTCCATAGTGCATATCATGCCCTGTGGAAACGTAGGCATATTCATTGGGTATTTTTAGTTCTTTTTCATCTTCTTGGGCTTCACATCAGATCGTGTGGGAGGCAGATACCCATGGATATCTGCAGCAGACACCCTTACGCGAGTTGATGATTCCATGACCCCTAAATTTGATGGACCCATCTGTGTAGGTGCCTCCTCCTATGCCCACACAGACATTCTATTCTATCACTTTTTCTAAACTAGGGACGCCGGACGTTGCGCCCCTTTGTTCTCCTCCAGAATTGATGAGGATCCCACCAACATGCTTTCCACTTCTTCTTCAATGGTGACTACGACAATTGGTGAATCCCTCTCACTGGAAATATAAACCATGACCTGCTCATGCAACATTCTACACCAGTGCAACAAGTTTTCAATGGGCACCTCACCCTTACATTTCTCAACAACTCAACTACTCACTACACTCTGTAACTCAACTACACAACACAACATGACTCTCTACAGTGATTCTACAACACACTCAATCTTGCACAATGGTGAATGACAACTGCATTTGACCTCTTCTTATAGCACCAAGTCGATTACAACCCCATCATGACCAAATGATCTTTAATAATTTCGACTAAATCATGCATTAATCACCTGAATCCATCATCGATCCTGTCAATCCAACGGTTGGATTTGTAGTGGCCCTATGATTGTTGCGGCATGACTCCCTAACTACGATACTAACTCCTCTACTTGTGCATCGCCTTCCTCTAGGTGCGACATCCTTCTAACTATAATCTTATGCAGAAACAAAAATATTTAATTTTATGTTTATTTAATTTTATTTTTATTTTTTTTCATTGTGTAGTGCCTCAAGCATCACATAGCTTTGGGCCCATCCTATAGGGCTTCATCCTGCTACCATTAACTAACTTTGGTATCATCATGCCATCTAACTATTGCAGTTGTACTGCACCTCCTGAAGTAATGGAACTAGAGAGATATGGACCTAGCCAATGCATCTGTAACTTACCTAGATGTTTCGCGAACTTGCTATCATACATCAAGACCAGGTCTCCTTGTTGAAATTGTTTGTGTTTAATATGTCGATCATGCCAAGCCTTTTTTTGATCCTTCTCAACACACTGGTGAAAACTTGTGACAAAGAATTCTTCCTCTAGTTGCACCAACTGCTCTAGGCTCTCTTCTAATTTTGCTTCATCATCCATGCCCATTGTTGCTGCTATGTGCAAACTTGGAACAATGTACTCTATTGGCATGACTGCCTCTTTCCCATACAGTAATTTGAATTTTGTTTGTCCTATCAATCTTTTGCAAGTGGTGCGATATTCCCACAAACTATTGGAATCTTCAAATATCCGTTATCACGGTTCATGTTGCATACCTTTGTAAGCACATGCTGCAACACCTTGTTGAACACCTCCACTATCCCATTTTCTTGTGGATGTTATGGGGTGCTCTTCTTATGATGTATCTGAATCTCCTCTGTCAATGCATTGACTATGCGATTGATGAAGTGACTCCCCTAGTCGCTCATCAATATCCTTAGGAATCCAAACCAAGTGACAATTTTTTCAAACAGGAACCTTGCTACTATCGCGATGGTGCAATATACAATAAGTGAGGCCTCCACCCATATTGTCAAATAGTGTGTCATCGTAATTATGTATCGCACACGGGTTCTCTTCCCAGGTGGGTTTATTGGTTCCACAAATTCCACATCCCATTTATCAAATGGCTGCAACATCACCTACGATACCAACAACATCTCATCCCTCCTTGACGGTCTCCCAATTCTTTGACAGACATCACAAGTCTGCACATAGTCCACCGCACCATTATGGAGAGCCAGCCACCAAATCCCTACGTAGAGCACCTTCCTAGCAGTAGCGCGACCTCCATAGTGTCCTCTGGAAATTCCCGCATGTGCCTCTGCCAATATATGCCCTTTTTCATGTGGTAGGAAACATCATCATAAGATCTCATCAAGTCTTAGTTTATAGATTTGTCTAGTGATTAGCTAGAAATATATGGCCTTAACAAACAACTGCTTCTTTTGACTTGTAGTAAGCTCTTTTGGAGTTGTTCCTGTCACCAAAAATTGAATTATTTGTTCGTAACAGTCATCAACTATTTCAACTCTGAATAAGTGCGCATCGGGAAAGCCATCTTCAATTTTTATTGGTTCCTCACCTATCTCAATTTGGGATAAATAATCTGGGCCAACATTCAAGCGAACCATCTTAATAATTATCTCAAAATCAAATTCCTGAAAAAGAAGTAGCCGTCGACATATCTCCCCCCCCCCCCCCGCCCCAACATAGGCTTATTGACCAGTTATTTCAAAGTAGAATGGTCCATGAACATCTTAAAATGACCGTTGAATAGGTAATGTAAAAACTTCTATAGCGCATATACCATTGCCAGAACTTCCATCTCTGTGGTAGTATAATTTTTCTCTGCAAACGATAGCTTCTGACTAGCGAAAGAAATCGGGTGATCAATATCTCTTTCTCCTGGTTGTACCAACACCACACCCAATGTGACTAACGATGCATGCACATGGACATTGAAATCCTTATTCCAATCTAGAAAAACTAGTATTGGTGTGGAAATCATCTTCTCTTTTAGTGTCTCAAAACTATCTTGACACTCCTGACTCCATACAAATATCACATCCTTCTTTAGTAACCTCTCCATAGGTGTTGTGATCGCAGCATAACCAAATATAAACTTGTGGTAGTATCCTGTGTGCCCCTGTGTTATTTGAATTTTTTCACATTGGTAGGTGGTGCAAGCTCAAGATCAGCACAATCTTTGTGGGGTCAACCAATAGTCCTTTATTTCAAACAATGTTTCCCAACAACATTCCAAACGCTGTGTAGAAAATACACTTCTTCGAGTTTAGTGCGATCAAATGCTATTGACATCACTCCAACATTAGTCACAGGTTTTCCAAATGGTCCCTAATCAATCCATAAACTATCGAGTCATCCATATAAACTTGCAAAAACTTCTGAAAAAATCCTTGAATGTGGTGACAACAACCCTGGAAAATATCGTAGGCAAATTCTTTAGCCCAAATGGCATCACAGTGTAATGAAAAGAACCCCATTCAGTAATGAATGTTGTCTTGTGGTAATCCTCTTTTGTGATCCTGATCTAGTGATAGCCATAAAATCCATCCGTGAAGGAATACATTTCTTGACCACCCACTCCTCCTAGCACCTCATCAGTGAATGGTGTCGAAAATGGATCATGTACACACGCATAATTCAATTTTCTAAGGTCGACACAAATCCGAACTTCACATGTCTTATTATCTTGGACCACCATACGACCGATCCATTGTGATTCCTCAATCGGCTCTATTATTCATGCATCTAGCATTATGTCGAGCTCATCTTTGAGCCTCTCCTTGTATCACAGATTCAAGCGATACAACCATTGTTTTACTAGTTTCACATCCAGTTTCAGTGGAATATTCATTTCTCCTAGATCTCCCAATATTCCTTTCATCTCATAAAACTTGGTAGGAAACAAATCTTGGAATTCATGCAACAGATCCGTTATCTTTCCCACGGTTTCTTCATCCCAGTAATCCCCAACATTCACAAACTTCGGGTTCTCCTCCATCCCAATGTTGACCTTCCTAATTTTTAATGGTTGATTCATTGGATCCATCGGTACGTCAGGTGTTGCGACATCCCGATTCCATTATGTTTTCCTTTCTGAACTAATGTGACCCAAATAATGTACCTTCTTCTTACGATAGATATTCTACTTTCTTAACTTGGCATACAGTTTATGTTTTTTCAAGAACTGGAACACCATTCTCAAGTGTTCTTCATTCTTTGCTTCATTTATGGAATATGCAAGAATATCATATAAGAATAACAATACAAAATTGTCCAAGTATTTTTTGAAAATGATTTTCATGAGGTGCCTGAATGTGGTAGGTGCATTGGTGAGACCAAATAGAACCATCGTGAACACATAATGCCATATCTTGTCCTGAATGTTGTCTTATGGATATATTCTTCCTTAATCCTTACTTGATGGCATCTCAATCTCAAATTGATATTGGAAAACACTTTATCTCATTTCATGTGATCAAACAAATCATCAGTACTGGGTAATGGCTACTTGTTATTGGTTGTTTCCGTATTTAGCTACCTGTAATCAATATGCAACATCAAGGTAACATCTTTCTTTTTAACGAATAACACTGGTGCTCCCCAAAGAGACACAATAGGATTGATGTACCTTTTTTCCATCAACTCTTATAACTGCATCTTTAATTCTACCAACTCAGACATACTCATTCTATAGGGAACCATGTAAACCAAATTTTCCCCTAGAACAAGAATTATTGTGTATCAATATCTCTCTTTTTATTGGAAGTCCTAGTACATCATCTGGAAATACATGTTTAAATTCCTATAATAACTTGTACTATTCTCTTCTAGGACCTTTGTCCTTCCAGGAAATATGATGTATGAAGTGAATATACTTGACAACCCTTTTTATAAAACTTTCCAAGATGTAAGATTGATACTTTCCTAATTGAAACCTGCTAAGGAAGTCCCTTTACCACTCTTGGCTTTCCTTCATCATCAAGTAACTCAAGAACTTTCCCATTGAATTTCACCTTGTCTCTACATTTTTTTCATCCAATCCATGCTAATGAGGGCATCATAGGATGCTAAGGGAAACACATTAAAATTCACCTTGGTGAGGAGTCCATTTAATTCTATTGGGAATTTACATGCCATTTCACTCACCTTCATCTTCATGTCGGTGGCTAATTGGACTAGCAAATACTTAGCATGTTGCACCTTTCTAAGAAAACAACCTTCAACCACTTTAGGTTCAACATAACTATGAGTAGATACTGGGTCTATCAAAATGGAAATGGGTCTCTCAACAATATTACCTTCAACCTCCACCAGTGTCGATTCATGGTCCACCTAGCAATTGTCTAGTTTTGCATAAATTCAAGGGGTTTCTTTAGCCATGTCTCCCACTATAACTTCTTCTTCCAAGTTATGCAAGATTTGGTGGTTCTCTCTTCAATGTGGAAAGTCCCTCAAGATGTGGGTTCCTCCACATCCCCAACACTTAAGTGGTCCTTTACCTACTGTTATTGTTGGTATGCTTTCACCTTGAGCTCATTGTCCTTAGAGGAATTTCCTTGCATGATTTTTAAATGGAGGCCTGAATCCAATCCTCTTTCTTTTGAATATTCCCTTTGGCTTCCCTTTCCATGTCGGGAGAGCCTCTAATTTTCCTTTTCCTTGTTCATAACAATGGGTGTCCATTTTAATGGATTCATCAAGACTAGGAGGGTTAACAATCTCAATCCTTTTTATGAAATTCTAAGGAATACTTCCAAGGAAATAATGAATCTTGACTCTTTCATTCTTTATGTAATCCACATATATTATCAATTCTATAAATTTATGGATATGCTCATCCATAGTATTTTGTACGAATTTCAACTCATGAAACTCCTTTCTCTTACAATCACAGTACTATACCGATCAGTACTTTTCTTTGAAGTACCTCTTGAAATGACTCCATATAATTATTCTTTTGCTAATTTATTTTATGTTCCTAAGATGTTCCCACCAAATTGCAGCCCTTCCATTGAGATTATAGATCGCAATTATGGCCTTCTTAGTTTCAGTATAATAAGGAATTCTAAAATACTTCTTCATTTCTAACATCCATTCTTTTGCTTCTTAACCTATCTTACTCTCTTCACAAAATGTAGGAGGTTTTGATTTCCTAAAATCTCCTTGTGGAATCCTTCTGAAATTCCTTCTTTTAGCTCTGCTAGATGTATGCCTCAGGATACTTTGAGAATTTTTGGAATCACATGACCCACTGGAAGAAAACATTGATGAGAATACCTTATGCTTTCTACTCACATAACTCTTTCTTCATATTGGAGTCCTTATTCTAGTATGACTTATAGAGTGGTTCCATACACTTCTTCCTTCTTATCCTATATTTATTGGGTTGGACGCTAGATTAGATCATTGCTGCATATCTATGAGACATTGGAGGATGACAGTGTTAATATGGTTCTACTCTTCCTATTGTTTTCATCAATTTATCAAGAGTAATTTTCTCTCTTCTTCCATCAAATCCCATCCCTGCATTTTCTTCTTGCATATTTTCCCTAAGAGAATCTTCCCTGTATTCATAAGGGTCTTGGGAATCATTCACAATTACCATTTTCTTGTGAAAGTCCTTCTCTTGCTACAATCATTCAAAAACAGTTAGCTGCAAGTTTTGTGCATCATAAAAATATTTATTAGACATCCCAAAAATATTTATGCAACAACACACAAGGCATCAACAAAATAATTGTACATAAATGCTTTATGCATCTTGATGAAAACATTATTGTCCACCTTTGACAATCTGCATTAGAGGAAATTTTAACTCAAAATGGGCCTTTTAACTTTTATTCAAATTACATGTCATCATGTGTTAGCCAATGAAATTGCTTTAAATTTGAAATACTGTATAGGTCTTAAACACTTTTTTAATATAAATTTGGGGATAGGTATCATAAAAAAACTACTTTTTTTGTTTGTACTTTTGACATATCTCCCTGTGTTTTTACCCAAATTTCGATCGATAGAGCTCGTTGGATGAGGAATTAAATTCCGCATCCAAGGAGTACCCACTCGGCATACTTTTGATGGACCCTGCTACCCCAAAAACAAGAAATACCTGAAAAAACAAAATGATGATGTCATCATTCCATTTTTTTCAGGTATTTCTTGTTTTTGGGGTAGAGGGGTCCGTCAAAAGTATTCTGAGTGGGTATTCGTTGGATGCGGAATTTAATTCCGCATCCAACGAGCTCTCCTGATCAAAATTTGGGTAAAAACACAGGGAGATATGTCAAAAATACAAACAAAAAAGTAGTTTTTTTCTTTTCTTCCTCCAAAATTAATAAATATTATTTTATTATTTTAACTATTATTTTATTAGTTCATTTTGGGAGGCCCATTTTGAGTTTAAATTTCCTCTAATGAACCATTTTAACCATATACCAATAATCCTAACCACTAACCGTACACCCTTGATCCAAAAATTTAAATTATTTTTCTACAGTGATAAGTTTTGGCCTCAAAATAGTCCTAATGAGATGATCGAAACCTTGATTTCCTTTCCTCTAAGGGTAGATTTTGACCCAAAAACTCCAAGTGTTACAACCATTGCTCTGATACCACTCTGTTGTTATATTTTTAAAAGTTTTATGCCCAATAACAAGACGATAATTGAAAGAAGGACAAGCACAAGAAGACAAAGAAGACACAAACATTTATCCTGAGAAAACCTTGTGGGGAAAAAAACCCAACAAAACTTCCTCGATATAGAATCCAACCAAGTATAATGTAAGACCACATGACTAAGATAGATTCCTAAGTTCCTCTTTGGATGGAATCCTCTTTCTCTCTCTAGCGAACTTGCTTGAGTTGTGAGTGTGTCCAAATGAGGAGGGTTCCTCATATATTTATTCACATCAACTTTGAATCCTAATATCTCAATAGGGCCGACTTCATCTTTTGACATGGCTGAATTGCCTTGGGATACACAAAAATACATTTTAATAATTGTTTTGTGGGTACTATTGACCTGACTTACAACAAAGGTTTTACCTCAAGACTTTATATGACCAATTACATCAATGAAATACCTAATTAGAGGAACAACATGTCTAGAAGGGAGGGGCAACAATAATATAATAAAAATACAATATAATATATTCCACAGTTACTTTATTTCAACACTCCCTCTTAACAAGGAAGGTATTCTACATCATCATCATCAACAACAACAACTGTACGACTGAGTGGTGGATCTATATGTCATAGGAAGTTTTGTAACACCAACATCATAAGTATCATCATCATCAATCATTATCATTGTTGAACATCATCATTATAGAACATAATCATCATGAAATATCATCATCATCGAACATCATCGTCGTAGAACATCATCATCATGGAACATCATCATCGTGGAACGTCATCATGGAACAACATCATCGTGGATCATCATCATCATCTACAACATCAGTATGTGAATACTATAACATCATCATCATATGCAAAATCAATATGTGAATATTGGAACACCAACATCATCATTATCATGCTAGTCCTAAAACAACATCATCAAAAAAAAATGCTAGATAATCATCTGCATCAACAACGTAGAAATGTTGGAAAAACATCATCATCATTAGCATAAAATTCTAATACAACATAATCATCATCATGAACACATAGTGCTAGGACCAAATCATCATAATAAACATAGATTGTTGGTACCGCATCATCATCATCGACACAAAGTGTTGGGACCACATCATCATCATCATCATAGAGTGTTGGGACCACATCATCATCAGCAGCACAGAGTGATGAGACCACATCATCATCAACAACACAAAGTGTTGATCCTTCTGAAGGAGAATCATGGTGGGAAATCTAGTAGACCTAATTGGCCTTGTCTGGATTACTAATCCTTTCATCCCAAACAATTCTAGCTAGACATACCGATATACCTAGTGACCAAACAATCCTTGTCTAGCTTACTAACCCTTTCAAGCCAAACAATCCTAGCCAAACATACTATTCCCCCTAGGATAAAAAAGCAATTGTCGACACTGATATACTAGTACCAATAGGATCAACTAGGACTTATCAGGATGACATACCAATCCTAGAGTAATCCACGACACCATTGCAACAAGAAACCACATAATCATCATCATCAATCCCTATTTTGAGGGAGGTCCTTCAGTCTAAGATTGTATTGAAAGTATTCAAACTTTACATGAGATAGAGGCTTGGTCAATACATCAACCACTTGTTCCTCTGTAGGGACATATTAGATTTGTACAACTCCCTTCTACACCATGTCTCGAATATAACACAACTTTATCTCTATGTGTTTTGACTTGCCATGAAACACCATGTTCCATGTCATCTTGATGCAACTTTGATTATCACAATAGATATCGGTCACATCCATCTCTGTATTGAACAATCATGTTAACAAATTGCAAATCCAAACTAATTCACTACAAGCTGAAAATGCGGCAATGTATTCAACCTCCATTGTATAGAGAGAAACACAAGTCTGCTTCCTAGTAAGACATAATATCACACCTGATCCCAAACTAAAACAACATCTTCACGTACTCTTCCTTTCATTGGTGCTCCCATCCCAATATAAATCTATATAACCATGTAATTTAATCTCACCATCAATGACATATCTGAGGCCACGATCTAGTGTACCCTTAAGGTACCTCATCACATGTTTTGGTGCAACTAGGTGAACACGTTGAGGCTCCACCATATATTGAATTCATGTGTTTAAAAAGAAAAATATATTTGGTCTTGTATTTGTTTGATACATCAGTGAGCCAATAATTTGTTGGTATAATGTAACATCAATTATATCTGAGGATTCATCATTCAAGAGCTTCAAGTTGGTCACCATCGCAATGTTCATCGCTTTACAATCCAACATCTCAAATTTCTTTAGGATCTAAAAACATATTTTCCTTGATTTAGGAAATCTCATCTAGGAATTGCCATACTTCAAGACCAATAAAATAATGCATCATTCCAATATCTTTCATTTTGAATTCAATAACAAGCTTCTTCTTAGATTCATCAATAATATTCTCTTCACCTATTAGGAATAGATCATCAACATATAGCTATAAAATCATAAGACCTTCATCAACAACCTTATAGTAAAGGTTGGAATTTTCTTTACTATTGATAAATCCCAACCTAATCAGAAATCCATCAATTCTTCAATAGCACGCTCTAGGTGCTTGCTTTAACCCATATAATGCTTTCTTCAAAATACATACATGTGAATTTTTGTCATGGGTTTCAAAATCTAGAGGTTGTTCAATGTATACCTATTATTATATCACACCATTTAGAAAGGCTGTATTTACATCCATTTGGTGTAGCTTCCATTGCATATTGGATTCCAAGGCAAGGATAGTTCTGATTGAGGTATATCTTGTTATTGATGAAAAAGTCTCTTCATAATCCGTTCCTTCTTTTTGTGAGAATCCTCAAGCTATGAATCTTTCTTTGCCATTCTCAATACTTTAGTCTGTTGAATGTTTTGTCTTGGATATCCACTTTGAGAAAACAACTGACTTATCTCTTGGTCTTGGTACCACATCCCAAACATAATTCTTGATGATAGACTGATATTTTTCGATCATTGCATCCATCCACTTCTTCTTCTTTGTAGCTTCTTCAAAACGGGTATGTTATGCATCAACAAGATTACACATCAAGGCCACATAGATAAAATAGGTCCTTAGTCTCTTGCTTCCTTCTGGAGCTTCGTATTTTTATGCACCTTGAATGACATCATGATCCCAAGCTGGTATTCTCTTCCATGAGATCATTTTCTGAGGTGTTTCCATGGCCTTTGAGGCTCTTCCATGTCATTTTATTTTGGTATATGTTCTTATTCAACATTGTGAACTAGAATTCTACAGGATTCTTCAACTCTAAGGGATTCATGTTATTCTTCTTGATCTTCATCTGCATGGTTATTTTTGGACTTAATGAAAGCTACATCTTCATCAAATATGACATTTCTACTTATCTCAATCTAGTGATAACCCAGAATGTAAAATCTATAATATTTTGATTGATCATTGTATCCAAGAAATATTCCCTTCTTTCTAGAAGGGTCCAATTTTGATGTTTTCACATGGGAATATGTATAAAAATAGGGCAACCAAATATCTTTAGATGGATGACTTTAGGATTCTCTCTGGTAAACATTTATTCTGTAGTTTTTTTCCTAAGAACACAATGGGAGATTCTATTATGAGCATACACTCTAGATGATTCATCCCATAGGTGCATGGGTAGGTCTTGATCATGAATTATGGATTTCACAGCTTCCATTGTGGTTCTATTCTTTCTTTCTGCTACTCCAATCTATTGAGGATCATAGGCTGTGGCGAGATTCCTCTTAATCCCAAATTCTTTGCAGAAATCCTTGAATTCATTTGAAGTGAATTCTCCTCCATAGTTGGATCTTAAGTTCTTGATATTCTTTTCAGATAAATTGTATACAAGAGCCTTGAATTCTTTGAATATTTCAAATACTTCATTTTTTTCCTTTCAAGAAGTAAATCCAAGTAAATTAGAAACATAATAAACATACCCGCTTAATGAAGTGGCTAACATTAGACCACATACATATGAAAGAACAATGTCGAAGATACCTTTTGCTTTATTGTTGCTTCTTATAAATGGATTCTTGGTATTCTTATATTGAGCACATCCTTTTAAAACTCCTGCATGATTGATTTGAATCTCTAGTAAACCTACGAATACCATTCTCACAATTGGTAGTGCTCTTTTCCATAGTTCACATGGGTTGATGGTACTTGATGTTATAGATGAATATGAGTTTCTATTCAACTTGTAAAGTCCTCCTTCTTGTTCACCAATCACAACTTCATCATCTATTGTCTCTCCCTTTTGCCACATAAGGAATTATCAATCTACAAAATCAACTCTAAAACCTTTCTTATCTATGGATGAGATAGAAAGTATATTCTTTTTCAATCCAGGGACATATAAGACCTCCTTCATATTCATGGACTTTAAAGATAATATAAGAAAAGAGATAATCAAGAATAGAGAAAGAAAGGACTCAAGCCTCTATCATTTAGAAACAATAATAATTCCAATTAGCAAGAGAAAAGTGAAAGCAAAGGGGAAGACCATTCAGATAGAAATCCAATACCACATGTTGAATGTTTTATATGTAAGGATAATCACTATGCTAGGCAATGTACACATCAACAAATCGTATTAACAACAATAAATAGGCCTCAATTGTTGGTAATGTTGGAATAAGTATTCCAATAATCTATGCATCCCTGGATGGTACACAAGTTGATCATCAATTTTTCATTATTGAGGTAGCATATAAGATTTCTAATGTACCTATGGCTACTTTGATTGATTTTGGAGCTATCTGTAGTTCAATTGCACCTAACATAGTTGAGATATGTTGCTTGAAGAAAAGAAAGCTTGAGACAACAAGTCTAGTGCTCTTGGATACAAGTACCAAGAGGAAGGTCACATAAGTAGTAAGAATGTGTTCTTTGGAAATGAATGGTATAAATACCTTTGTAGACTTAAACCTCATATTTTCAGGTTCATATGATGTATTAATTGGAATGTATTGGTTGGATTCACATAATCCCATACTTTATTGTTACAACAAAACTTATACTTTTTTCGATGAAGAAGGAAATCAAGTGAAAGTGAGAGGTATACCTAGAGGTATATTTATAGGATAGATCATATCTCTACAATTGAGAAAGTGTTATAGAAAAAGGATTTTATTTGTACGCAGCTCATGTGGAGGATCAAAAATAAGGAAAAGAGTTTTACAAGAATTTGTAGATGAATTTCAATAAATCCCTGGAATGCCACCTAAGAGAGAGATTGATTTCACTATTGATTTGGTGCTAGGTGCAGTTCCTTTGTCTAAAGAACCTTACAAAATGAATACTCAAAGAAATTTTACATAATACCCAGTGTGTCACCTTGGGGAGATATTGTGTTTCTTGTAAATAAGAGATATGGAAATATAATACTATGTCTAGATTACATATAATTGACCAAAGAAACAATTAGAAACAAGTATCCCATGCCAAGGATTGATGAGTTTTTATCAACTAAGAGGAGCTAAAGTATTCTCAAAGATAGATATGAGATCAAGATATCACCAAGATAGGATCAAGAATGAATACATTAGTAATACAACATTTAGGACCAAGTATGGTCATTATGAGATTATAGTGGTACCTTTTGGATTGACAAATACACTAGAAACATTCATGTGTGTCTAATGAATGGAGTTTTCAGAAAGTATATGGATAAGTTTGTAATTGTATTCTTGGATGAAATCCTTATCTATTCCAAGTATGAATAATAACATGAAGAGCATCTAAGAATGGTGACGCAAGTACTCAAAGAACATCAATTGTATTACAAGCTAAGAAAGTGTTCACTCTATCTGAGTAGAATCTACTACTTGGGGTGCATCATATCAAAAGAAGGAATCCTAGTGGATCCTAAAAGGATAAGAGCTATAATGGAATGGTAGACACCAAAGAATGTATCAAAAGTAAGATATTTTATGGGGATGGAAGGGTACTAATGAATATTCATTGAAGGTTTCTCAATGTTATCTCATCCCATTACATATTTGTAGAAGAAGGGTGTGAAGTTTGAATGGACTTCTAAGTGTGAATATAATGTTCAGAGACTCAAGGAAATGCTTACCAGCGCACAAGTGTTGAATATTGCAGATGCTGATGTAATATTTGCAGTATGCACTGATGTATGTAAGCAAGGAATCGATGGAGTGTTGAATCAGAATGGACATGTAATTATTTATGAATCTAGAAAGATGAAAGAAAATGAACATAACTATGCCACTCATGAGCTGGAGCTTGTAGCCATCATTTATGCCTTCAATATGTGGAGACACTACTTGATGGGTGAGAAGTTTGAGTTAAGTATTGATCAGGATGGTTTGAAGTATTTGTTTGAGTAACCTACCTTGAATGCAAGACATAGAAGGTGGATGGAATTCATATGTGAGTATGAATTTGCTATCAATCACATCCAATCAAAGGAGAATAATGTAGATTATCCACTCAGTATGAGGACACATGTGATGTATATAACAACTATCAGTACTGGTACATAAGATTTGAAAGATAATATCATTGAAGCCAATGTTACATATGAACATTATCGGTAGGTAAGAGATGGAGTGCAGCAACAAAAGGTACCGCCAAAGTTTGATAAGTATAGGTTGGAAGATAATGGAATCCTCATCCATAGGGACATAGTTTATGTTCTAAGCTATGGAGATATAAGGAAGATGGTTCTAAAAGAGATGAATAATGTGGCTTATGATGGGAATTCAGGTTATCAGAATATATTAGAAACAATTAGGAAGTAGTTTTATTGGCTAGGAATGAATAATTATGTTACATAGAACATAATGATATGCATGGAATGTCAAAAAGTTAAAGTGGAGCATCGACATCCAACTACTTTGTTGCATCCATTACCAACACCTGGATGGAAGTGGGATGTAGTGATGATATATTTCATCACAAAGTTGCCTAAGAAAAGACTACATAATGATGCCATCATAGTGGTTGTGGAAAATTCGATTAAATATGCACACTTTATTCCACTAAAGACAACTCATAAGACAACTAACATTACACACATCTATATGAAAGGGGTTTCTATACTACAGGTAATTATGAAAGCTATATTGTTAGACATAAATGCAAAGATTACTCCTACATTTTTTAAAGGATTGTTCGAAGGATTTGACAAAAATATGAACATGCCTACACTAATGCATGAGAAAATTTGCGATGGTTTTTCGTTGCTATTTCCATGTTTAGTCGTCTTAATTGTGACAATAACAGTCGTGATGTTTCGTGGCACTTATTTCATCGCTATAACGATGAAATTTATAAGCCGTCGATATAGATACGAAAACTGGTTGCTGCATCTCTTCTATACAGTGGTCTTGAAATTGATTTTTTTTAATTCATTTTCTACGTTTCGTTGCTCTATCGACAAAATTATCATCCCTAAAACAATGAAAATATGGCCAAAAACTGCCAGGAAAAATTTTGGTTCCAGGAAAAACTGTGGAACAGTTTTGACAAATGTTTGTCTCTCTATCAATGAATTCTAGAATTTGAATAGAAATTTCTTCCACGTAAAACCGTGGAAAACCAATCTTTATGGTAATTTTCCAAGAAACTTCGTCATTATAGTGAGGGTATTCGTGGAAAGCCACCTAGGTTTTCGAAAGTTTTGTAATACCTGCAATGAAAGTTCGACGATATTTCAATAAAACCTAGAGGTTTAAAAAAAATTAAAAAACCATGGAAAGGCACATTCCTTTCCATGGTTTTGGAACTTCAATAAGTGCTTGTGATTAATGTGTAGTCTCGTGGACCTGTTAATTTTGTTTTAGACTATATTTAATCAGTGCTACAAAGAATATTTCCAAAAGGTAATTCAGAGCCACAAATTGGGGCAAACCTACCATGCGATTTCATGTTTTAGGGATGAGTTTAATACATGTAAATGACAAAAAAAATTAGATCTTATAAAACATAAAATGCAAGATGAATTAAGATTTAAAATGGCATAAAAGCTGTGATTAGTTCCTAACAATTCCAAGTTAGGTAGATAGGGTCAATTGAGGATCTCATTGAGGCTTTAGCGATTAAAGAGTAGATAGGGTTGAATGGTTCAAACCCAATCTGCTCCTTAATAACTAGATCCACTTCATAAATATTCAATAGTAAAATCATAAGCTAGACATTAGATATTTGTCAAACAAGAACCACGAGGTGGCAATGTCACTGCAATTCCTAAAAAATATTACTACAAGACAAATGCTATAGAATGGAAATATACCTATGTTTCAACCCCAACAAAGCTTCCCATGCCAAACCAAGAAATATATCATAATACACTTGTAATATAACTACAAATGGTAGCTTCAGAGATGGAGGATAAAGGATAATTGCTCTTACTAGGTTTTAAAACTCGAGACTCCTCTTGCCCATGAGAAGGTTGGAAGAAGCTTGGATGACAAGAATATCACCTCCATTTCCACCCAAAAAAGGCTTCTCGTGCAATATTTTGGTTTGGTAAAAAATAAACAGGAACAAAAAATTCCAACCTTTTGGTAGAAAATGAAAAATAAAATACAATTTTGAATAATAATTTAAAGAAACGATGAAGAAATGTAGCCAAAAGCTGAAAAAAACAGTTATGATAGAGGGAAAGTGGTTAAAAAAAGAGGTGGGCAATGCATAGAGAGAAAAAAAGAGTGCTAAAAGAAGGGAATGGTACAACAAGAACACAACAAAGACAGTTTAGTATGATATTCTTATGTTTCTATACAAACATTGGATAGGAAGCATGATGAAGAGGCTAGAAATGAAAATAGCAATGTTATATTATATAACAAGTACAAGCAAGTCATTTAAAATATTAATGCCTAGGGAGAATGTAGTAAATGCAAGAACCCTTACCTTATCAATCGCCTTTCGCCAGATCCATTGGCCCATACCTCTTGCAAAGGGTTGTCCTAATGAACGGAAAACCACTGTGTTGGATGGAAATTAAATTTATAAATTAAAGAAATAATCCATCCGTAGACCTATACATAAGTGGTCATTTTGCTGGGCATGGAAAATATCAAAATACTCTATGAAATAAAAAAAAATGGGCATATAATTAAATAAGCTAATGTTGTCTAGAAAGTGTGTTATTGGGATAATTCCACCAAGAGATGTGGTTTTGGAGTCACATTCCACATGTCCTACAAAGGAAATCAACAATCAATCTATCCAGCACACATTTTCCACCATAATATCAACTCGCATTTAAATGCTATATTACAATACCGTTTCCTCACTGATGTGGAAACTTGTGTTTGTATTCAACAAGATTTCTTTAAGCATTGTATTAAAACGAAAACAACACAAATTTTAAAGTTTAAGACAAAAATATATTAAATACACATATAAATAGGTTTTTACTGGAAATGTGTGGACATTGTTAATACCACCATCATGTCAAACAATATAAAACAAAAAACAAAGGAAAGAGTCATGTTGTCTTACTATATGAATAAAATGTCACTAAATACTTAGGATAAATGTTTTTTATCTATGAAATGTTAACTTCCTAGTAAATAACAGCCCGCATGGGTGTGGCTCATTGGTGGTTCAGTTCTTATGAAGTTAATTGTTGTAAATTGGATGTCATGAGATCAAATCCTACCCAGGTTTACCTGTGTCCCATATCTTTCAGCGGGTTTGGGGAACCTGGGGGTATAGTGGTAGCAAGAATGGATCCTTGGACCCCGTGTCACGAGAGTAGCAACCCAGCTCCAGTTTTCGATTCCCCTAGTTGCTAAAAAAAAAAAAATTTCCACTAAATAATATTTAGATATGGAAATATTTGTTCTAACATAATGCACTTTGAGGAGCTCATTGAATGCTTTTGTAGCACACATATAAATAAATTTTTGTTGACTTATAAAAAAAACTAAAGAAACAATTTAGGGGAGGAATTTCAGGGATGAACCTGCAGAGCTACGAGCATGGGCTTGTTGTGAGAATCATTGCATATTATGTTTCCATCATTATTTTTTCTCCCATTTCATCTTCCACATAGACTTGGGGACCCCATTGGATATTTCTTGACCCATTTTCTATTATTTATTTCTCATCTTTTCTCCTAACAATCCTTACAAACTCGGTGACCGACATCTTTTCAATGGCATCCTCCAAATGCAGAGTTAAATTAAAACCATTAAGAAGAAAAACCCTGAACATGAATTTTTTCTCCTCAAGTTCAGGCTTGGGTTTCTTCTTAGGAAGAACTCCAAGGTATCCCTCATTGCTGCTTCTTTTCCTCCTAGTAGAAGACTCTGCCATCTTAGACAAAAGAAACAACAAACCGCAGAGGGAATATTGTGTTCTTCTATTGCAATGCTTGCCTACACTTAGAATTTGTAAGAATTGATGCATGCAACAAGATTTCATTAGTTTATACAAAGAATTCTATGGCTGGGGTCGATGTCTCACTAATTACTCAAAGCAATTATGCATGTACAACTCAAGACAAGCTCTTCCATTCGACAATTTCTACAAAGCTTCTCTTAATAGCCTCAAAACCACTCTGAGCAAAAAAAAATAGTTTTCTATAAAACATTTGGGCTTCAAAATCCAAAACATTTCCATTATAAAAAAAACTAAAACTCGTACTCAAGGTTTAATTGAATTTTAGTACATCCAACTGACTCCTATGACATCTAATACGTCACCAACACTGGAGGAGCCGATATCAAAACCTACGTCACTGAAATATAGCCCAATCAACAATCAAATAAATAATATTAAAATAATTCTATTTAATATAAAATTTTAGGGGAGGAAGTTTAGGGATGAGCCTGCAGAGCTACGAGCATGTGCTTGTTGTGAGAATCATTGCATATGATGTTTCCATCTTTATTTGTTCTCCCATTGCATCTTCCACATAGACTTGGGGACCCCAGTGGATCTTTCTTGACCCCTTTTCTATTATCTATTTCTCATCTTTTCTCCTAACAGTCGTTACAAACTCGGCATTCGACATCTTTTCAACGACATCCTCCAATTACAGAGTTAAATTCAAACCATTAAGAAGCAAAACCTTGAACATGAATTTGATCTCCTCAGGTTCAGGCTTGGGTTTCTTCTTAGGAAGCACTCCAAGGTAGCCCTCATTGCTGCTTCTTTTCCTCTTGGTAGAATATTTTTCCATCTTGGACACAAGAAATGAAAAACCACAGAGGGAGTATTGTGTTCTTCTGTCACAACGCTTTCCTAAACATAGAATTTGCAAGAATTGATGCATGTAATGGGATTTAGTTAGTTTATACAGCGAATTCTATGGCTTGGGTCGATGTCTCACTAATTACTTAAAGCAACTATGCATGTACAACTCAAGACAAGCTTTGGCGTTCCACAATTGCTACAAAGCTCCGATCAGTAGCCTCAAAACCAATCTGAGCAAAAAAAAATAGTTTACTATAGAACATTCGGGCTTCAAACTCCAAAAAGTTGACATTATCAAAGAAAAACTAACAACCATATTCAAGGTTTAATTGAATTGCAGTACATCCAGCTGACACCTATGACGTCTGATACGTCACCAACGCTGGAGGAGCCGATATCAAAACCTACATCACTGAAATATATCCCAATCAACAATCAAATAATTAATTGAAGATGATATCAATCGACCAAGCATCAAGTATCAAATACATCCAATCAACTATCCATAAGCATCAAATAAGCATACTAAACAATAGTATAAGAATTATCTTCACAACTTCTGCTTGTTTTTTACCACAATTAGATATTCCTGTTGGTTTTTATGAAGGCATTTATATTAGTAAGCCACTACATTTGAGATGTATGAATTTGTAGGCATATTTTTGTATGCTAACCTCTTATGGTTCAATTGATAGAAGAGGAGGAGGTGGAGCTTATGGAAACTAAAAAAAATAAGGATGGTGGAAACACACCCGATCCTTCTGCAGATGTAGCTATCAATAATGTTGTAAATGGTCATGCTGCCCCTACTGGATCTAAATCTATTGTATTTGATCACTCACAAGCAAAACTCACTAAGGTTGGTTTCTCTTTCAACATATTTTTTGTTTGAATATAATATTCCTTGGTCTATCCTTTGTTGGTAATCTCTATCTTCTTCCTATTACTGCACATTTCCCTTTACAATGAGTATTCCCTTGATTCCAGTTTAACATTTAATATTAGCTTTGAAAAAGGGTTTATTGCATTCTAGTCAAATAATGGCTAGGGAAGTTCACAGCAGTGCCACAAATTTAATTGCAATGAAGTTAAATCAATTCCATTTACGGTTGTGGATCTAAGTTACACGATACAGGGAAACATGTTTCCATTGGACCTATATTTATAGCTGGTAGTGGTAACTAGTAACACATTTCTAGTCTCTACCACACATTTCTATACCAAAATGTTCATGGCACGACACCTGACAACTTAGCCATGGACTCTAATCCCATGGAAAATGCATTGGTTGCAAGGAACCTTCTTTCTATTTAATTACAAGGACAAACAACTAGTTCCTTTCAATGAATCACTTCTATGAATGAAGAATACATACTAAGTTGATTTAGTGCTTATATATGCAAATGTAAATAATATCAAGTCAATGTATTCAATTCAAGATATATGGAATTAGTAGCAAGGTCATCCAGTAGCACTTTAGCATACAAGAGATCATTAGCCATGTAACCATATACAATTAAATTGTAGTATTTAACCAACCAATAACCTTCCATTCAAGTATGAGGACTCATATAAATATAACAACAATAATACAGTATGATATTTCTAATTATGGAAATTTTATAGCAACAGTGAAGGTTACCAATGTAAGGTGTATAAGAGTTTTAGTTTTGCATTCAATGTAAACCACACCACTCCAAACCTTGAACACTATTCTTAGGAATATAGGACAGCCACCAAATGTATGTTCCAAACTTGTAGCTATGCAAATAATTTAAATTTTCAGACTTTATTTACCTCTCTTAAACAATATCACCATCCAACTAATAGTTAACCTTTGATTCAATTCGGTGTTTACTGTGGTTGTAGGTAGGGAGGGCTATCAAAGTTTGACAGTTTGTAGTTTATTGCAAATTGTAGGAAGCAGGTGGAAGTGTGTTTATATAGGGATGTTATAGCTCTATTTTCAAAATGGTTGCTGAAATGGTAACAACCAACACAGATTCCTCTGAAATAGAATACCTAGTGACCCTTTAAAGAAAAAACATGGCATGGAGTTATCCTGGCACCTAAGAGAATTGGGTTTTTGAGTCCACAGAGGACCACTTATTGTATTATAATTAATATATTAGCCACTTACATATCCTATTAAAAAGATTCACAGCCTATATTTGAACTGTCAATACATGGGAATTTTGACATGATGCCCAAAAGGAATGAACAAAACTAGAAACAAAACCACATTCTACAGACATGGCAACTAGATAAATACCCACAAAAGTATATGAATCAAATCCATATTTTATGGTGAGGATATGAACCTGCTTACCTTGATCATAATCCTTGATGTTTGCACAAATCAGAAGCACCGTCGAGAAAGTAAAATCATTCGGCCTCATCCCCATCATCAATGCTTGCCAACACATCTTGAGAACCTCTTCATATTTCCCATTCAGAGCATACCCTGCAATCATATAGCTCATAGTGATCAATTATCTCCAAAAGGTGAAATGACAACAAGCAAACACATGCATGGCAGCATTAAAATATCTCATTCCCTTCTTCCTTTTCCTCGATAATGGTTGGTTTTATTTCTCATATTGAATTTCCCAAGTTCACCTAGATAGCTCGTGCTTCATGTTTTCAAGGAGATTTGAGCCATTTCATCTCCACCACATCCACAACAACAACAACAAAACCATGAATAAAATAAAAACAAAATAGGTAATCAATAAAAATGTAGAAGGAAACGAACCTAAAGGTCTAAACATTTCTACCATTTTGGAGGTGGGGCAGGTGGTTCTAGAAGCATTGGATCAAATGCGAAGGGATTGGATGATGCACTAATAGGAAAAGTCCTTCTCCCGCCCTTCCTGTAAAAAAAACATCATAGCTTGTTCCACATCCTTCAGTGAAAGTTCAAAATTGAAAACCCCCAAATGGGAGCTGGAGCAGATCCTGCGCGGGTGTTTTTGAATGCTAATGAGCTAGTGTGTGGGTATTTTTGAATTCTACGTTTTTTTGTTTGTTTATTTGCATATTTTATATTTTGTTGCATTTTAAATTAATTATAGTTAAACAACTCTATGTTTTTAATTTAGTGTAGTTTAATTTAATTTAATTTAATTTAACTAGGATTTTTTCATAATTTGTATTGGTTGCATTTCTTATAGTGAGATCCTATACATAAGTCCCTTCAAGGATGAACACGATGATGATGACAATGATCATGATCATGATGATCATGATGATGATGAAGACGGTGAAGATGATGGTGATGATGACAACAACAATGATGATCATCATCATCATCATTATCCTCATCATCATCCTTGTCCTCGTCATCACCATCCTTGTCATCATCTTCATCAATATCATCATCATCATCTTCATAATAATCATCATCATCGTCATCATGATCTTCATCATCATCATCATCTTCCTTATCATCATCATCATAATCATCATCTTCATCATCAAAGTCTTTGTTATCACCATCATCATCATTAACATATTCATCTTCATCATCATATTCATCATCGTCATCCAATTCATCAAAATATCCATTATCATGATCATCATCATCATTTTCATTATGATTGTCATCATCTTCATCATCATCATCATCATGTTCATCATCACCATCATCATCGTCATCTTCATCATCTCAATTTTAGGGGAAGCTCAGTGAATGAATACGTCTACATGATAGGGGGAGCAAACAGTTGAGTGAAAAATTAAGGATTTCTCCTAACACCCATTCCAAGGAATAATCTAACAATTCAATATGATCCGAGCAAGTATTCAAAAACAAAATACAACTTTTTGGGCCCTGTGAAGCCTCCTATTCTTAGATTTGTGCACATGAAGAATCAATACTTATGGACCTAGTCCGATGTCTTAAAAGAGGAAGATCCAACTGATCAGTTTGGTAGTTCCATAAAGTGCATTCTTTATAGGAGTGAATAATCACTCATAACCATTCTATTATAGTGTTGGCGAAGCTCATAACAATTTAGTGAATACCAAGGTAAATATCTTTCCATCGCATCTTCATCATCATCATCTTCTTCATTAGCATATTCATCATCATCACCATCACCATCATCATCATATTCATCATCATCATCATCATCATCATTATCATCATCATCCTCATCCTAATCATCATCATGATAATCATGATCATCATATTCATGATCCTCACCTAGTCATACTCATCATCCTCATCATCCTCATAATCTCCCTCATCATCATCTTCATCATGTTCATCATGTTCATCACCACCACCATCATCATCTTCAGCTTCATCATCATCATCATCATCAACATCTTCATCATCATCATCATCATAATCATCATCATCCTCATCATGCTCATCCTCATCCTCATCCTAATCCTCATCATCATGATCGTCATCATCATCATCTTCATCATCATCATCATCATTTTGTCATCATCATCCTCATCCTAGTCATCGTCATCATCATCATCTTTTCCATCGTCATCATCATCAGCATTGTCGTCGTCGTTGTCGTCGTTGTCATCATCATCGTTGTCGTCATCATCATCGTCGTCATCGTCATCGTCATCATCATCATAATTATCATCATCGTCGTCATCATCATCATCATCATCCTCATCTCCCTCTTCCTAATCAACATCTTTATCATTGTCATCATCATCATTTTCATCATCGCCCTCATCACCATGTTCATTATCTTCATCACCACCACCACCATCATCACCATCTTCATCACCACCACCACCATCATCATCATCTTCATCATCATCATCATCATCATCGTCATTGTCGTTGTTGTCGTCATCATGCTCATCCTCATCCTCAACTTCATCGTCAACATCATCATCGTCGTCATCGTCATCCTCACCATGATGATGAAGATGAAGATGGTGATGTTGATGATGATGATGATGACAGTGATGATGATGAATTTGAATATGATGATAATGAAGATTATGATGACGATGATGATGATGATGATGATGATGATGAAGATGAAGATCATGATCTTGATGATGATGACGATGATGATGACGATGAAGATGATGACGATGATGATGATGATGATGATGATGAAGATGATGATGACGACGAAGACGATGATAATGATGAATATGATGATGACAATAATGAAGATGATGACATTGATGGTGATGATGATGATGATGATGATGATGATGACGACGATGATAATGATAATGATGAAGACAATGATGATCAACATGATGGTGATGATGATGATGAGGATGATGAAGATGAAGATGATGATGATGTCAACGATGATGAATATGTTGATCTTGATGATGATGATGATGATATTGATGATGATGGCGATGATGATGATGACGACGATGAAGATGATGATGATGATGAATATTTTGATGTTGATGATGATGATGGTGATGGTGACGATGATGACGATGAAGATGATGATGATGGAGATGACGATGATGATGATGATGATGTCAATGATGATGAATATGGTGATGTTGATGATGGTGGTGGTGATGATGATGACGATGAAGATGATGATAGGTAGCCATATTGGTAGCATGGGTTATAAAGGATATTCAACATACCTGAAAAATTCTAGGTAGCCAGAGTTTGTAGTGGAGGTTTTCTTATCTGGTGCTTTACGATATATAATTTGCACTGGTACATGTGTCTTATAACATATGCAGTGATGCATATAATACAATAATATGTATTGGTGTGTATTCAATATTTTCAATGCACCAATGCGTATATTATAATGTTGGTGCACCAATGCATACATTGTTTGATATAGGCACCAGTAAGTATAACATAAAAATCAACGATGCATACTTTTTATTGTAAATGAATCAGAGCATATTTTTTATTATACATGAATGGATGCATATAAAATGCATAAAGTGACATGGTGGATAATTGATATTAGAAACACATTGGTGCATATATAATGTAAAGAGAATCGATGTGTATATGTCCTAAAAAAACATTGATTCATACATTATGTAAAAGATCACTAATGGGTAAAATACTTTGTTATCTTAGTTGAAGGAAATGTAAAAGATACACCAACTAGTTGAAATAATAGAATGTGTATGGTTCACTGATGAACTATTCGACACCACAGATATGAAAATGCTATTTATTATTTTTACAAATTTTCAATTACTCATTAGAAAATCATTTTTTTATAATAATATATTTTTTTTTTTTTATTTGTTGCAATTGGATATAAGAGATGATTAAACTTTTGTTCATTGTAACCATGAAAATAATTCATATAATTAAATTTTGAATTAATTATCTTCAAATCATATATTTTTAAATTAATATTTATTTTTACTTCTTAATTATTGTGCTTGGATAACCATGTTGATTACACCTTTGTTCATTATCACAATGCACATCATTCATATATTTAATCAATAACGTAAAATTTTGTGACATTAGAGAACACGATAGATGAAGAACCCATTTTATTATATAAGAACAAGAAACCAAAAATTGGGACATCATACAAGTCCACAATAATCAAAATGTCATTTTTATATTATTACAATTATTGATAACTTACAATTATTTATATAATATATGATACAAGTTGAATGTGATTTTCATTGATGTCAAAGGATTTCAGTGAATGACAAAAGGATAACCAAAGACATGATGGTAGGGTAAACTCAGTGAGAGTTATATCTTCTTCTTCAATGAGTTTTTCTGAGAACCGAGGCCATGGTCAGATAGATATTTCAACAAAATATGGGATGGCGGGTCATGGAGAGCATTTTATTTTTATTATGAATTACGGTGACCATTTTCATAAGGCAGTTGCTTTAGGGAAATTTTTCAACACTTAGTCAAAATCCCCAAATTATCATATTGTTACCAACTAATACCAAGCCCCTGCAATCAGAGCAAGGGAAATAAAATTTTCCATCTCCCCTTGCCTCTAATGTCACTCTAAACTGGGCAAGCTTATTTGCATTTTCATTCATAGTGAAAAATCCTTGTAGTGACAAGTAATTGCCTTACCTACACCATACCACACAGTAACTTGTCAAATACATTAGATATAAGTATATTTCTAAATGCGGTATATTATATACCAATTTCTATAAATAAAAACATGAAGATTGTGATGAATAGGATTGTCATTGATGACAACATTAATAACAATCATTTTGCAAAAATATGGTAATTTGGTGAAAAACAAGAAAATGACTATGGGGAAATTAGTAAAAATTGCCTTAGGGAAAGGCATCCCATAATTTATAGGAGAATATAAATGCCTACACCACATGGGGGTCCTATAGATTGTTATTTTTCCTACCCAACCATGTCTTCCGTTTGTCCTAAAAGTGCCTAAGGGAGAAGTTATGGACCTGCCAAAATAGGGGTTTGTGCTAGAGCAAGCAAAAATGGCTAAGTAGCCTCAGAAAGATTCCCACCCTAAAATATGGGTTACAATAAATGCCCGCGGCACATGGGGGTCTTGTAGTGTGTTGCTTTGTCTACCTAACCATGGTATTATTTCTCCTTAAGCATGTCTAAAGAAAAATTTGAATCTGCCAAAATAAGGTTTCAGAATAAATTTTGGAGAAATTCCTGAAAAAGACTAAGTGTTGGAAAACTGGATCAGGTAGCCTTAAGAAAATACCTGCCACAAATTGTGTGTTGAAGAAAATTCCCACACCATACGGGGGTCTTGGATATTGATATTTTTCCTACCTGACCATGTCTTCAGACTTTCTTAGAAGTAGCTGAGGAAGAAGTTATGAACCTACCAAAAGAAAGTTTTAGGTACATTGGACCAGACTAAGAAAATTGTCTAAGTGTTGCAAAAACTGGCTCATGTGGCCTTGGGAAAATGTCCGCCGTACCTTATAAGTGTATGATAAAAATTATATGAAGCTATAATCCTACAACTTGTTAAAGACGCTATCTCACCATGGTCTCATTTCTCAAAGAATATGTTTGTTGACAAAGATAATAGTCTGCCAAAACAGAGTTTCAAGCTATTTTTCACCATTCCAGTATTGGAAAAATTGCCTCAATGGCCTCAAGGAAATGCCTGCCCTATCTCATAGGATGATGAGAAAAATAATATGAAAGCGTTAGGCTATAGCTTGTTGATGGGTGCATCTAACCATGGTCTTAGTTATTCTTTGGAGTGTTTTATGACAAAGATATAAATCTACCAAAAGTAAGAAAATATTATTTTGCATTTTAAGAACACAAGAGTGTTAGATTCAGGAAATTGAAAAGGCATTTTTAAATGCCCGCAAGGAGGGGTTATTTTGATGATAAAATTCATCATGTAGAATATTCATGTTCCTTGGTGAACTAGCTATCCATCCATACCTTCAGGTTGTTTTATGATGTTCTCATATGCAAAATATCAATCTGCCAAAAATAGGAAAAATAATATTTTGCATAGTGAGAACAAAAGAAAATTGACCAAGTGCTAAAAACAGGAGTTTGAGAGGTCAGTTGGAAATGCCCACCAAGGGTTATCTTTGTGCAAGTAAATTTTTCAAATATCATGGATCCATTATTTGGTAAGTTCTCCATCTGCTCTTGACTTCAGGTCTCCATAGAGTGTTCACACGTGAGAAATAGTAGTTTTCCAAAATGGGAAGAAATATGTTTTGATGTTCAAAAGAGGTTGAGAAGCTAATTTGAAATGCTTTCCAGAGGTTGTGTGTGTGTCAACAGATTTATCTTGTGATATGGTCTTGTTCATTGTTGAAATGGCTATCTAGCCATGCTTGTAGGTTAATTTATGGTAATCACATGAGGGAGAAATCCATATGCCATAGTAGAAGAAAAATTGTTTTTACAAGTTAAAAACAATTTTGTGTAAGTGTTAAATTAAACAGTTTGGAAGCCTGTTTTCAAATGATCTCCAGATAATGCGTGTGTATCAAAAAGTTCAAAAGGTGACATGTATTTGATCCTTGTTGAGGTGGCTATCCAACCATACTTTCAGTTTGCATTATGATGGTCATATATGAAAAAGATAGACCTGAAAAGTTAGTGAAAAATAATAACAGAGTTTATTAAATAAGAAGCTATAGGAATGTACTTAGAAAAATAAACAGAAATTTAATAAAAAGAATTAAGACATAGTTTTGAAGAGACACATCTTACTATTGGAGAGATGCAATGTTTAGAAGAAGTTTTAATTGATTATTTCATTAAAACAATAAATAACAAACAGAGATTCGAAGAGGTTTCTAAGCATGATGGCATGGCTAAGTAACCTCAGAAAGATGCCCGCCCTAAATTATGGGTTAGAGTAAATTCCTGCAGCACATGGGGGTCTTGTAGTGTGTTGGTTTGTCTACCTAACCATGGTATTATTTCTCCTTAAGCATGTCTAAAGAAAAAGTTGAATTTTCCAAATTGAGGTTTCAGAATAAATTTTGGAGAAAGTCCTGAAAATGACTAAGTGTTGGAAAACTGGCTTAGGTAGCCTTAAGAAAAATCCCGCAAAAAATTGTGTGTTGAAGAAAATGCCCACACCATATGGGGGTCTTGTAGATTGATATTTTTCCTACCTGATAATGTATTCATACTATCTTGGAAGTAGCTGAGGAAGAAGTTATGAACCTTCCAAAACAGTGTTTTAGTCAGATTGGACCAGACTAAGAAAAGTGTCGTTGGAAAAACTGGCTCATGTGGCCTTGGAAAAATTCCCACCGTACCTTATAGGTAGTATGATAAAAATTATATGAAGTTATCATCCTACATTTTTTTTAATAGGCTATCTCACCATGGTCTCATTTCTCAAAGAAGATGTTTGATGAAAAAGATAATGGTCTACCAAAACAGAGTTTCAGGTTGTTTTTCACTATTCCAGTACTGGCAAAACCACCTCAGTGGCCTCAAGTAAATTCCCGCCCTATCTCATAGGATGATGAGAAAAATAATATGAAATTGTTATACTATAGCTTGTTGATGGGTGCATCTAAACATGGTCTCAGTTATCCCGTGGAGTGTTTTATGACAAAGATATAAATCTACCAAAAGTAAGAAAAATATTATTTTTCATTTTAAGAACACAAGAAAATTGGTGGTGTTAGATTCAGGATATTGAAAGGCATTTTGAAATGCCCGCAAGGAGGGGTTATTTTAATGATAGAATTCATCAGGTAGCATAGTCATGTTCCTTGGTGAACTGGATATCCATCCATACCTTCAAGTTGTCTTATGATAGTCTCATATGCAAAATATCAATCTGCTAAAAATAGGAAAAATAATATTTTGCATAATGAGAACAAAAGAAAATTGACCAAGTGTTAAAAATAGGAGTTTGAGAGGTCAGTTGGAAATGCCCACTAAGGTTTGTATTTGTGCAAGTAAATTTATCAAATGTCATAGATCCATTCTTTGGTAAGTTTTCCATCTGCTCCTGACTTCAGGTCTCCATAGAGTGTTCACACGTGTGAAATAGGAGTCTTCCAAAATGGGAGGAAATATGTTTTGATCTTCAAAAGAGGTTGAGAAGCTATTTTGAAATGCTTTCCAGAGGTTGTGTGTGTGTCAATAGATTTATCTTGTGGTATGTTCTTTTTCATTGTTTAAATGGATATCTAGCCATGCTTGTAGGTTTCCTTATGGTGATCACATGAGGGAGAAATCAATCTGCCAAAGTAGAAGAAAATTTGCTTTTACGAGTTAAAAACAATTTTGTCCGAGTGTTAAATTAAATAGTTTGGAATCCTATTTTCAAATGATCTCCAAATAATGTGTGTGTATCAAAAAGTTCAAAATGTGACATGGATCCGATCCTTGTTGAGGTGGCTATCCAGCCATACTTTCAGTTTGCATTATGATGGTCATATATTGAAAACATGGACCTGCAAAGTTAGTGAAAAATAATAAACAGAGTTTATTAAATAAGAAGCTACAGGAATGTATTTAGAAAGATAAACAGAAATTTAATAAAAAGATTTAAGACAAAGTTTTGAAGAGATACATCTTACTATTAGAGAGATGCAATGTTTAGAAGAAGTTTTAAATGATTATTTCATTAAAACAATAAATAACAAACAGAGATTCAAAGAGTTGTCTAAGCATGATGACATGGCAAGGTGTAATTGGAACAATACATGAAGGACAAAGATGACTAAGTACATGCATAATGAAATTGAAAAGAAGGCATGAAAAGCATTGAACATCTAGAGAGTCAAATGACGCATTCTGTGGTCATTTGAAGATGATTTGGGAAAGACAAAGATGTTGGTGCAAAGATGATAAGGAGATGGTGACATGACAATAGACAAGAAAACTTGATGACATAGATGGCTACGGGCATGATAAGATTGGTAGAAAAATACGTTGAAATTGATTTGAAGCCTTAGCTCACTGATTCATCCCCCCTCCTCTTAGTGAGCATTGTGTCTAACAAACTGAAGTTTTCATTGATGCGAACAAATGTTGTGCAATGTCATTTCATTTACTCAGAAGGAGACCTTGATATTTTGGGCATTGGAACACTAGGTGGTCCAAATTGTCCAAATGAAAGTTGTCCTTCTACTGTGGAACGTAATTAAAACTGTGTCAATGGCAAACAGCTTAGTGGAGCATCGAGTCTATAAAAAAAATGAATTGGCTAGAATCATTGTTCACTAGACCTTCTTGTTGCAATTACTCTGGTTGAAATAAAAGGGTTGTTAAATTCGTTTGTAAGTTACCTGACCCAAAGAATACAACTGTTATTTTGAGCCTCAATGTTATTTTGTATCCCCCAAAAAAGGATGCATGCTTACCTTTTATGAATTTACGGCCAGATGATTGTTGTAGATTATGACCGATCTCTCTAGTTTTGGATATGGTTGATAAAGAAATCCGGGCTCAATCTGAACTCAATCAATCACCAAGAACCTTGTCACAACTATAGAAAATGTGCTAAGTGATACAGCTTGGTATGCTCTCGCAAAGGAGCTGTAAACTAGCAATATAAAAGGTAAAATCATCTATGCTGACATCGTATAGGTAACTAGGTTGCAGTAGTAGAGATGGCTGCAATGAGGTAGTTAGTTTCATGGAAATTACTATTTATCCATGGCGACATCATATATGAACAAGTGTAAATGTCTCTATGGAAAATATAAGGGCACATGGATGGCCTAAGGTGGGGGTATAGGCGGATTTTGTCATATACATAAAATAGTATACCACACATAGCCAGTCAGACCCAGACCCAAGAAAAAAGATGCAACAGTCGGGGAAAAAATCAAATCTATTTTATTATTATTGAGGGTTGCCATTTCAGGATTTCTCTCTATGATTGGATAGAAGATAGAAGAAATATTTTGCTTTGACGTTCAGCACCAGCTTCATGCTTGCTGGCTTGAATATGAACCGAGGGAGGGTTGGAATTCACTTCTCACCTAGAACAAATTTACTCTATTATGCAAATAGCAAGATCTTCTTATTTAGATGTGGATTAAAATGCATGACTTGACCTGTGCGTAAACAACCAAGAGCCATTGAAAGCTGGCATTGGTTTTGCGGGTGTGCAAAGATAGCCATATATCATTGATATAGAGACGAACGTTCGTCGAAAATTAAAAAACATCAATATTGCCACGGTTTTTCTGCCATGATAAAAAAATGAAGTATTAATCCACGAATGTTCAAAACGTGGAAATTTTTTGTGGAAAAATCCGCCCAAATGTATTAGTGCTACAACATACCATCCTTAGATAATTGGTCAGACATACAGAGTCAATCATTGTGGTTATGTTGATAATGTATGGGATGAATTAGCCATCCAAGTGGGAGGATTATTTACACTTGGCAGAATACACATATAATAAAGGATATCATGTCTCCTTAAAGGTGAGCCCTTTTGAGGAATTGTATGGGAAAAAGTGAAATATCCTATAAATTGGGATAATCCAGCAAAAAGAAACATCATTGTACCTAAAATTTTGAATGACATGGAATATCATATGATTAAGATCAATCTGAATATGGAAGTAGATTATGACAGATGAAAAATTTATGCGGGTCATAAAAAAACTGATAGACAATTTAAAGTTGGATATTATCATGTCTTTTTTAAATTTAGACCCAAGAAGAGACCTTTGAACTTGGGGATTGTTCCAAGATAGCTACTAGATATTATGGACCCTTTGAGATCATATCTAGGATAAGTCCTGTTGCATATGATCTTGAATTTCTTGCTTGCATAAAAGTGCATAATGTATTTCATGTATATTTGTTGAAAAGTATATACCTAATGTTAATTATTTGATTGATTGGAATGTGATTCAGGTGGAACCATAAGGATAATTTCTGGTACAACCAATTTCTATATTGGGCAGAAAATTCAAGTTGTTATGGAATTGAGAGATGGGGAAGGTAAAGGTCCAATGTACCCATTATAGTCCTAAAGATGTTACTTTGGATATAGAATATGCTATGAGGGATGCATACCCTCATCTTTTTGGAAATTTTGTGTTGCGACATGTATGTAAGAAGTATGCATCGAGAATGGTTCACTATTTTAAGGTGGAGGGGGATGTAATACCTTGGATTTTAATCCCCAGACATATGTTATTATTTGTTTTGTGATTGTGGAACAAGGAGCTCAGAAAATGGACTTGGAAATTATTATTATTATTTAATAAATAGCTAGCTAAACATGGAAAACTAACAAGAATTTGGGGTCATGGATTCAACATGTGAGGGGGTTGGGGACTAATATTTTTTTATCTCCCTAACATTACTCATTGGACCCTATTTTTTATTATTTTTGTTTATTGAAATACACCCTATTTGATGTTTGGTTGGACCCTCTTTGCTAATGCACCTTCCTTAGATAGTCTAAGCATATTGTGATACTTCTCATGCTCTCATGCACCCTCAGTGGCTATTTTTAGTCCACACTCCTTGAAAAAGTGTAATCCCCATCTTGTTTCACATTTTGATATTCTAAGAAAGGGAATCTCTTTTTGTAACCTCTCTCTCATTAATTGAGTAACCCCAATTGAATTTGAGTTACCTCTCGTAGAATTCAAGTCACTTTCTAGGGAATTTGAATGGCTATGGAAGGATTTTAATTGTCTCTCTTTCACTATTATTCTCTCTATATTATTTTTTCAATGCAGGGGAAATCTCTATTTTATGGAAATACATTCCCTTTAGTAGGATATGCATTGTATTGTAGGGAGATTGAATTCCTTGGAAGGAGGTTTGGAGACCCTGTAATGCAGATTGAAGATTCCTATATGCTCACACAACACGATTCCTTCTCCTATTGCTTGTTTCTGTTCAATCTATATCATAAATCCTAGGTGAGGGTGGTGATATCATAAGGGCTTGTGTAGTGAGGGGAGTCACAACTCACTAGGTAGTGTATATGGAAGGAAAAGATGATATCGTGAAAGGTGTAGCTGTGGTATTCTCATGGTCTTGAGAAGGGCACAACCATATGTTATGATTTATATTTTTTGAGAATTTTCGAGTTATGATACCTATTTGATTGCGTCCATAATGTCATTTATAGAAAGGAATACTTTTTGTTTCATTAAAAAAGGTTTATGTTTGAATAAGATACAACTGTATTTGTGTGGTTGCGTTCCTGATGTTGAGATGAGCACACCAAACCTTTTGGTTTGAGAGTAACTCTACTATGGATCTATTCCCTCAGATTTGGGGTAACTATCATGTTGAAATAAACATGGTAATGGCATTTATATGGTTAGGTGGAATGTTTTCCTATTGAATCTAGTTGTTTTTCATTAAAATGAGTATTTTATTTAATGTTCATTTACTGCAATTTCTTATATATATGTGCCCATGGATATAATGTTGTTGTAGATTACATGGTTGTGGGTGGCAGACATGAGATCTAATATATTTATCATTTATATGGACATATATGGAATCCTTCAGAAGATCTGATTTTTAACAATGTTGATATGGTTCATTGTGACATCCTATAGATCTATTTTACATTTTTTATGGTGGTTTGCAGATATGATTATATTAAATTTTAAATGTATTTAGTATATATGATATTTCATGTTTGAAATCATGTTAATGTTTTTATTATATGTGGTTGCATTTCATGCCTACATTTACCTTGAATAGCATGTGTATTGGGGAATGGTCTACATTTGTATTTGTGCATTTCATTTTAAAAGGTTGAATGTTTTATTTTAATGGTTCTTTGGCATGTTGGCCTAGCCTTAGTTACCCTTATTCCACTATGCATTAACTTGATTCATCCTTCCCCTTAGGTTTCCAATTGTTTTTGGGCTTGGATTCGGGGTTGGGACATCACAAAAAAAAATAGCATTGTTGATGTATAGGTCAATGTTGTGTACTTAAGGGAATACATATAATTTTAAAATTCTAGATTCCAATTACATATAGTTTTAACGTATTTGATATTACTTATGACCCAATTTATGTGCCACATTTGATTTAAACAATGATTTTTTGGAAAAACAAACAATATGTTCAACATCTACATCATGTAGCATGATGGAAATATGAACAATATAGAATATAAACCTTAACTCAGTATTATTCTATTAGTTGTGATTTTTTTTAGAACTGTACCCTCAAACCAAAAAAAGGATCTAGAGCCCAATGTTATCATCCAAAATTAGGTTAACATAATGGTACACATAACATACATAAATGGGTTTGATAGTAGTGAAGAAAGAAGGATAATATTGAAGTATTTTAATTGTTAAAAAAGCGGTGATTGGTTCGATGACCTATATTTTTTACAACGCTACTCTTAGATGTTTTATGAGTACTTGAAAGAGAGACATATACAGATGGATTGAGACTAGATTTGGTCAAATGGTTAAGTGGGTCAATTCAAAAATCTGCATGTATTTAAATGGTTGAGTTTGTTACACAAAAAATGAAATGTTTTGTGTTTTTATTAACAATTTTGACACTAGAAATGGGAAAGGTGAGCAGGATGGAGCTAATGCATGTGTCAAAACAACACTATGTAGGGAGGATATGAAGTTTAATAAAATTTACTTTGTTTGAGATGCACATTCTATAGTTCAATGGTTATCTATAGTAATGGTAGTGAAAAAAATAAGGCCAACATAATAGATAAAGAGAGGACACGTGAAAAAAATATTCTGGAAGGTGGCCAAAGTAGGTCATTTTCATGCATATCATTACAACACAATATGTGGGACCCATAGATTTTATTCAGTTCGATTCTCATAAAAACTTGTATTTGAAAGATGGACACTATTGTTTTTTTATGGACCATATAGAAGCGGGTGAATGAATGATTGCGAATAAAAATAATAGGAACTAATGCATGGGATCAAGTATCACTTACAATAGACTTGTATGCAATTACTGAAACAATATAATTAGATGCTAGTGAATCATTTAATTCAAAAAATTATGATCATATGTTTGATCTTGCATAAGCAAGTATGTTATGGTTGGAAATACTTCCAAATATTATGGTAATAATGTGATAGGTTGTGATTTATGTATCTTATCAAACTCATCAAAACATGCATTTGTATATGCACTAATTTTTTTAAGGACACATATATGCAGTGGTTTCCTCAAAAGGAAATGAAAGGGGCACTAATTATTCAATTCCATGATCCATCAAAGGGAATCAAACGCTCAATAAATCAATGATTGATGAGGAATGCAATGATTTTTTTGTTGTCTTGATGTTTGTTAAGGATGCATACCTTACATTTGGAAAAAAAATTCAAGAAATACTAATGGTTACCTATTCATGGATCACAAACCAAGTTTGTTGGTATATCACTTTACAAACTTATCCACTGGTACAAACATCCAACTTGAAACAACAATTAAAAATATCTAGTGCAATTTACAATGCTTCTTACTTCATTTAGAGCATGAGAAATTGGTGGAGACTATTATGGACCTACCTTAACCCCCCACTTTATCAATGTTCGATTAGATAGTTAGATGGTAGTGTCAAATGGCCCTGTTTATTAAATAAAGACACCTAGGAGGCTGATACTCATTATTAATTAGACCACAAGTAGTCAGGGTTTTGGCTGTTGAAGAACTATACATAGAGTAGTAAGATTTGGAATGTTTTTCCAATAATTTTATTATATTTGTATTTTTTCTCTTGGAAGTTTCTCCCTTGAAAAAGCAAGTGAACATATCTCTCTATTTTGAATATCATTAATATAAGAGATGTTTTTCAAGTTTTGTATACTTTGCCTTGGTTTTCTTTCTATTGTTTCTTTTAAGTTTTGGGGTTAAGTAAAATATAGAGACTATTATTAACATCAAGGATCTAGATTATTTACTTGAATGACGTCGAATCCTTATATTAAAGAGGAAAATGACATATTCAACACTATGTTCCATATTGAGGTATGTTTATTGTTATGTTATTTTTCAATGTATTTCATATGATTATATCTATTTTAGTGCATCAACCCTACATTATGGCACTCCATTGTATTGTTTGAACACATTTTTGGTCTCCTAGTAAAATTTTATGAATTTTCGCTAAATGGATGCAAGAAGTTCATTTCAACTCACGATAAAATTATACTTGAGACTCAAATCAATGAACCATTGATTATGATCAAATCATGGAATCATATTACAACAAGATTAACCCTATCTTGTGAGTTTATTGTCCATATGTTGTTTTATTCTACAATTTCTAGAACTAGGGTTTTTCTCAATAACATGAAATGAAATTTTTCATTACAAGATAAAAGTTTAAAAGCTATACCAATAGAGAATTTTGGCATTGTTATCATGTCATACTTTCCCAAATAAACTTGTAGGATGTTATTACACTTAATTATCGTTCTTGGATTATTTTTTATGCCCCTAGTGTAAATTCACCAAGTGTCCTTAAATAACTTCAACAAGTTGCAGCTCATAATAAAATCATATTTAGGACTCACATTAATGAAACATTAATTCCATTGGACTTGTGACATCAAATTATATCTATGTGAACCCATGTCTCATGAACTTGTGGCACATATGTTGTTTTATTTTCCAACTTTCAAAACTAGGTATTTTCTCAGTAACATGCAAAGCAACTTTTACATTACAAGGTAAATTTTTAAAAAATGTGGATATCATGATCATATCACACATGGTAAATAATACTTTTAAGAAGTTACAAAACTTGATTCTCCTACACAGATTAGTTTTTTATTAGAAATTTCTCAAGTACTCATGAATAGATTCAAGAAGAGAGTTGTAGCTTGCCATAAAATGGTAATTGAGGCCAATTCATGTTGTAATTGTGACATATAATTATACCTAAGGGATTTCCTCTCACATTATTTAATGGATTGTATTTTCTTTTTTCTTATGATTTACAAAACTAAGTTTTGCTAGAGAACAAACAATGCAATTTTTTCATTGAAGTGAAATTTTTCAAAAATTCTACCAAGAAAAAGTATGAATATTACTCTCATGTTATTCTTCCACCCAAAAAATATATCAAGTTATGACACTTAATGTTGTTTCTTGGATTTTTTATGACACTGATAGAAATTCACTAGAGTGTGTATGAATTCCTTCATAAAGTGAGTTGTAACAAACCACAAAACATTATCTATGACTCAGATCAATTAACCATTAAATTTGTTAGAACTTTGAAATCATATTATATATAGGGAAACTCCTCTCCGATGAGTCCATGAAATATATGTTACTATTATCGATGATTTTTGGAAATAAGGTTTTCCTTAGTAACCTACAATGTAATTTTTGCATTATAAAGAAAAATTTAGAAGTTGTGTCCCTAGAGAATGGGGACATTATTCATGTTTTCCTTTCTTGGAAAAAATTATGGGAATTTAAAACACTCAATTATATTTCTAGGATTTATTTTTATGCCCTTGGCATAAATTTACCAAGTGTCCTAAAATACTTCAGAAAGTGATTTCATTTCTCCACAAAATAGTAATCGGGACTCAGATTGGTGAACCATTAGTTTTATTGGACTTGTGGCATCATGTTACAAGTAGGGATTCCAATGTCCTATGATCTGTGGATCAAATGTTCTATTCAAGACTTCTTATGTAACTAGGGTTTTTCTTAGTAACATGAAATGCAATTTTTGCAATATGGAATCTTCCAATAGAGTGTGTAGACACCATTCACATGAGTTAATCATATTTGAATTATCAAATTGAAAACATTATTGGTAACACTACAATGAATTATGATAATGTATAAATGGATGTAACCGATCAATGTGAAGCCACCTCTAGTATTTTTTTTCAATGTGGTTCATGGCCTCAGAGGTCATTGCTCACTACATCTACATAATATAATCCAAGGAGCCTCAACCTATCGACATTATTTTGGTTCCTAACCCCCAAGGAACCAGAGAATTGAACCCCCAACCTTGACCATGTTCTATATCGGTCCCAAAAGATCCAACCAATTGATCTATCTCTCAAGGCTTAGCCACCTCTATTCTATATAGTTGAAAATTAAATTGAGGGAAAAAACTAGAGGTTGAAGCAAGGCCCCTTACCCTTATGTTATGAAAGAAACAATACACTTCTAACTAATTATAGTATTATACCTCATTTACCAACACATTTTCTATTTCTATTTTATGTCTACTTATCCTAAATATATTGGTATGTTTCATTTTCCCATAAGAGAAAAAGATGGGGAAAAAATTTCATGAGAAAGAACTTAAATCCATAGGTAAAACTATGTTTTATCTATACATTCCATTTAATGTAAAGAAATACTCATCTTCCTAAGTGAATCATAAGTATATCATGGGGAAACAACCTAGTTCTTTTGAATCCTTGTGGTTGATAGGATAGAATGTACATCCTTGTAAGCAGACCTGGTTTTAAAGATCCTACTTATAAGGAAACTAAGTAAAAAGTATTGACAAAGGTTGTTGAGTATATTAACAAATTCCTCGATGAACACAATGATTCCTAGGAAAAAGAAATATTTTGTAATTATATATGGTGGGTGAATTTATAGAAAGAATAAAACCATCATAAGTTTACGTGTTTCTTATCCTGTGGCATAATATATGTTAAATATGTATATACACATAACTCATTAGGATCACCTCACCATTCTATGATATACTTAAGACAATTGTGTTGATAACATTTAATTGGTTATATATCTAATGTATATAACATAATACGTTTAAAGTTGTTTCCAGGAGTGTGTGTTGGTAGAGAATGAGGAATAGTTGAGCTTAAAGGAAGAAAAATAGATGCTGTGATGACTAATGTTCCTAGTTTGAGATAAGGGTATAGATGAGACCCTTATGCATTACACTCCATGTGAATATAATCTCTCATGAGAAGTTACTTTTCTAAAAAAACATTTTGTGACTGTAAATTGAAGGGGTTCTGGAAATGCCTACATCATTATAAATAATTATTGTTAGGTAGCATTAATGATAGGAATTGGAGAAGTATATTCCTCTACAATTACAATTATAATTAGGATAAAGATATGCGAATTATTGGAAACAAAATGAATCAATGAAAATGTGGAAATAACAAAATTAACAATAGAAACTCCTAATTGGTATTTATTTTATATAAAATTATATTATATTAATTGGGCTTCCCTTAATTAAATATTTTACATCACATGTATCATGTTGACATTGGAAAAAAAAACGGTGCTGGATTAAGGTCAATTACTATGTGTCACCAACTATTCGCAACCATGCAACTTTATTATCACTTTTAATGGTCATCATCACATTCACTTATATGTAGAAGGATATGACTACAATGGAAGAATAACATATGTAGAATGATTCTCACTACAATGGATTGGTATACTTAATGTGAATAACAAATGTACTGCACCATTTCTTAATCCATGCTTATAAGAAATAATAAGTTTATGAATTTACCATTGTTTTTCAATACTTGATGGTGATTGGATTACTCAAAATGGAGTAGGATACTATTAAGAAAACAATATACATGAAATGTGAATGAAGAGGTGAACTAGACAATGTATTCATGTTCAATTCAACAAATAATCCACTAACCTACATAGAAATTCATCATATCATCTCACAGAATATGAGAATATGCCATAGGAAAGTGAATTAAATTCTTTCTTTGGTTGATATTCATTACATTTTGCCACTTATACGTGCCAATATGGTCTCTCTAAATGCATTATGTTGAATGAAGTTGTCATTGATGTCAATAGGGTTAAGTGATTTGTGTCATTTATGTCAATAGAGTCAACTGATATTTGTCATTGATATTGAGTGATGTCATCATTGATGTCAAAGTGATAATGATTTTGTGGAAACATTAGAGGAATATTGATTGAGTAATGTTGAATAATCCTTGAATTCCTTAAAGATATTGGAGATACTGATTGAGTAATTTTGAATAATCCTTGGAGCCCCGAAAGAATTCCATCATAACATTCTAACCTCTTCTATAATGTATCATATTTAACAGAAAGTGAAAATATTCCTGGAATCCTTCATATTTTAGAAATAACTTTTCGTTCGTAACTCGGAAATGGGTGGCCTTTATGTTGATGTATATGTAACTTAGGAATGTATTCACTTGTATTTCTTATGTATTGTAACCTGATGTTTATTCCGAGATGTATTTGTAATGTACTTGAGTCATGTCATGTTCCGATGTTCCAATCGGGAAGATCTATAATGTAAACAAGTCATGTCAAGTCATTGTGGGTAACCCTCCTATTGTCTAAGGGTTAAAGTCCCCACAGTTCCAAAGCACTAGGGTTATTAGACTCTCCTAGAGAGGTTGGCCCTAGTAGGGTTTTAGTCATGTCGGGATTAGTATAAATAGAGAGTTAGCCTCTCTATTTAGTACACAACTCATACACACTCAATTGTAGCACATAGTTGAGGAAGGAGAAGACACTGGGGCTAGATAGAAAGAAGGTTACTTCTATCGGGAGATCATCTTACTCTTTTGGGGTTTTACTTTTGGTGTTGATTCTATCTTTGAGGAAGTTGCGGGATTTTCTCCATTTATGGTTTCCCCGAGGAAAAACATCGTGTTCATTGTCTCATGTTTAATTGTTGTGCTTGTTGTTCTCTCAATTAAATATCCTAATGTTATACTAGCTTAATGTTAAAAATCTAACATGGTTTCAGAGCTAACCTGATAAGAAGACACTGTGCAGCTGCGGGAACTAGAGCTTCCTACTTTGTGGATCTCTCTCCATAGTTTTTCAGCAAAAGAAGGTTGGAATAAATCTCCTCCTTAGGGCACATCTTTCTGTCGAAGTAGAATCCAATTATGAGGTTTTTTAGTTTTGGACCCGACACTACTACCGAAAATTAGGGCTTTTCACAGAAGAGGAATTTTTCAGTGAGCCTAGGCCTGAATTGATCTCCTCCCTAAAATCGAAGTTAGGGATCAATTTCAAAGCAATTGGTTGGACATAACTCCAGAAAAGCAAAACCCTAATCTGCTTTCGAACCAGCACTGCAGAATTTCAGCTACAAATCCAGATCCAATATCTTGAACTGGTAATATATAAATCTTTTGTATTTCCATTTGAGGTTCTCAGTTAAGATGTCTCATCATACCAAGCTTGATGAAAATCTTGAGGGATCTGATAGCTTCTGATCCTGGAAGTATAGGATCTCCCTGGTCCTGGAAGAGAATGAGTTGGACTCCTACATCAATGAGGAGGTTCTAGTTCCAGAGGGAGATGAGGCTAAGGCCTTACACAAGAAGAAGATGGTTATGGAAAAGAGAATCATTGTTGATTCTATCAAGGATCAACTCATGCCATAGGTGTCCTCCCTAAAGACACCTAAAGCTATGTTTGATGCCCTAACCAAATTGTTTGAAGGGAAGAACATAAATCGGAAGATGACTCTAAGAAACTAGCTGAAGAATGTGAAGATTCAAAATGCAGAAACCATCCAGTCTTACTTCACAAGAGTTTCTCAAATCAAAGAACAACTGGAAGCAATAGATGAAGAAGTGGAAAATGATGAGATTGTAATGACCACCTTGAATGGTCTCCCTAGATCATGGGACTCCTTTATTCAAGGGATATGTGCCAGAAAGAAGTTAGTCAAGTTTAGCAGACTATGGGAAGAATGCTCTCAAGAAGAAGCTAGGATAGCAACCAGAGAAGAGAATATGGGAAGTGAAGATCAAGCTCTCACAGAACATTCCAAGAAAACCAAAAGAAGTTCTCATCACTCCAGAGGTAAGCATTTTTCTAAAAATAACTCTAGAAAATATTTCTCTAGAGGCAGATGTTATACTTGTGATGAAGTAGGACACTTTGCAAAAGATTGTCCTAAAAGACAAAATAAGAAAAAGGGCAACAAGAAAAGACATCATGCTCATGTTGCAGTGGATGATGAACCATCCAAGAAGAAAACCAAATATGAAAGTGAAGACTCTTCAAGTGATGAATAATATGTCTTGATTTCTTCTCTCATGGGAAATATCACACATGGAAGCAATGATTGGCTTATAGACAGTGGGGATTCCAAGCATATGACAGGATTCAAAGAATCATTTGTGAAACTTTCAGAACATGAATCATCTCACAAGGTGAAGCTTGGAGATGACTTCCAATATCCAATAAAAGGTAGTCTGGAATCTTCTTATAAACTAGACTCTGGAAAGTATATGAGGATGAAATATGTATTGTTTCTACCATGACTCAAAAATAACCTTCTCTCCATATCTGCATTAGATGCAAAAGGCATGAGGGTTGCATTCATAGATGGCCCAGTCATCATGTGGCCAAAGGGAAAGACTATTAATGATGCAGTAGTGATTGGGGAACAAGAAGGAGGTCTATACAAATTGAAGGGCGATCTAGAACAAGCCTTGGTCCATGACACAGTAGAGACAAATGAACTTTGGCATAGAAGGCTTGCACATGTGCATTACAGAGCACTACCAATTGCAAGCAAAGCTATTGATGGTCTTCCAGAAATTCAAGCAAAACATGATGGGGTCTGCAAAGGATGTGCAAAAGGAAAGAATACAAAAAAGACATTTCCAAGTAGTGAAAGCAAAGGAAAAGGAATCTTGGAAATCATCCACTCCGATTTTTGTGGTCCTAAGTCATCAAGCTCACTAAGAGGGTATGTATACTATGTTTCTTTTATTGATGACTTTTCTAGGAAGACATGGATTTACTTCATGAATAACAAAGATGAAGTATTCAGCAAGTTCAAGGAATTCAAAGCCTTGATCGAGAATCACATAGACAAGAAGATCAAGACCTTTCGATCAGATAATGGCAGAGAATTCACATCTAATGAATTCAAAGAGTTATGCAAAGACTCGGGGATTAAGAGGGAGTTGTCCACTCCTTATAATCCACAACATAATGGGATTGTAGAAAGGAAGAATAGAACTATCATGGAAGTTGCAAGAGCGATGCTTCATGATCAAGATCTTCCTATGCATCTTTGGGAGAACCCTGCCAGAACAGCGATGTATGTACAGAACCGTACTCCACATAGAGTACTCGAGAACAAGACTCCTGAAGAAGTCTCCTCTAGCAAGAAACCAGAAGCCAACCATCTCAGAATATTCGATTGTCCTATTTACATACACATTCCAAAAGAAAAGAAAAGAAAATTAGATCCTTCAGGAAAGAAGGGTATATTTGTGGGATACTCTGAAAGCTCAAAGGCTTACAGAATATATTTCCCAAGATACAAGAAGATTGACATCAACAGGGATGTGACATTTGATGAAGACACAGCTTACAACAAATCCAGAAAGAAACCTGCTGAAGAATCTGAAGAAGTAGAAGCACCTAGAATTCATGATACAACCATGAATGAAGAAACTCAAGAAGAAGATCGAGAGTTTGAAGAACCACAAAGACCTATAGATCCACCTCCAGAGAAGAATCCTCATAAGAGGAAACCTGCTTGGGTACGAGAACTTATCCAAGGTGCAGAAAGATATGGTGCTCCAGAAGAGAATCATAGAGAAAGAAAAAGGACCAGATCCTGCTCCGGGTATGTATCATTACTATGTGATTTCATTGATAAAGAACCTTCCAGTTATGCAGAAGTGAAAGAATGGAAGGGTGCTATGATCGAAGAATATCAATCGATCATGAAGAATGATGTTTGGGATGTTGTCCCAAGACTAGAAGGGAAGTCATTTGTAACTTCCAAATGGATCTACAAGATCAATCATGCTGCAGATGGTAGCATAGAGAAATATAAAGCAATATTTGTTTCTCAGGGTTTCTCAAAGAAAGAAGGAATGGATTATGAAGAAACCTTTGTACCTGTAGCCAAATACACTTCCATCAGATCAGTACTTGCCCTGGATGCAGTGATGAAACGGAATATACACCAAATGGATGTCAAGACTACTTTCTTGAATGGTGTAGTGGAAGAGGAGTGTATGTAGAACAACTACTTGGTTTTGAGAGACATGACAGAGAGCCTCATATATGCAGATTGAAGAAAGCCCTGTATGGTTTGAAACAAGCACTCAGGAGTTGGTATGGCAGAATTGACAGCTTTCTATCTAGTTTGGGATTTACCAAGAGTAAAGGAGATTCCAACCTTTACTACAAGGGTGAAGATGGCAACCTAGTGATGCTCCTACTATATGTAGATGATCTGTTTGTGACAGGTATGGATGGGTTGATTGCTGATACGAAGAGAAAGCTTGTTGCTGAGTTCAAAATGAAGGACTTGGGTATGATGCATTATTTTCTAGGTATGGAGGTGTGGCAGAGTGTAGATGGAATCTCCCTTGGACAAGGGAAGTATGCAGTAGAGATCCTGAAAAGGTTTGGGATGATGGACTACAAGGCTATGGAAACACCTATGGAATCGAACCTGAATCTATTGAGCGATGCTTCATCAGAGTCAGTTGATGCTACGATGTATCATCAGATGATTGGGCCCTTAATGTACCTAAAGAACACTAGACCAAATATTTGCTTTGTTGTGAACACCTTAAGCTAGCTCTTGATAGATCCAAGACATGTTCACTTGATTGCTGCAAAGCATATTCTGAGATACCTAAGAGGTACGGTTGATTATGGACTCAAGTACGATATGAATCAGAATATGAACCTGGAGGGTTATGTTGATTCAGATTGGGCAGGAAATGCCATCGATAGGAAGAGCACTTCAGGATGTTTCTTCAGTATGGGATCAGGTGTGGTCTCTTGGTTTAGCAGGAAGCAATCCTATTGGCACTGAGTACAGCTGAAGCACAGTATGTCGCAGCTTGTTCAGCTAGTTGTGAGGTAGTATGGCTCAAGAAGCTACTGTCTGATTTATTTGATCTCCAGTTGGATGCTACTTGTATACACTATGACAACCAGAGTTGTGTGAAGTTTTCAGAGAACCCAGTGTTCCATGACAAGTCGAAGCATATCGAGATCACGTATCACTATATCAGGGATATGGTGCAAAGGGGAGCAGTGAAGCTCCTGTATATTGCGATGGACGATCAGATAGCTAATGTGTTGATGAAGCCATTAGTGAGAGTGAAGTTTGAGTACTTCAGGGAGAAGCTTGGTGTTCTCCAGATCGAGGTCCCTTCCAAGGGGAAGTGACGAGTTTGAAATCCATTTTGATGAGTAGGTCAGATGTAAGGGCTAAGCCATTCTGTCATGGTGAGAGGATTGGTTCCTTCCATGTCAGATATGAGTGCCAAGCCATTCTGATATGACTGTAGGATTGGTTCCTACATGATCAGATATAAGGGCTATTGCCATTCTTGGAATGGAGCTACCTGGTGAGTTACCAGGAATACTTGGTCTTGGACTAAGGGCCTTTCTAAGATGATTGTAAGATGTAGTCTTACATGATTTGATGTGAGCGCATGGCCATTCTAATGTGATCGAGGGATGTGTTCCCACTTGATCAGATATAAGGGTTGTTGCCTTTCTGACGAGTAGGTCAAATGTGAGTGCCGGCCATTCTGATGTAAGATTAGTTCCAACAAAGATGTAAGGGCTACCACCTTTCTGACAAGGAGGTTAGATGTGAGTGCCAGCCATTCTAATGTAGGATGAGATCCTACATAGATGTAAGTGCTACCACCTTTCTGACAAGTAGGTTAGATCAGAGTGCCAGCCATTCTGATGTGATTGTAGGATGAGGTCCTACATGATCAGATGTAAGGGCTACTACCTTTCTAACGAGGAGGTCAGATGTGAGTGCCGACCATTCTGACGAGTAGGTCAGATGTAAGGGCTACTGCCATTCTCTGAATGGAGGCACCTGGTCAGTTACCAAGAACCCTCAGTATAGGACTAAGTTCCTTTCTAACGAGCCAAGGTCAGATGTAAGTGCTGTGCCTTTCTAACGAGTCAAGGTCAGATGTGAGTGTTGGCCATTCTGACGAGTAGGTCAGATGTAAGGGATACCAAAGACCTATCAGGAGGTAGGCCTACACCAAGCATGAAAAAGGGCTGACTCTGTAGAACTTCCTGAGATGAGAAGAATCATGAGATAGCACATATGATGATGACCCAGTGATGATCCAGATCGAGCTATGATCCAGATCCAATTATGATGTCTCTGAGATGATCCAGATCAAGAGATGATTCAGATCTAGTAGTGATGATCCAGATCAAGCTCTGATCTAGATCTAGTGATGATGACCTAGTTGTGATCTAGATTGAGTGATGATCCAGATCCAGTGATGGTGATCCAGATCTAGTGATGATCCAGATCCAGTGATAGTGATCCAGATCGAGTGATGATCCAGATTCAGTGATGATGATCCAGTGATGATCCAGATCGAGTATGATCCAGTGATGATGATCTAGATCGAGCGATGATCCAGATCTAGATGAAGATGACTTGAATATGAAGATGACAAGAACTTGATGATGACCCAGATGATATAGAGAAGAAGACTTGTGTTGAATATTGTGTCGAGAGAATACCTTCCTAGTTAAGAGGGAGTGTTGATGTATATGTAACTTCAAAATGTATTCACTTGTATTTCTTATGTATTGTAACCTGATGTTTATTCTGGGATGTATTTGTAATGTACTTGATTCATGTCATGCCCCAATGTTCCGATCGGGAAGATCTATAATGTAAACAAGTCATGTCAAGTCATTGTGGCTAACCCTCCTATTGTCTAAGGGTTAAATTCCCCACAGTTATAAGGCACTAGGGTTATTAGACTCTCCTAGAGAGTTCGGCCCTAGCAGGGTTTTAGTCATGTCGGGATTAGTATAAATAGAGAGCTAGCCTCTCTATTCAGTACACAACTCATACACACTCAAGTGTAGTGCATAGTTGAGGAAGGAGAAGACACTAGGGCTAAATAGAAAGAAGGTTACTACTGTCAGGAGATCATCTTACTGTTTTGGGGTTTTACTTTCGGTGTTGATTCTATCTCTGAGGAAGTTGCGGGGTTTTCTCCATTTATGGTTTCCCCAAGGAAAAACACTGTGTTCATTGTCTCTTGTGTTTTATTGTTGTGCTTGTTGTTCTCTCAGTTAAAGATCCTAATGTTATACTAGCTTAATGTTAAAAATATAACACTTTATACCATTGGAAAACTCTTGAAATTATATAAAACTTTGTTGTTTTGAGTTTTTTTCTAATTCCTTACCATTTATTCGAGGCAGGCGTTTTAGTAAGAAATCATCTTTTAAAACATGCTTTTTAAAAAGGATCTTTTAAAAGATGTTTTCTTACTAAAATGTCCGCCTTGGACAAATGATACATAATTAGAAACAACTCAAAACAGAAAAGTTGTAGATAATTTCAAGAGATTTCCAATGGTCCAAAGTCAGCTCAATTTCAAGTTACGAGTGAAAATTTATGCCCAACATAAGAAAGATTCGAGGAATATTTTCACTTTTTGTTAAATAGCATACATTTCGGGCAAAATAAAACCTTATGATGAAAATATAATGATAATTCCATATTGAAGTGTATTAAATAAGCATTGACATAAGTGTATGTAACTCTAAAGTAGTCCCGTTATAGAATAGTTGTTAAGCATGGGCCGCATGGGAAGACACTTTGAGTTGTACACAAAAGGAGCAAGTCCCTAAACAAGACCCTAAAGTTGTCCTGAAGTAATGTCAATGAGAAGTGTGAGGAATCCCCTAAAATAGTTGTGTTAGGTGCACATGCTTATAATTATGGGTCCCTTTAACCATGATGAAGAAGTTTATAAAGAATCCCCTATAGGTGTTCCAAAGCAATATTGGTGTGAAATGTCAAAAACTCCCTAAAAGCAATGATGATGGGTCCATGTGACCCTGAAAGTAATGATGGGTCCACATAAAGATAAAAGAAACCTAGAAAGGAATAATGATGTGTCCACATAGGTATAATGATGAGAAGAATACCCTTGGATGAAATCTTGACATGAGCAACAAGGCAAGTTATATTTCATTAATAAAATCATAAAGAGGGTATTTACCCTTTCAAGTAACCCTTGAAATATGGAAGTCCAAGGTTTAAGGAGAATTTAAGTAACCCTTTAAAAAATGAAGTTCAATATTTAAAGATAAGTTAACTTTGATGTAACTTTGAAATATGAATTTAAGGAGAAGCTAACATGCAGGTACCCCTTAAAATATGAATATCCTAAATTTAAGGATAAGTGAAACATTGTCCTTAAAGAAAACTAAAGGAATCTTGCAGAATATAAATATGATATGAAACTTATCATTTTTTCATCAATCATATATCTCTTCTTTGTTTGGAAACTCTAAGAAAGAAGTACGCAATATTGTGGAGGAAAAAGTGTGGAAGGTTTTGGCATCAATTTTTGTTCGTTGGTGAAGATTGACAAAATTTGCATAACTTTCTCGTTTGGTATCGGAATCATGAACTTCTTAGCTCGTTGGAAAAATTATTGTAAGAGATATGTGATGACATGATATAGGGTTTATTTTGGCACGGCAAATGGTGCATGATTAGGGTTTATCTCTTGTTTATTCATCTTGGAAAAGGTATGGTTCTCGCATATGGGTCTCTCTTGTGAATGTTCATGTTACTCATGGACTAGGGTCCATCTAGTTATCTTGGCTATGGTATGAATATTTTATATGTGTTATCACTTCTCTCCTTGTGAATATGGTTGAAGATATTGAAATATAGTGATGATCTTGCATAGATCATTATGATGGTTGCATAGATTATGGTGATGATCTTCGCATATACCATGGTGATGATATTGGAATATATGATTGTGATGGTTGCATAGGTTACGGCGATGATATTTCCATAATTTATTGTGAACATGGTGTTTATCTTGGAAGAGACTATGGTGATATTGGAAAATTTTATAATGATGTTACTGGCATGATCTAGGGTTCCTCCCTTTGAATGACCTAGGATTTGAAGGTGATGATGATATTAAGGGATTTAAGACGCAAACAAAAAACTCTATGGGTGATTATTTCTTGGATTTAATTACATTCTTTGGAGGCATCCTTTCGGTCCTATAATTGAATATTTGAAGGCTTTCTTGAAAGAATTTTCTAGCATATTTGGTGGACATATTTGAGGCATGTACAAGTTGACACAATGAGAGTGATTGTGATAGTGACTGTGACAGAGCCAATGATAGTGCTAGTGATTGTGATAATTATAGTGACAATGAAAGTTACATAGTTAGTGATATAGGCATAGGTTGACAGAGACAGTTATACAGGTACATGTTGATAGAGATAGAGATAGTGGTACATGTAGACAAGGGTAGTAATACAAGTTCAAGTTGACATACATAGTTATATAAGTACATGTAGAAAGAGACAATGACAAGAAAATGGACACAGAGAAAGTGGTATACACAGTTTGAAATTCTTATTCATAATAGGGTGACAATATGAGGTAAGAACAATATATCAAAGTCTAATTCAAGTCAGTTTCTTAAAATTATGAGTTGGTGCTCATAAAGGGGGTTGTTTCCTCCTTCTAGTTGGTGCTAGAGAAATCATATAAATCAGGGAGTTGGTGCCTCCTTATATTTGGTGTTGGATAATAGTAAAAGTTGGTGCTTCCTATGAATGTAATCTTGTTATTATATAAGAAAATCATTCCATGATTTTCTCCTGTTTAAGTTTCCACATAAAATATCTAGTCCACTATGTATGATCCTATGTGATGATGAATGGAATTGTTAATGGTTAATTTTATATGATGTGATCAATGTTTGAAATGGTATAAGTGCTCAACACATATTCACCCCCTCTCAGTATTGGTGAATATTCCAACATATTAAAGTTGGACAATATTAATATAGGTTGTAGTTGTCGACCACAAATATGATAAACAAGTCAATATGGAAAATAAGTTTTCAAAAACATATTTTTTCCTTTACAAGTGTCATAAGGGAATACAATCTTATTTTTGAAAATAAGGTTTCTTTGTTCCATTACATATAGATATCATCAATATGTGTTGTAGACAATAAGTCATATGAATAGGAACAATGATGTTAGATGTCAAAATTAGTATTAGAAACAATGTTGATATTTATAGTATATACTGATCACATGTACACATAAGTTTCAAGAAGGTTCACCTGTATTTCTATAATTATATGTATTCTTTACATGGCACATTGGTTTATGAAAATAAATATTTATTCTTAGTTAATGTATATATATTCCATAATAGGTAGAATGGTTTATCTTAACCTAAATGATAATCATCCTAAGGTCATAGTTTCACATCAACAAAAACTATTTGCATACCCCATTGAGATATTGTAAGGAGTTGTCGTGAATTACTCAATTATGATCATAAGATGGATTTGTTGGCTCAAGAAGTGAATCTTGTTGATATATTTTCTTCAAAATTGTAGATGTGTTCACAAAACCATAAGATACTAATCGTTTTTAGGCACAAAGAAAGATAGTGTATGCCATTTGAAGCATAAAGATTATTTTCAACAATGTAACATCATAATTAAGTATAAAAGACGAATCAAATATAAGTTTGAAAATTTCTATTAGAACAAAAAGTATGATGGAATGATAATGTTTATATAGAGTTTGAAATTTTTTTATGGTTACACATTTATAAAGTTAATTCACCATTTTTTGTTAAAACTATAAAGTAATATGAGCACCTATGTGTGAGGATACCCAATGGAACAAGACACAATTCCCATTGAGTCAAGTCTATGAGATGATGTTCCTTGCTACCTAGATGTAGGCGTGTCATCTTGTAATAGATGCACATGAAAAAAAGGATGATAACTACTTTAAAGTTATATGTCTACCAAATATTTTTCATGTGAAATACTAATACATAAGTAATAAAAATATTAAAAGTAGGTTGTACTAACCCCATGCAAGAAACTATCCTTAATAGGATCCTTTCCCAATCCATGAAAAATATTCTTGCAATGAAAGAATCGATGACGAGAAACTAGGTCAGAAGAAAAATGACCAACTTAACTACATGAAGGCCCTACACCTAGTGGTCTAAAATAATTAAACAATGGGTATTCACAGAAATATGCTAGAAAGGTTATATGCTAAACTAGAGTACTGTGCTTTAGGGATGGTATCATAACATTAGTGGTAAAATTCCTACATATGATTCAAGGTATCTAGGGGCCATTAAGAGGGATGGTTATCTTATGCGATCCTAAGCTCCCAAATTAACTTTACAATATAATCTAGAGAGTGATTAATTTCAGTGTATGGGTACCACGAACGTTTAGAGATTTGATTGGGGTTTTACACCATTTCCCTAGAACAACAACTCTAATTCAACAATGACAACACATTTAAAAAAAAATATGAATGTAACACCCCATATTTTAACTAAGTGTGTTTACCAATCAGACATATTGCATTGTTTTTGCTTATTATCTGTTGGACTCAACTAGACTATGTAAACTATATTTCGGTATTTTAGACATGATAATATGTTGTTACTGGGTATGTGCAAGCTGATGAGGGTCTCTTTTGATGCATTAGATGCAATAGAAAACTAAAAAAACGGGCATCCATCAATTTGCGTGGATATTTTGAGACGCTTACACAATGAATCTTACTATGAGTAAAAAACAAGAAATGTGGGAAATTTAATGACGTTTCCAAATATGTAAATTTTTTCTATTGAAAATTTTGTTAAATATCTAAACTTAGATATTTTTTAACGGGAACTTTTTATTTTTGGGACAAATTATAAGGTATATGTTTTTGTGGGTGGGGCCTCTGAGTGACTAAATGGTGGACTAAACTTATGAAAACCGGTAGACATATAGAGAACATATAGTACTAGTGCACGACTATTTTTACAATAATAAAAATAAATTTTTTGATTTTTTTTAATTATCTAAGAGATTAAACCTTGAAAACGGTATGTCAATTGTGGGTGTAGTGTTTGAATGTCTTAATGCAATTATTTGGAAATGGGTTTTTTATAGCATGTAGAGGTTGATGTTCTTTAGTTCACCATACAATTTTTTTTAAATGGTTGAGAAACAAAAGAGATATGGACGAAACACTAATAGTGTGTTTTTTGAGTTAAGGAGTGATGACAGAAGATAAATAAGAAAATAATAGAAAAAATTATGTATTCTTGTTAAAATTTATATATTTGGAATCTGCAAAAAAAACATATATGTTTCTAAAATTTCATAAAAAATGGAGGTGTGCAGCATACCGTAACCAAAGGCTAAACACGAGCATATTGAAAATTTGGATATAATGCTGATTTAGCCATGGTTCATCATAATCCAAGGTATAGGCATGTTGAATCCGAAGCAAAGTCCGAAGAAGACACATAAGCATAAGAATTCCATAGAAGCATGGGTGGAGGCTCGGCCTTATCATTTGGAGGGAATAGATTTTTTAATTTAAACAAAATGGGAGAATGTTTTATCGAAGCAAAATAGGAGCATGTTTTACTGAAGCAGAATGGGAGAACATTTTATTGAAGCACAACTCGCACGCATTTTTAAATACTACAATGAGTGCTTATTTTGTCAATTATACCAATACTTTTATTATTTTATGTTCCCCCCAACTCCCCTCTTCCCCCTAACTCTTACTAACCCCCCCCATCCTCTGCCTACCTCTAATCCCCCCTCCTAACTCTTCCTAACACCCCTCCACCCCATTCGTTCTCTCTCTCTCTCTCTCTCTCTCTCTCTCTCTCTCTCTCACACACACACACACACACACCCCTAGAACCTCTCTCTCTCTCCAATCTTTCTTGCTCCCCAAATCATCCAACTACACTTAGCCCCCACCCCCCTGTCTATTCCCCAACCCTCTCTCTCTCTCACAGACACCCACATCACACATCCACAGGTCACCCCCTATGACTAAAATCCCCCCTCTTCTCCCTAATTCTTACTAATCCCCCATACTCCTCTTCCTACCTCTAACTCCCCTCCTCCTCCTACGTCTCTCCCCACCTCATATCCATTACTAAACCCTTCTCCACTCTCTCTTACTCTCCAACCCCTGACACCTAACAACCCCTTCCCCAAGCCCTAACACCCCCCCCCCCCC
>LPNX010270856.1:3940-28195 GCA_001517045.1 Pseudotsuga menziesii
TGGGATACATGGTGTAAGATCGGCACCTGGATGATCTGTGGATTTGCACATTGGAGATGGCTTAGTGATTGCTTGAGGACAAGTCGGGGTTTAAGTTTGCAAAGGCAAGAAAGCCCCGAGCAAACTCACGGGACAGAAAGGCCGCGGGTGTACCATTTTTTATTTTTAGTTTTAGTTTTTTTAATCTAAAGGCGCCGTCGCTTAAGCGACGCCTACTATTTGTTATAGGATTTCAACAAAATTTGTTGTGTGAACGTGTACCATTTTACTTAATTTTTTTTATTTTAAGATTTTGTTCACTCAAGGAGCCGTCGCTTAAGCGACGCTTATGACCACAATTTAAAAAAAAAAAATTAACTTTGTGATTTTTGGTAGGTTTAAAAGAAAAAATCCACGCACCGTCGGAAGTAACCATCGGATTTTGGATAGAAATGTAGTAGTGAGGTAAATTGGAACTTAATACAAACGAAGTTGATACAACCGTAGTAGAGATAGAAGACTTGCAGGATCACGAGTTTGCAAGAAACTTTAATTCACCTCTTACTAACTTAAACGATCCCGTGATCATCCAACTTTTTCCATTTGATTCACCTGTGATTGGTGTTCCCGTGAGCAGAATTATGACTAGCTCAAGAGAGGGTCCATCTACCCCCATCTTAGCCATTCCGACTGAAGGAGTGCCACGTCCCTCGGTTGGTACTCCTAGAACAAATACACCTACTATGCATTTAACTCCAGCTAGTCGGGTGTTTCAACAACTGAATTCCACAAATGCAGTAGGCTCTTCTAGTGGGGTGGTGACTGGGATCCCCAGTGCACCTTTTTCTTCACCCTCTTTTGCACACACTGCTCAGAGTGGTCCTGTTGGATCCTCTTAATTTTTCTAGGGTTTCCCGTGGAATACGGGGCACATTCCCCCATCCACTCCTTATGTAGGTCCTACACCTGCATATGTGGGGATGCAGTTTAGAAATACTAACTCTTATGGTCAAGGTTTCCAAACTTTGATTTCGGTTCCATTCATGGGCTCTCCTTGTTTGCTTTTTAGCGGAGGGATACCTGCTCCTGTTTTCCAGACTCCAGTCTCAACTAGAGTGGCTCAAACCACATACACTACACCACACATGAACAATCCACTGACTTATGGGTGGAATCCTTATCAAAGTAGTCCAACTACTTCGCAATCGGTAGCTGGGGGCAACCCTACCTTTACATTTGTGAACTAGGGGGAAAGTCCTTCTACTTCCCAAGCTCGTACTTTTCAGGCTATGGTTAGGCCCAAACTTACATTCCTGGAAACTTTAAACTTGCCAGATTTGTCCAAGTTAATGAATGACTTAGTGAAGCATGATGCCACTTTTCCAGCTGTCCCTACTCAACTACCTTCAGACATCCCAAAATTCAAAGGTAAAGTTGGTGAAGACCCAGGGGCTCATATCATGATCTTTCACTTGTGGTGCTCTTCCAACTCGCTGAATGATGACACCGTTTGATTGAGATTGATCCAAAGAACTCTGACTAGTGCTATAGCAAAGTGGTACATCGAATTACCCTCTGTTGCGTTTGACAGTTTTTGGGACTTAGCTAATGTGTTCCTTAACCACTTCCAGCTTCCTGTCCGGTATGATTCCGGTACATATTTATTGTACACCTTTCGGCAGGATAAAGGCACCCACATTTCGGATCACATATAAGAGTGGTGAACGCGGAAGAGGCTTATTAAGGCCACTATGCCTCCTGAGTTTTTGTTAGAATGGTTCCTTAAGTCCTTATTTATGTATATATCTAAGGATGTATCCACTTTGGGAGTAACTAATGAGGAAGAGGCTATCCTCACGGCTAACTAGATTTGATATACTTGAAGTCTAGGATGCTATATGAAACCATCCATGATGCACCGCAGCCAACACATAATGTCAAGAAACCTAAGCCTGAACCCCATGCAGATGGTGTGGTTGGTTCAATTAAATCTCACACCATAGAATATTTGGAAAAACAACTCCATGAGTTTTCTGTTAAATAGTCTACAACGGAGGCAGGAAAGGCTGCCCCCTCACCCCAAAACACAAATGTTTTTCCTCAATCCTCCCAAAAGGGAAATTAGTAGCCCAGTGGAAAAAAGAAAAAGGGGAAGAAAGGTGAGGGAAACCAAAACAAGCCTAAACCAACAAATAATGTTGATGTGGGGGGGGAAGAGAAGAAGAAGGTGAAATTTCCCTGTAAGTTCTGCCAGGAAGATCACCTGACCCATCAACGCCCTCTTATAGATCAAGCTCAGAAGCTGTGAAAAATTCAACAACCAGCTATCCTAAAGGATCCTTTCCCTAAGGACATAATGTAGTTTCAGTTTCTAACGTAGCTGGGGGCACTTCTAATTCCCCTCACCAAAAATATATCAACAAGGTTCGATCCCATACCTTGCTCCATACTAGAAACAAGAACTATGAGACGGAGTCTCTGAAGAAGGGTAAGTCTATAGGTGAAACTTCTAACCCTTTTACAATTCAAAAACCTGCCGAACCTATGCCTAAGATATGGAAAGGTGTATTTAAGAAAGCATTGCATAATCCCAACGCGAGGGTTGCAGCCAATTACTCTCTAGTTGAATATTTATCCCAAACCCCTTGTGCAATGTCAACTTTAGAGGTGCTACAGAGTTGTCCGGCCCAGCGAGATGCACTCTTAGCAGACTTAGGTAGTATGGATTCATCAAGTCTTATGGCGAAGTTTAATTTGTCTGATGTCAAAATTCATCTAATGTATCATGTGGCTTTATCAATAGAGATCATTTATGGTGGAAAAACCATTGGAAGGCTATTTGTTGACAAGGGTGCTTCCACATGTATCATGTCTTTATGTTGCTGGAAGCCTCTTGGCTCTCAAGAGCTAGTTCCATTGAAAACCATACTTACTACTTTCGAAAGAAGGTCATTTTGTCCACATGGTATCCTAATAGATTTTGAGATTAAGCTGGCAGCGAAAGCAGTGTCTGTTGAAGTAGAGGTGATTGATGCCCCATTGAATTATAACTTGCTTCTAGGGAGAAGTTGGACTTATGCCATGTGTGCAATTTCCTCGGTCGTTCTTCGAGTGGTGGTGTTTCTGCACGAAGGAAATTTGGTTACTATTGACCAACTTAGTTTCAATCAAAAGGGTTGTATGGAAACTAATGAGTCCATCATGCCATTGGTTGATCAGGTCAAACCTATGTCAGAGAGCTTAGGGGCTGGAATGTATTCATCCTTAATGGGCACATTCGATATCCCAGCCTTGATAAGCTACTTAGGTTCTACTAGTGTAGGGAAATCTATCGCAACCGTTGTCGATACAATGGATCCTTAGGTCCTTCCTTCCCATTACAAACCTGAAGTGCCCTTATCGGTAGTGGAAGTACCTTATAAATCTATCATTAACACCACTGTTGATCACGTTTCGGTTCCTCCTATAGTCTTAGAAGAGCTGGAAGAATCCTATATGCCTACTTGGGCAAAGAACTATTTGTATACTAATGCCTTCTTAGACATGTTTTTTCCTTCATACGAAGCCATTTTGGAAGCTATGAGTGGGTGAGATAAGATCTGCGAAGATATTCACCATAGATCCTATTTTCTTCTAGAGTTAAGCAAGATTGAAAATCAAGATTTCCATCTGAGACTGGTAGGTGATGCTTATATACCGATCAATCCCTTACCAAGGGAGGGAATATTTTCCAAGGAGAATATGGAAAACATTTCCATTACCATCCCTATCAACATCTCTGCAAACCCCAACGTTGTGGAAAATGTATATAACGGGGAAAACTACTCTCTGGAGGAGATTGCTATCTATACGGCGTTATTTAAGGAGTTCTGCGACGTGTTTTCCTGGTCATGTGACGAGATGCTAGGAATATATCCATCAATAGTCAAACATAAAATCCGAACCTATCCTGATGCCAAACTAGTTCGACAAAAACTTAGACCTGTCAATTTGTGTAAAGCGGCAACCATTAAGGTTGAAGTGGAAAAGTTGTTGAAAGCTTGTTTTATTTACCCGATTGCTTTGATATAATGTGTATCCAATCCTATTCCTGTGGATAAAAAGCAAGGGACAATACGTGTATGTACTGAATTTATCGATTTAAACAAATATTGTCCTAAGGATAACTGCCCCACACCATTCATAGATCAAATCATTGATGCTTGTGCGGGGAGTGAGGTTTTTTCATTTATGGATGGTTTTTCTGGGTGCAATCAGATTCAAATCAAGCTGGAAGACCAACATAAAACGGATTTCATTTTTCATTGGGGTACATTTGCGTACAAGAAAATGCCTTTTGGATTGAAAAATGTAGGGGTTACCTTTTAGCGGGCAATGAATTTTTCCTTCCATGACATCAAGTCTATTGTCGAACCCTACCTAGATAATCTGCCTTCGCATTCTCGTAAGAGGGTCGATCATCCATATCACTTGAGCTTAATTTTTGAATGATGCAAGCATTACAAAATACACTTGAATCCCCACAAGTGTGTTTTCTGTGTCGAGCCAGGTAGGTTTCTCGGGTTCATAGTTTCTAAGAAAGGTATTCAGGTGGATCCTTTGAAAGTTGAGGCCATTGTAAATCTGTCTACTCATCATTCCATCGGGAAACTTCATAGCCTGCAAGGAAAGAATAAATTTCTTTAACGTTTTATCATGAATTATGCCAAGATCACCAAAGGTTTCATGCACGTGTTGAAGCAGGACACCCCATTTGTATGGGATGAAACTGCACAACTTGCGTTCGAGGAATTAAAGAAATATTTGTTATCAGCCCCTTTGTTGCGTCCACCAGACTACTCTCATGATTTCATATTTTATTTGGCCATATCCAAGTCGACCATTGGGGTAGTGTTAGTCTAGGAAGATGATAAGCTCCAAGAGCATGTCATCTTTTACCTTAGCCAGGCTTTAGATGGCCCTGAACTATGGTACTCCCACGTTGAAAATTTGCCTTTAGCAGCTACGTATGTTGTGCAGAGGTTACGTCACTACATCTTACTGAGGACTACGACAATAGTGGCAGATGTCAATCCTTTCCAGTATGTCTTGTCCCAATGCATAGTTGGAGGAAAATTCAACAAATGGATAGTCATTCTCTAGGAGTTTGACTTGGATTTTCAATATACCAAATCAAAAAAATCCTTAGTTTTTGCAGAGCTTATTGGAGAAATTTCCGGTAGAATAATATGTAGCAATTGAAGAAGACTCATTCCTATATGAGCACATTTTTCTGATTTTCACCTCTGATCCTTGGTATGGAGATATACTTGTCTATCTCCAAACTTTGAAGTGTCCTACAACCTTTTTGCGAGAAGAACGACGCAAAATACGCGTACATGCAAAAAACTACCTCATCATCAGGGATACTTTATACCGTAGAGGGGTATACTCTCTTTTGCATAGGTGCCTCACCCATGAAGAGGCTGAGAGTGTCCTAAATGAATCTCATAGCGGAGCATGTGGGGGTCATTTATCTGGGTTATCAATGGCCCGGAATATTTTGTGTGCTGGTTATTTCTAGCATACGATCTTTAAATATTGTGTGGAAGTCATGAAGCACTATCATCCTTGTCATCTTTACACCAGAAATATGCAGTCGCATTCTGCTCAACTGTTTCTCGTCGTCGCAGTGGGCCCCTTCACAAAGTGAGGGATAGATTATCTGATGTGCAATCTGGTCTCAGCTGGAGGGCACAAATACATCATTGTCATTGTGGATTACTTTATAAAATGGGCAGAGTCAATGTCGACCTTTAAGGATGACGGGGAAACTGTAGTTTTTTTCATTTTCAACTAGATTATCACATGTTTCACTATTCGTAAAGAGATTGTCACTGACCATGGAATTCATTTACAAAACATCATGATGACCAAGTTGGATACTATTTTAGGGTTTAAACAAGAACATTCATCTTATTTCTACCCACAAGCGAATCGTCAGGTTGAGGCAGTCAATAAGACCTTGAAGACTATTCTCAAGTGTACTATCAACGTAGCCCGGTAAAATTGGCACATCATGTTGTATCCTACACTTTGGAATTATCGAACCAATGTGAAAACTACCATGTGGTTCTCACCTTTCCAACTCATTCATGGGGTGTAAGTAGTAAGCCTAGTTGAATGCGAAATCCCATCATTAAAAATTGCCATTCATGTGTTACCTGATACAACTAAACTGGAAGAACTTTTGCTAAATTTAGAACATCTAGATGAACAACGTAGATATGCACTGACAGCAAACGAGACTCATAAAAATAAGGTTAAAAATCAATATGATAAATCGGTCAAACCTAGGGTTTTTTCTGAAGGGGAGCTTGTCTTGTTCTGGGATCAGGACAAAGAACCCTTGGGGGCAGGAAAATCCAGGTCTATGTGGTTAGGACCCTATGTCATGTCGAAAGTTTTGAATAAAGGGGCATATGAATTAACCGATTTCGAAGGGAATAAGTTGTCAAAGCATAGAAATGGGCTCTACCTAAAGAAGTACTATGCTTAGGCTTAGCACTTTTTCTTGTATTTTTATTATATGTAACTTTATGTACAATAGTCAGCCGGTTTGTGTTCTTATATCATATCTTGGTTGTTACATATTTATTTTGAGTGGTTCATAGGTTTTGCAGATGGCACTATTCGTCACATTAGCAACCTGGCTTCAGCCGCATGGGTTATTTACTCACCCTCAAGAAAACTAGTTGCCTCTGGAAGCACTTTCCTAGGTCCTGCTACCAATAATGTGGCCGAATATAGGGGCTTCATTGAGCTTTTATGGGATGCCTTGTCACGTGGCATCACCCAGTTGGAAGTTAGACTTGATTCTCAACTGGTGGTTTCCCAGCTCAATCGGGCTTATCAGGTGTGAAACCCTATTTTGTTACATCAGTTTTTGCAAGTTAGGTTATTGGAAAGAAATTTTGATTTTATTGCATTTAATCATATTCCAATAAATCAAAATTCATTAACTGATGCATATGCAAACTATATCTTAGATTGGAACTTAACACACATTTCATAAAAATACAAAACAGATACATTGTGAACTCATGTAAATAAAATGACAAATATATATATGCGTGCGTGTGTGTGTGTGTGAATATATGTCCATAATATAGTTCAAGTTGTTATCCTCAGATCCAGTCATACATGTGTACATATACAAAAATATACAAAATTTGGATCACAGTCCATAAAATGCTCCTAGGCCTAATCTTGACCACCTCGTCATCCTAACCACCCTGGTCACCCTGACCACCTTGGTCACCATGGTCACCCTGGTCAGGCTTGATCACCGGCCTCCTCAGCTTCTTCAGCTGTAGCAGGCTCCACGACCTCTATGTAGACAAGTACAACCCTGGCTACCCTTCTCATAAGGAGTATCCAGGTGGGTGGAGTCCTGATAACAAGTTCCTGCATGATGGAAAGGATCTGCTCAATGCGTATGGTTGGGAATCTATGGTTAAGCTTGGCCAGCTTCACCTCAAGTACCCTAATCAAACCACGATATTCCCCTGCCACCAGTCATACATACATCCTAGGATTCCCATAAGGGTGGACAGGTCCAATATCTTCATTTTAAACATTAAATGGATTAAAAACTCTTATACATATGTATATACCTTTATGATAAAAATTCATAAAAATTTAAAAAACTTGAAAAACAAAAACACATAGCACTCCCCATACTCCTCCAGGAGGGAGGACAAGATCATTGTCACCTCAAAATTCTAAACCAGCATAGGGAAACTGCTCCAGTGCTAGCAGCTGTCGCCCCCACCATAAGTAGAAATCATCGTCATATACACTATGAACTGATCCAACACTGCCCTGGCGAAGGAAAATATGTCCCCACCTGGTCAGTCTAGGCTTAGGAGGAGATAAGGCTAGAAGTGCTACCGCGGGGCTGATTGTGGGTGCTCTCTCAGAGAAGAAGGCCACCAATACAATAGAATATCAAAAAAAATCCGTCGGCCTCTCTTGTAGTCAAAGAGTTATTTTTTCATTATCGGGATTACTCTCGAGCACCAGTCAAACACAGCTCCCTGTAGGAACTCTACAACAATTCTCATCTGGTTCCGAGTAGCAATATGGAGCGATGATGATCCTGCAACTCTCACTATAGTACTTACAAGCACTTACAGCAGGAAGTTACTAATATGTACAACAGGTATGCATGATCACTTTTTGTGAATGTTGAGCGTGTAGTAAGTGTTGATGTAATCCTGAACACTCATGGGGTCACCACCTATTCTAGTACCCTCAAGGTTGACAGGTGTAATATCCAAAAATTTCTTAAAAATTTAAAAATTTTTAAGTGACATAAAATGTCTAAAGTCGCAGCTAAGTACCTACTAATGGTTAGCGGAAAATGAAACAGTTTATAAAATAACATGGGATCGCTTCTTTATAAGAACCTATACACTAAAAGGTGTAATCTTAAAAACTTGTGTTAGTGCTATTAATGACTTAGCAGCTGTAATTTTATTAGAGTTAGAAAAGGACTTGCATTTTGTTGCTGCCAGATATACCGATGTTTATCTTTTGTCAAGTAGGTAAGAATTCTTGTGTGTGGTCGACGCTTACTTAGCGTTTAGCTAAATCAATTGGACTGTTGGGTCCTTACAGGTTTATCAGGTAAGCATATGATCCAGTAGGGTGTTATTTAAATTCAAGTTGAGAAGCTATTTCCCTAGCATGATTAAGATGCTAGTCTTAGAAAATGTTTTAATATGTTGCTTGTCTTCAAGGAGGTAATGTTAATCTTTTTTTGTCGTTACAACTCCATAGTTTGCATTTATAACTAACTCCAAAATGACATTTTACCAAAAACATGAACATGGGTTAAAAATTTGCGCGAACAAGTACTATCCAATGTTCCTCCAATCGACTGAATATTATACTTTTAAAAATCTAAAGAACACTGCTATTTTTGTTTACCATAAAGGTTGTTTATAATTTCTGTAGAGAGCATATAGCTCAGTTTGGGCTTAAGTTCACTCCATATTGTTTGGTGTTTCTTGCAGCTACCTTCACTTTAGGACTCTATAAACGTCCTTCTCTCCATGAATGATCAAGTTACTTATGCTTTTAATTATAAATTCATCATTAAGTTGTTAGAATTCTATTGGGATTTCTTTAACGTTTTTGGTCTTCAATTAACCAAACACTCCTTCAAATATAACTCAAGGCTAAGTTCCAAGAGTCCATGGCTCTTCTTCTTACTATGGTTATAAGTTGCACATGTTTTTCTTACTACTTCCATCAACCCTAGGTAACAAACATAACTATCTAAAAAGATTTATTATCAAAGGAATCTCTAGAATAAACATAAATATTTATGTTATAACCTATAGTCGATTTCCTAGTATCAATACACCATGGTAAAAATCAAATTATGGGCAATCATATAGTGTATATTTTTATATGATCATTGGTTGATTGTAAATCATTGGGTTGTGGCGCTGACTATGGAACTTTACCCACGCTGGAGAAAATAATTCAAAGTACACATGGGATGGTTTTATCCACACAAGGGTTGACTTATAACTCCAAAAAACCTACTCATTTGTTTAGCAGAGTGAGGGTTCCTCTGTCTTGTTGGCCGTGCTGAGAGCTCGTGGCCATTGGAGACTTGTAACCTCCCTCAAGTTTTGACAGCTTGCTTTCATTTTCAAATGTTGTGACTATCTTGAGAGAGGTCGTGAGTGGTTTTTGGTCTTTAAAGGTTGAAAGTGGTTTCCAGCGAGTGTACATACTGTTTTCTCTTCAGGACTCGAGGTCTGTGTTTGTCTTGAGCACGCAAACAAATTGATAGAGCTCAACCAGGACTAATTATTCATTCGTTTGAGTTGTTTGCTTGTTTTTCCTATGCATTGTTGACTCAGTGTCTTCTTGCCTTATGGCTCGGTGCCAAATCGATCCACGGTGGCTGGTTACCTCAGCTTCATTCAGAAGGAGAAGCTTTCAGGTAAAGACTTATTCCAGTCTTGATTTCTAGTTAGTTTTATAAAAGGGTTTTTTTAATTTTAAGTAAGCTTTGTAATCATAAATGGTTTGTAATTTCCAGGTTCTTCTCCTGGCTCTAGAAGTGGAAACGAGCGTACTCCTTCAAAGTTCCACTTGATCATACATTTGGTAATCCCCGGTTGCAAACGAGGGTTTCTTCCTACAATTTGTTGTGGTGGTTGGAAGATAGGTTCTTTGTGGTTGGTTAAAGAACAACTTTGATTTACAAGGTAGCTTGTTGTTTCCTATTTGCTTGAATTATGTAAGAGTTCGAAACCCTTAGAGGGTACTTTGTGCAGGGAGGAAGAAGGATATAGTAGCTGTGATAAAAAGAATGGTTTTTATGTCTCTTCCTTTACGGTCTGAACAATGTAAACTTATTTTGCTTCTTTTGATAGAGCTCAGCTCTAAGCCCTACGAGGATTTCGACCTCTGTCTGGTTAATTTTTAGTTTTTAAAAATAGATTTTAAGGGAAAAGAAAATACTGTTAATTAGTCAGGATTTGTAAAAGGATTAAGGGTTTTTACCTGTCTGTGATGTATGGTTACTGTTTGATACATATTATTTTGTTTTAGCTAATATTTGGACAGGCCTGAGTCTTAACCTATAATTCTAAAGGCAATAAGCCATTTTCTTCCTATTTGATTTTGTTTTTAATAAATGGTTATTCTATTACTTTAATTATTGTCATGTAATTAAAAGGATTTACAGTGCAATGTAAATTGTGGAAATTTTTACTGTGTTAAGAGTATTATTAGTACTTTGTTTGTGTTTGGCTCTTAAGGGTTAATTTTCAAGTATACCCTACAGTTCGGTGAAAGAATAAATTTTACATGGAAAATTCTTAGCTCTGTTTTATTATTTTCCTTTAATGATTTTTACAGTTGTTTTAATTCTTATAAAGGAAGATTTAGGGTAAATACTGCAAGCTTGGGAATAGTATTAAGTTTATCTTTCAATAACCTAGGTAGTTTCCTTGAGGTTACAGTAGAAACTTTGATTTTAATACCGAGACAAATATTATCTGGGAATAAATTATTATGATAATTTCTTGAATTCTTTCGAAATATAAAACCTAAGTGATAGTCAGTTTATTATACCTATGTTTATTTGTTAAACTACATCTATTGTTTTTATAAAGAATACTAGTATTAAAATAGTTCTATATGTAGTATGATTACTAAATATATTTATATTCCTATGTTCAGTTCTTGTCTGAAGTAAATACATTCAATAGATAAAGTATTTGCTCTCTTTTTATAGAATAAATCATAAGCAAAATATAGCACAATTTAATTACAGTTTTCATTCAGGGTTAAGTAAGATTCATCATATCTACCTAAACGCCCAACTGTACTAGAGTACTACCAAAGCCAGGCATGGAAAAATACAGTATAGAATTCTATTTCAATTTATTTCCCATTTAGCATAATTACTACTATTTCTAACATAATCTGTCAATTCCTAAGTCCATCAATACACAGTTACTCTTTTCTTCATGAACCCTAATAAAATACTAACATGCCTATATTTGAAACTAGTAAACATTTTAATGAAGACAGTAAATAAATATAATAACATGAAACAATTAGAACCTGTCAATGATGAGGTGACAACAGCTGAAGGAGGATGTTCCTCCCAACCAACTCCTAGAGAAAGCTTAGACTGCACTTCCTCAAGACCCCCGAGCCTGTTTCCTGGTCCTCCTGGTAGACTACTAGGTGAAGGATATGTCCTTAAGACCTTCTATCACCTGACTAGTCCAATTACCTCAGTAATCCAAATCTGCTCACAGCAGTAAGAACTTCAGCCTAATAGCTGCAATAAGTTCAGTCTCAGCAGTTAACCCTTCAAACTCACTTCAGTAATCCCCTCCATCGAATTTCTCATGAGCAAATCCATTCACTCTGAATGATCACCCTCAGAAATGAGCAGCCTCAGCTCTCTTCAATGGGAAATTTTATAGAAATGCCTAGGTCTTCTGGGTCAATTTTCACTTAATGAGCCACCTGCTCCAATTCCACTTTCTTGGGGAATCATGACCAAAAATATAGGGAAGTTACCACCTGCAACAGTTGGAAGTAGTTTGAGGATGCTGCCACTTGTCAGTGTACTCTCCACCCAGTCTCCTCCACCAAGTGACCAGTTAACACTCTTTTAACAGCTTCCCTAAGTTGTTGTCTCATTATTTAATTATTTATAAATAAAATATTCCGAATTACATTAATTATTCCTAAGTTTTGGCTTTGTTTTGACTTCATGTTTAATACTTTAGGTATTTATAACATTTTTAGTTCTTAGCTTATGCTCCTATAAGTATTTCTATTTCATTCAAATTTTATATAGTTTTTTTTTAAATATATTATATTCATTACTAAAGTAAGCTGGCAACACTTGACCATTATTCAAGAACAGGGCACGATGCCAGCTCAACAAGGACGAGATGTTTTGCAGGTTTTCATTATGATACTAGCAGACTTTGAGCTTTGTGCTCATTACCAAAATTCGACAGTTGTTGTTGACAGTACTGGGTTTAAACACTTGGACAAAACCATATCCTTTCATGATTTTCCATTAAATTATGTACTTTGAAAAAGGAGAGTTGGGAAACCATGGCTTTACAGGTTTTACAGGAATGAGGGTTCTTTCATACTTCTCAGAGATGTTATTCAAGTGTTGCATCTACAGTTCACAATCCATCCATGAGTGTGGATAGGAAAATTCAACCAAGTGGCCATTTGTTGAGAACAGAACCCTCCAATGTTGAATGGATGCAGAAATTTCCTTTAGCCCTTGAAAGAGTGAAGAAGATTGGCTGGTATAATATGTTTGAAAGGATTGCAGAACATCATATTAGGCTTACTAAAGCATTTTGTCATAATTTTGATGGATCTAGGGTTCAAGTTGTGGGTTTAAATTTCACAGTCACAAAGGAGTTCATTTCACATGCTATTGGTGTTTTTCCACAAGGGGAAAGGTGGTATAAAAGGAAAAACATCAATAAAGACTATAGCCAATACCTGTTACCTGCTCATAAAAATCCAGATTGGAGCCAAGGCATCCAAAGGAGTTTTCTTTTCAAAGAATGGTAGGATGTATTAAAAATTATCCAAAGGTATGTCACTTCTGAGGGACGTTTTGGCAATGTGTATCGTTATCACATGAGATTTTTACAGTATGTAACAGGTGCAAACAAACTCAACCTCCCTTTTAATTTATTGAAAAGTCTGGAAAATATGTCTGTTAGGGTTCTAAACCATCCAAGCTCCTCTGGTAGTAATATGTTCCACCATGGATTAACTAAGCTTTTGATTACTCAGCAGTTAGGCAAAGTAGAAAGGTCATGGTCCCATTTTCTCTTCTGGGGGTTTCAAAATTAATCTTAAAGGTGCCGAGAAAATAAAGAGGAAGAGGGTTGTAGAAACTTCTGACAGTATTGAAACAAAACCCTTGTCTGAAGACTGTTATGAACAAAGAGATCCTGAAGAGATAACCTCATCACAATTACCAGAAAAAGAACCTGGATGGGAAAACAATGAAAATTCGAATTTAGGTTCTATAGATAAGACACAGATAGTTGAGGAGATAACTTCGGCACAATTACTTGAAGAAGAAATTGACTGTATAAGGAATGGCAGTCCTATTTTAGGTTTTGAAATGCAAACAGTCAAACAAGGAATGCTTCATACTAAATTTTTTTCAAAGAAGATAGAGTTTTCATTTAAACCTTTTAGACCTAAAACCAGACCCGTGAACAAACTCCGGATGAATATGAAGGTGTTATTAAACCCTAGGTTTCATAAAAAGCAGGTGATAAGCATTCAAGACAGCTCTAGTAATGATGAGGAAAGTAATAGATCTAAGGAGTTAGAATTAGCCCTGCATCAAGTCTTTGATAGTATTAATCAAAGTTTAAGACAAATTCTAGATATAGCCCCTAATAGTTGCATTTATAACTCTAGTGACATAGAAAATGATAATCTATCAAAACTTCTTAAAGCTGAGGTTGGTAAAACACCAAAAAGACAAGCAGAATGTAATGAGCAGGTTCTCACAGAGAAAGACAAGGAAAAGGTTGCAAATATTAACAAGAGGAAGGTTACATATGAAGATATAGGAGGAAGTATGATACAATTGAAAACAAGTAAAGAATACAGAGAAATTGAGCAGCTTACAAGACAAAATGAACATCAAAATTAGATCAATAATCAATTGGTCAAATCAAATACAATGTTGAAGGAAGATTTGCGAGAAGCAAATCAAAATTTTACTGAGATGATTCAAGTTTCAGAGGAAGCAGTGAAAAGGAGGAAATTGGTATAGGAGGAAAAGGATCAGTTAATGAAAGACAAAGAGGAGTTGACAGTAAAGCAGCGTGGCATGAAGAAGGACATTAGGAGGTTGCAAGCAAAGTCATGTGCGCTAGATGGGTTAGCCACATCAGCTTAAGCAGCAAGAAGGATTTGAAGTGATCCTCACTTGACACATGTCATAAAATAGGTTTCCTTTTTTATTTATACTTTGTCTATAATTAGAAGTCTAGGCCTTAAAAAGTGGATCTGTTAAACAAACTTTGAGATCCTATCTTTAATTTATGTTCTATATATCCTTATAATATTTTTTGAGAAAGAGGAGACACACATGGTAGTCGGTCTTGGGAGACTGTGCAGACATACATGTTTACTTCTGTAAGAGATTCTTTTTCATTTTGAATGACTTTTAATACATTATATGGAGCTAGGCCTTTGATCTAAACTGTTTTTAATATTCTTTAGTCCAGTTTGAACTCTTCATGCTGTGAATGTTGTGTATATGTTTTCTATATTTCATTTCATGTATGAATGTGATTATTAAATACTTATTGATATTTGGAAAGTGTTTTCAAAAAGAAATATTTTTATATGTGCTATAGATACGAACTATGTGTTTATTATTTGCAATCATATATATGTTAATGCTTATCTCCTGTACCTTTAATACTTGTCATTCATTCCAGCAATATTTTTTCCTTTTACATCTATATTTCTTAAGTTTTCATACATTATCTTCCGCCTTGTTATCCCTACCCTTTGATTTGCATTGTTATCTAAATAAAGCCTATAAAAACAGTCTTTTATTTGAGGTTCCTGAACATTGCCAACCCCGTAGTCTAGGTAGCATACTTCAGGGAAAACATCTTCTAGCGACCGTACTAGGGAGGAAGTACAAATTATTCCTTGGTTATCATGATAGGTATGATGTGTTGGGAGGCTATCATCAGATAATCGATTTTTAGACTACAAATCACTTTCACGTGATCTAAATAAAGAAAAGTAGTTGTGGCTCCTAAGAAGATTGGGACTAGGGAAAACCCCTCTTTGCCTTTACATCCAAGGATCCCGGATCCCGAAAAAATATTGAAAGAAGGTAGACAACGTTTAAACTCTACTCCATCAAAAAAATTTGTCCATCCCTCAACCTTGGAGATTGCTGAATCTTCTCAGTTGCCGCTTCCTTCTTTTGATCCACATTTTGAAAAGGGAAAAGAATAATTAGATTCAGTTTTTACCCCTTCTCAGGTTGAAAACTTTCAATTTTTTACAAATCCCCTATTATCCGAAGAGGTTAAGGCTGAAGCATTACAAACAGGTAGTTCTTCTCTATTTTCATCTCACATTCCTTTTACAGGAAAAGTCCTACCCCATCAACCTAAGATTTGTAATTTTCCTCCTTCATCAAAACATTCAAGTACAAACCAATCTATCTCAAGCTGAGCTACTTCAAGTTCTACTAGCCCTGAAATGGATGGTCAGCCTATGGATTATATGGATCAGATTGTTGCTGCAAGATATGCACCATTGGTTATGCCCTGACCCCTTCATGCTCTTCCAGGGGGAGATTATCAAAAGTATCTCCCTAGGTTTAATGGCCAAGTCGATACAAGAGCAAAAGAGCATTGGAATGATTTATTTAGCTATGCTGATAACAAGAACATTGAAGCTAAGGATGTATGGATGAGAATGTTTGTCCAAATATTAAATGGAGAAGGTAGAAAATGGTTTCGGGAATTGCCTGCAGGGTCAATAGATGGCATTGAAGTGTTGGGGGAAGTTTTTATGAAACAATGGGGAGATACTAAAGATTTTCTTTACTACATTATTGAGTTTGGGGATTTAAAAAGGAACAGGAATGAATCTATAGTTAATTTTTAAAAAATATTTAACAAAATGTATAGCAAGTTTCCAGCAGAGATTAAACCTTCAAAAACCTCTGCCAAACTCACATATGCAAATGCATTTGAATCTGAGTGTTCACTACTTTTAAGAGAAAGAAGGTCAATCACCCTAATTGATATGTAGGAAGCTACATTAGAAGTTGAATCAAACATGTTAGCAATAGGAAAGTTGAAAAATCATTCAAATTTTGATCAGGATAGAAAATGTAAGAGAGAAATGGCTTCAACCTCCATGCTAGGTGATCAGATAAAATGGATGATATGAATAAACTAATCAAAATATTATCTGCAAAAGTAAACAGACTTGAAATGTAAAACAAAAATTTGAGTCGACATGTGCATGAGGGAAACCCTAACTAGTTTAGGAAACCTTTTGTACCAAGGTTTATACCGAGGGAGAGGAGAAATAATGATATTCAAAGGGAGAGGAAAGAAAATGAAGATCAAAGAATACAACCTCCTTTCCAAAATAATTTGTTGAATGAAGAAGGGGAAGTTGAAGATATAGAGTATGAGGATTTTGATCAGGATATAAATCATCTTGAGGATGAGTTATATGAAATCTATCTTACCAAAGATCAATATCTAAATGCTGAAATTTTAGAACACTGTTCTCATGATGATATTTATCAGATAGAACCTAAGAAGTCATACAATCTTAGATATGGTGTTAAACAGGTGTTTCAGAATCCTAAAAATAAAGTAATGGCTAAACAGTACCCTGATCTTCCATCAGAAAAGAAACAGAACCAGAGGCCTAGCAAGGGTAAGATTACAGAGTTGGAGGAAACAAATAAGGCTAATCAAGGTTTTAATTTTGAAAATGAGCTGAATAAGTTGAAGATTCTTGTTCCACTAACATAATTAATGAAAATTCCCTCATTAAGAGATCCTGCCTATAGAATGTTGAAATCGCAAGCAATTGGGGTTTCTTCTGATGTCATTAATTTACATGATGAACATCCAAAAAAAATTGTAGGTGCTCCTCCACCTGATCAGCTTAAGAAGAAATCATATTATCCACCTCCTTTCTATGTTACTTTGAAAATTCATGAAAAAATGTTGCATACTTTCTTATTAGATCCCAAAGCTTCTCATAATTTAATGCCCAAAGCTGTTATGGAAGCCCTAGGTATAAACATTACTAGGCCTTACCATGACCTGTTTGATTTTGATTCAGGAGCAGTTCAGTGCCCCGGATTGATCAAAGATCTAGTTGTAAACCTTTCCCAATTACCAATGAAGAGTGTCATGATGGATGTAGTGGTAGTTGATATTGAACCAAAATTTGGCATGTTGCTTTCAAAATCTTAGGCTAAAAGAGTAGGAGGTACTCTTCAAATGGATTTATCATATGCCACCATCCAATTTTTTGGTGGTGAACAATGAAGACTATATAGAGAAGTTCAAATGGCCTATTTAGTAAGTGACAGTGACAATCCTGCTAATCATACAATCTATGTTGTAGAGGAAGTTTTGGGCTATTGTATGTTGCATTTAAGCAATGAGGACACATTTGTTGTTTTGTAGGTAGAAAAGAAAAAATCAGTTTATCATACTACTGAAAAAGAAGCTGAATTGTGGCAGATGTACTTCGATGGCTCTTCATGTAAAGAAGGAGCAAGATATGGAGTTGTTCTTGTTTCTCCTGGGGGTGAAAATGTTTGTATGATGTATAAATTGGAATTCCAGACAACTAATAATGTAGCTGAATATGAGGCATTGGTACTAGGATTAAGAGCTGCAAGACATTTGGGAATTCAACAGTTGGTTGTTTTTGGAGATTCTAAATTGGTTGTTCAGCAAATTAGAAGCATTTATCAGGTAAAACAATAGCTGTTAAAAGTCTATGGAAATGAAGTATGGGATTTAAGACATAATTTATTTACCACATTCAATATTTCTTTTATCCCTAGAGATCATAACCAAATAGCTGACTCTTTGGATTTAGCAGCAACATTTTTTAAGGTCCCACAAAACACTCAGCTCAGATATCCAATTGAAGTTAGGCATAGTCCTTCTATCCCTGATAACATGAAACATTGGAGAGTGTTTTAGGATGATTTGGAGATTAAGAAATTATTGGAATTGACAATTGAGTTTTCAAATTCTCAAATAGATGAAGAGCAAGATGATGATGATGGGGATGAATTTCCTTCCTTTACAGAAAAATCAATTGCTGATCATAAGATTATTGAATTAAAAGGAAATTTCATTCCAAAAGGTCTAGTTCCATTAGAAAGATTGTTCCTTAAAGATGATATTTTAGCGAAACCAGCTCTACAATCTTCTGAAGAAAATATGATTAACTGTAATATTGGAACTGAAAGTCAGCCTAAAATTGTTAAAATATCTAAATTGTTGTCAAAGGAGAACATAAAGAAATATATCAGTTTTCTTAAGAAGTTTGTGGATATATTTGCTTGGTCTTATGAAGATATGAAAACATATGACACTAGCATTATTCAACATAAGATCCCTCTTAATACTGATACAAAACCCTTCCAACAGAAACTCAGAAGAATCAATCCAACATTGTTGCCAGTCATTGAAAAAGAAGTAAAAAAATTGTTGGATGCAAAAATTATAGTACCCCTTCGGTATTCTACCTGGGTTTCAAATCTGGTTCCCGTCAGAAAGAAGAATGGGGAAATTAGGTTATGTGTTGATTTTTGTAACCTAAATAGATCCTCTCTGAAAGATAATTATCCTATCCCTAAAATAGATCAGATCTTGCAAAAGGATGTTGGAGCTCAGAGGATGTCAATGATAGATGGGTTTTCAGGGTATAACCAGATTGTTGTTCATCCGGAGGATAGGGAGAAAACTGCTTTTACTACTTATTTTGATTCCCTTAATATGAAGAGATGATTTGGAGTGATTATAGTCGAGATGAGCCTTATTTTGTGTTATTAGGAATTGATAAATTATGTGTTATTCATAATTTTTTTCTTTGTATGGTCCTTATGCATCCATACCAGAATTCTTATGAGTTATATACATGTTTATTAAGGATCAGAAATGGGATTAGCTTACTTTTTCTGTAAATTCACACTCGCAAATCTTTCTATTACAACATGTTACATTTATACATCTACGATAGCCATTTTCCCATGTCATATTTACCTGTTCATAAAATCTCATACATATCTGTTTTTTCCACATCATTAAGATTTCTCTAAGCTTGGCTCTCTTGCAGTCGAGAGCTAACTTTAGTGATAACATCTTTTGGCACCGCTGCCCAAGATGAAGAAACGAAATTGTTTTCCTAGGAGTTTGATATTGATTAGATCCTTTTCTTGACGGTGAAGAAGAAGTGGATACTTTTATGACTGCAAATTTCTTCACCGAGAAACTCCAAATAATCTAGAGGCAGATCCACTAATTGAAGATCCAAAATGACATCACAAGATCGAATGAAGGCCATTGTGGTTCGGAGGCCATTCTAAGAATGCTCTAGGTATACCTACTACTTCGAATTTAGATGAGCAGGATGATAAGGTTGGGGAGAAAGAAGATGATTGATTGTCTGCTATATTTTTTAATAACTCTGTTTTACAAAAAGAGGAATTTCTTTCCCCTTATGTACCAATTACTTCAAGTTTAGATGAAAAAGATGATAATAATGAGGAAGATCATGCTAATGTTTTTTCAAATCATCCTTTTTATCATGAATATGAATCTGACCCAGGCATTAAGGGAAATGATGAAAGGTTATCAAATCTGTCCACTATATTTTCTCCTGCATCAAAGATCAAGAAGCAGTTTGAAGAGCCCTTGGTTTCTATTCTTGAGCCAAAGTTTAAAAAGAGAAACAATGGAGAGGAAAAGATTTATGTTTCAACATCTATGGAAATTTTAAGCGGTGACCCTATATATGATGAATACTCAGATGAATTGGAAAAAAGGCCTTTTGAATAAACATGTACATAAGTATTCAACAACAGAATTAAGTATGACATCTATGGGGACAATGAGAGCGATGATGTTTGGTCACCAAATCAGTGCACAGTGTGTCTTTTTGAGCAGCAATTTCTAGAAAGTAGAAAGCTCATATCCTTTATTCTAGAAATAGAATTTCAAGGAAATATTAAACCAAATGTAGTTGATTGACTCAGTTGGATATTTCAGAGACCATGGAGGTAATTTTCAATTTTCTTCTGTTTCATCTCCAATAGTTCAAAAGAATTTTGATGTCATCGATGAAACAATGATTCCACATAAACAAGAAGATGTGGTAGTTACCTGTTCTCAATTTTCTTCTTCTAACAGTTTCTATGACCCTGTAGCATGTTACATGGAAGCAAAGCAGAGTGATAAGTCTCGCATCCTTCATCTTTTATGCACATAATTTCAAATATGTTGGTATGGTTTCTTGGATCGTATGTTTTTATGCTTTCAAGTTTTTTCAGTATTTTGTACGCTCAATGATGGAAGCAAGTTTCAACCAAATCATAAACTTCTGGATTGGTTATATTGGAAGTTTTCCTATATTTGAAAAGAATTTTTTTATTGCTTAAGTATGAACAGTGTAAATAAATAAGCTCAAGTTTCGAGAATTTATTTTCCAGTCTGAATTCAGTGGATTTGTTTTCAGTTAAGCAGTGCATAAAAGTAGTTTGGTTTTCAGTATGTTGGCTTATCGTATATCGGTAGACTCCAACCCAATAGAAAAGGCTACTGGAACTACTAGGTTCTTAGAGCCTTGCAGGGAATTCTCCATCCCAAATGGAGCCATATGTTATCTCTAGGGTTGTATTCTAGATTTATTTTAGAATATTCAACTTTACATAGTTTCCATTCCTATTTTCACCCTAGCTTCCCTTTGAATTTCTCATTTTCTTTATCCCTAGTTATATACTGGAAACATGTATCAATTTTTTGTAATGAAGGGAAAGTTCAGAAGTGTTTACAGAGCATCCAAGTGAAGTCCATGGGTTGCATAGTGGACCCAAATGTCATGGCAAAATGTTGATAAAGACCACCGACTCCATAGTCATGTGAAAGAGCCTACACCAATTGGCATTAAGAGATATAAATGTATTTATGTAAAGAAGGAAGGAGATATGAATAATCCATGATGTTGAGCATACCCATGTGAAAAAGGAGTGTCAAAGTGTCCAACGCCATCAAAACGCCACAGGGAGAACCTGCTAAATGCGAATCACAGTTATCACGAGACTTTGGATCAAATTGAATGTAGTATTATAAAGAACACCTGGAAAAGATAATTAAACTCGCAAAAGTGAAGGCTCATGTTTCTGTTCTTTACTTATTTTTACTTACCTTGAAGAATGATCTCACTGTGCTTAAGGAAGGTGGAATCTTATGGGAATCGACAAAGTTTTAAAGAATATTATAATCGATGGTTGAGGACAGGGATTTAACCTTCGAGCATTAAATAGAAGCAAACTTGAGCTTCATACAATAATGGTAGAGCACATTTCAGATTCTCAAGCACAAGATCAACATCAATTGCAGATTTGATAGAATGAGGAGTACCTGGAGCAGTAATTAATGAGAATCCCCGATTTCTAAGAGCTTGATGAGCATCTTCGGGTCATATTTAAGCATTATAACTTCCAAGGGTAAAGTATTGAGAGATAGAGGATGAAATTGACTTCTTCATGTAGTTCCAGATTACAAGCTATACTCTCAGAAAGAATCTATATATTCAAATATCGAATACAAATGGAAACTCCAGAAGGTCAATAATAAAACAAATTCCATATTATCAGGAAGTGGACCAGGAATCGAGGGATCAGCTGGCAGTCAAACAGATCTTTTCATATTTTTTGTGATTGAAACTTAGATATAATTTATTTATAGATATACTTGATTTCCTAATACTGTCAATAATTTGTTATTTGTATTTTATTATAAAAGCTGATCATTTTGATGAAAGAAAGGAGAGTTATAGCCAAGGGCTGAGGCAAGGTTAGAAAGAGTTGCTACTGTTGGCTGCAGGAAGACATATACTTATTTTGATTCCCTTAATATGAAGAGATGCTTTGGAGTGATTATAGTTGAGATGAGCCTTATTTTGTTTTATTATGAATTGAGAAATTATGTGTTATTCATGAATTTTTTTTTCTGTGTATAGTCCTTATGCATCCATACCAGAATTGTTATGAGTTATATACATGTTTAAGGATATGAAATGGGATTAGCTTACTTTTTCTATAAATTGACACTCACAAATATTTCTATTACAACATGATACATTTATACATTTTCGACAACCATTTTCCCATGTCATATTTACTTGCTCATAAACTCACATACATATCTATTTTTTCCACATCATTAATATTTCTCTAAGCTTGGATCTCTTGCATTCAAGAGTTAACTTTAGTGATAACAGGACCTAAATATGAAAAATATTTCAAGTGTACTTTATGTCTTTGTCATGCTCGTTAAACAATAAAGAACAAAGAATCAATTTTACTATTGTAATCCCCATTTTTTGTAACGAAATGGATCCTTTTGAGTGATCTTGCTTTCCTTCACACTCGTAAAACTCAAGCTATATGCTTCTTTTGAAGGGGCATTGGGTAGGTGGTAATTTAACCTTTTTTCAGACCTCCCTGACTAAGTACAAAAAAGGTGTGCCTTACTTCTTTGAAAGCTAAGAGAGTTCTTATGTGGTATATTTTATACTTTTCTGGCCTCAAGAGACTAAATTGGACAAAAAAGCACCCCCCTGGAGTCTTATTCGAATTTTTCAGACTATCTAAACATGAAAACACCAATGACCATGTACCAGTTCGAGCTTGTAAAATCCATGAATCGGTGACATTATCAAGCATTATTCTATCCCCTCTTCAATTTTGACAAAAATGAAGAGAGAGACCTAAGTTGAATTTCCTGGATTCGATAAAATTTAACAGGAAAGATAAGGAAGAATTTTTCTCTTTGGGTTATAAACAGTGGCATCATGTCATCCTTGAACATAGAACTTTTTGAACTTCTCGATACTCATGTTTCAGTTTATCCTTCTAGCTCATCTATCACTTTGAGTCTTTACTCCTCCACTTGTATCCTACATGTCAAATAAGTCTAGTTGTCCTATCTGTAAGTTAAAAGCTTCCTTGGGTCATCTCTGTGTCATGCTCACTGTTCAAGGATTTATCCCTTCCTATGATTATTATCCTGATTCCATCATTATCCTATCTGAGTATTACTTGTTTCTACCTTCCAGCATCTAGTTCCTGGTCACTCTTGTGATCCACTGGAGGCTCTAGTGCCTTCCCCATCACAGTATGGTTTGATCATCATTACTTCCTGAAAACAAAGACATAGAGTTTTGACGTTGGTACCTTAGGATTCAATATCATTATTGGTGAAATCCTTTGCTTGAGTTGTCGGTTTCACCTATTGATTGACAATATGTTGAGTCATTTACATGTTCGAATTCAATACACTTATTCACATGGCTAGGATTGTACTGGTTCCTTTGGATTCTGACAAAGACCTTAGGTTCATCTCTATAACATAAGTTGCATAAGACTATGTTATGATCAATTACTCAACTTCCAGATTTTGAAGACTCATCATTGTATATTGTGGCTTCGATCCACTTTTGTAATATACGTGGTCTCGTACCCATATCATATGATGTAATCAAATATTTTAAAGGGGCTAGTGTTCCAATATATTGAACATGGCATCCTCAGATATAATTTTGTATATGACATTGATATGTATTTGTTTCAGGTACTTCCTCTGCTACCTTGGATTTTTTAGTTCTCTAAGATAAATATTGTAAAGTATTTCAACATCATTTCCCTTTGACCTCACACATTAGTGGGCATCTGTTATCAGCAAAAATGGCATTTATCTGTCTGAGTGTTGACATGCATTATGTCGACACACAAAAGGACAATTAGGATTGAAGTAGCCAAAAAACTATAGATGTGCATGACCATTGATACATGATCTCCATACCAGCTTGATATATTTTTATTCTGAGTCTAGGGTTGCACATGCAACTATGTGCATTGAAACTTACGTGTAACAT
>LPNX010270856.1:28837-44617 GCA_001517045.1 Pseudotsuga menziesii
GAGATATTTCTTGAAGAATTGGCTCTTTGCAGGGGAAGAGAAGCATCCCTAGAAGCTTTGGAGAAGGTTGAAGCGAGAGAAGACCAAGCTTGGATCAACCATCATAAACCGGGTAAGCCAAACTTTCTTCCTATTCTCATTTCAATTTTTGTAAAAGCGGATTGTCTACAAGTCTAATAGTAAGTTGGTAACCCCAAACCCTAGGTAACAAGGGTGTGTTGTCCTATACAACAGAACTAGCGACTCCGCTAGGGAGTCCAGCATGCTGTGGGTTCATCCTGTAGGTTCCCTTTACTAGTCCTTGTTCTGATTCCAATTCTGAGTGTGGTCCTTTTTATCTTGCTTTTGATTTATAGTAGAGTGTCCCCAGAAGTCTGTGCTAATATTTTTTCTTTGAAAAAGTTTTAGTAGGACACATGAGTTGATGTATAAGATAGTCACGTATATGACCTTATACACGCGGGTTGCTATATAAGACAGTCGCGTGTCGTACGCGGGTTTCCTGAATACACAGGTGCATGTGTCCTGTAGCAGTCTAAAAATTTGATAGGGTTTGCTTGTCCCTGTCTCTTTGGATTTTTAATTTGTTTGGAAGTCTTCTATTTATGGAATGGTTCTGTGAGTCTGAAGTCTGTGTGTCACACTTTTTGCTTTTTTTTCAATCCTTTGAGTCTTTTGTTTGATTTTCTTGCATCTTGTGAAGTGTAGGTGGCCCTCCTACTTGGTTTGTAAGTTTGAGTGCTTGTGTCTGGGTCAATGATCAGGGCCTTGGATGCTTTATACTTTGTGCTACATTTTGTCACTTGTTCTTTTGTGAATCTAGTGGACTCTTTGAGTTCAATAGTTTCTCGAAGTTAGGTTTTTTCCAAGTTTTCTTCTTGATTGGTTGAAGTAGGTCATTTTGGGTCCTTTATACCTCATTTCACTTTTTATATGCTTTGATTATTTGAACTTGCTCAAAACTTGCATTTAGTTGCATTCTAGTTTTTGAAAATTTTGAAAAAGTGAAGAAAAACATTTTATACTTTTGCATTTAGTTGCATTTAGTCGTTTATTTTCAGTATATTTCAAAGAAAATTCAAAAATTATAAAAAGAAGTCGTAGTTTTCTTGCATTTAGTTTTAAATTCATTAGCTTCTATTTTGTAATCTATAACACCACATTGTTTCACGCCGTTTACGTTTGACTAAAAACAACCTTCTAAAATGAACGATATAATTTAAAAATTATTAGTAAGTTTTATTTTATAGGATCCTACACCAACTAGCTTAGGTTAGACATGTGGAATAGGGAGTTTCAACTCTCCACACGTGTTTAAATACAAACATAGTTTTCCAATCGATAAATAAATCCTTTTCTATGTTGATTATATATAGGAAGCTCCTCTCAAATGGGAGTTAAGCATGAGGCTGCATGGAGGCTTGGACTGAGGAGATAACCCTCTGATTCCTTGTCAAAGCGTAGACCAAGTTTTTTACGCATCTGGGGACTTCTGTCAATACCACCCTTTATGCCCCATGCAGTGCCGGTGCTGACAAGGTTTCGGGCTTTGCTACCCTACCCATGCATACAAACTAGGATTGCGACTGTCCCCCCATACTGTCAGTATAGTTGTGGTAGCCTTTAGTCTCTTTGACATTTATGGTTCATACACAGGTACACCAGAATGCTATTTCTGGTTGACCTTGGATGGGATTGAAAGGTAACCCTGTAAGAAGGTGTGGGAGGGTGGTGGGTGATTCCTCCGCTTGCGCCTAAGAACATCTACAGGGATGCTAAGTAACTGTCTTTCAGCTTTCTTTTGGAAATCATATCTTATACCCTTTGTGTATTTTTTTGGCTTTAGGAAATTTTGTAGTGATTGCTGTGTGGTTTGTTTGTGTTTAGTCTACCCTAGGGTGTGTGAAGAGTCAATTTTCAATCATGGAGGATCAATCTCTTAGAAGATCAAGAAGGTTGTGAAACCTTCCTCTAGCTGCTACAATGGAGCCTCCACCTCCCCTCAAAGGCAAATATTAGATACAAATGATTCTTTTGAACCGGTAGGAATTAGTGAAGTTCCAGGTTAACTAGAACTTAGGACAAACTAGGTTGATACAACCACAGTAGAGATAGAAGACTTGCAGGCTGATGAGTTTGCAAGAAACTTGAATTCACCTCTTACTGACTTAAAATATCCTTTGATCGTCCAAGTTCATCCATTTGATTCACCTATTATTGGTGTTCCTGTGAGCAGACTTATGGCTAGCTCAAGAGAGGGTCCTGTTGCTAATGCAACTTTTTCTCCCCAAATCTCTGAAATTTTGGGTCCCTCCTCCTAACTGAATATCGCTTCAGGTTGTTTCATCCTTGATGTTTCTTCGGTCATGCTTTAAGTATGGATGTTTTGAACAATTTACATACAGCCTGTTCCCAGATTTGTTTGTGCTTGAATTTTTGCAACAGGTCACATAGTTGGGTTTAGTTTTGCCAATTGTCTTTGATGGGCCGTCGTTTTGAAAATGAAATGGACCTTGGTCGTTGTTGAGTTTAAAGGCTTTCGAACACTTAATTTTTTCTATTGAATCGGCTGCTTTTTGTTCTTTTTTCCCCCACTGTTGCGGCTCCCAAAGCGGTTTAGCATCCGAAGTCCAAATCGCTCCGACGTCCGATTCGTATTGGTCTTCAATCGCTTGCCCGTAGTTGTTTCCCTTCCATCGTTGCGACTGGGAGATCCTTTTAGCTTCCAATTCAAATGTCTTCCGGTGTCTGACTAAGCCCGTTCCCACCAGCGTTTCGCTTATCCATAACTTATGTCTTCAGTCCTTGTCTCGTCCGCCGTTGCGGATGGAAAATCCGTTTAGCCTCCGATGTAACTTCTCTCCGACGTTCGATTAATAAATTTTCCCACCTGCGAAGTGGTCCACCCGTCCGACGTTAGTATTGTTGAGCTTCCAGTAAGTTTCCCATTGATAGTGATGCTCATCGAGCCTGGAAATGGGCAAGGTAGTGGTGACGACGCCTGACAATTTCCTTGCGGAAGAGTTGTTTCAATGCTAGAATTTGCTCCTTGTTTTTATAATGCACGCCTAATGAATATGCTGGTCGATTGATTGCAGGTGAGCTCGGAAGATCGGTCAAACTACCATGGCGTGGAGGAAGACGAACCATTCAGCATCAAACGTGCAGTCCTGAAAGACCCGGCAGTTATCCAACCAATCCTGAGTGTGCGCTGAAAAGATGGAGGACCTGAAACGTTTGGGGAACTGGAAAGTCACACGTTTGGGGGAAGCCCGAACAATTTGCTATTGTAGTTTAAATATTATAGAGATAGGGGAAAGAAGGGAATTTTTCCCTGGAAAAATTTGTAAAACATTTGCTTGTAAGAGGAACTACTTCATTTTACAATCAGAAGTTGCAACTTTTGCCTGCTGGAGAGAGCGAAATGTGGAATGTATTAATGCGACTGAATGAATAATGTTGAAGAGGAATTATTTCGTTTTCAGCTATGTTTCATTTACTGTGAGAGTGTTTGACTTCCTGAACCTATGTTCTTATTGAATGTTCTTCAGTATATTTTATGATGCTTTCCATTGTGAGTAATAAGTGTTGTTCATAAAACGATTGGCTATCTGGTTGTTTAAATATCTGTGGTTGTTCATGTGTCTTGAAAGAAGTATCAGCTATCTGTAACTCTTCATAATGCATGTACAAAATGTATTACTCACCAATAAGTGATAATTCTGCTCCCTAGGGATAGTTTATATATTTAGTTTATTTTCTTGTCGTATGTGATTTGAGTGCTAGTGAGCCTTAAGACGAGAGGTAAGAACCTGCGCATCACATTGTGACTGCTCCCTGCATTTTGTCACCCTGCATGATTAATTAGGCACTTTCATTTCATATTTTAGTCAAAATACAAAAACTCAGTGGACCGGGCCGTAACTGGTAGACCCTTTGTTTGTTACTTTTACCTACGGTAGCCGGACCGCAAACCGGACGGATTCCCTATACCAAACAGTCAACGGGCTAGTTGGGATCGTTGATTGGGGAGAATCCCTTACTGTTGCTTCCTGTGATTTTTAGGGCCTCAATAGTTTTGGCGCTAGAAGGAGGGCCGTTAGTGCATGGCTGGCCGAGTAAACCCGTTTTCCCGAGAATATTCCACCGGTAACAGTTCTGAAAGCAGTGGGTTTCATAATCCAATTCCGGAAGAAAGAGAACATCTATATTCTGTTGGTAATGAAATTGTTAATGATCTGAGAAGACATACTAGGGCATACGTAAAAAAGATTGGAGGATTGCCAATCGTCCCTGAATTTCCTAGAAGAGAATATAAAAAGAAAGATCGTCCTGTAATAGAAGACTCAGTGCTGGTTGGAGACTAGGAAGAGCTTGTAGAATCTGCCTTACAAGAAGTTGTACTACCTTTGAACCAAGAAGGCCCAAATACCCCTCACAGTTCTCCTGCTCATACTCCAGTGGGTTCACCTCCTCACTCCCCACCCAGACTCATGGCAGGAGTAAATGCTAATCCACCACCTAACCCACCTAATCCACCTCCCGCATGGAGAGCCAGATCACCTCTAAATCTAACACCTCCATTACATGATTTACCTCAATCCTTTGAAAAATTGCTGCCTAAATTTGACCCCAATGAGAAGATACTAGTATATGATCATCTGCAGAGTTTCTACTTGGCGATAGAAGGATTGAGGGCTGGGGAGCATGAAGACGTAGTGTGTCGACTATTCCCACATACCCTTAAAGGAGCTGCAGCTTCATGGTACTTTGGATTTCCTGCTAACTCTATCCCTGATTGGGATACCTTCAAGAGAATTTTCAGAAGTAAGTACGCAACTCAGAAAACTCATGCAGCTCTCATGAAAGGGCTTTGCACGTTGAAGAAAGAGAGAAAATAAAATGTGCACAGTTTCACACAAAGGTTTTCCGCATATCTTAAAAATTTCTCTGAAACAGATAAGCCGTCGGACAAGGTATTGATTGAGTATTATACTTCAGTGTTAGGCCCTGACTTGGCCATGTTTTCCAAAGGTAGGGCCAAGCCTACTTTGACGGAAACATATGAGGAGGCAGAAGTAGTGGAAGCTGAAAGATAAAGCATTGAATATTATCCAGAACAGTCAGGTGAGAAAGGTACGAGAAGAAAAACATTATTGTTTACCAAGCCTAAGGAAGAAAAGTCACATGATTTGGAAAATATGGCCAAAATGATGCAGAAAATTTCCAACAAAATCATAGATATAGAGAAAGAAAAGGAAGCACAAAAGTTTTATAAGCCGTATTATAAGAAAAGAGAGGACAAGGATCATTCTCAGCCTCCTCCACACAATACAACATCTATGAATCTGACGGAAGTAGGAATGGACAATTTTTGTACTTTCCACCAACAGCCACATTCTGAAAAGAATTGTCCTCAATGGATAAACTCAATGACGCTGGTCATGAATCAACTGTTAGATTCCAGATTAACAGAAGAGGGAAATGAAGAAAGAACAGAGAATTCTGCTTCTACTTCTACTAAGGAACAGGAAGAGGAAACTATAGCTTTGTGGAATCCTGTTTCCTTATTTGATGCTGAAGAGAAAAAGACTCAGGGATACAAGGACATCATGGAAGCCATCGTGGCAACAAGGAGCCAAGGGGTGGTTAAGGAAGACAGTCTTATACTCCCAAAGATTAAGAGGCTGCAGAGAAATGTTAAGAAGAAATTTCCAGACAAATCTTTGGCTGATAAAATTCCAGAGTTCACTATCACCAGCCAAGACCCTAGACAGAGTGACACGCATGCCAAGCCCAGTGAAGAAAATGCTGGAAAACCCCATCATATTGAAAAAAAAATGGATTATGACATCGTGGAGGATTTAAAGAAGATAAAGGCGAATGTTCCACTATTTGAGATGTGTAAAGTACCGCCGCAAAAAGAAATACTCTTGAAAGCACTTGAAGCAGTGGATGAGAAGCTGCCTGCTGACAATCAATCAGAAGAAGAAGAGATTGGAGAAACCAGCAGTAGAGGTATGTCCAAGAACAAGCACCCACCTTTCCTCCTTACGTTTGAAATATTTAATCACAATGTGCATAACTGCTTGGTAGACTCAGGGGCAACTGTTAATGTCATGTCGATATCAGTCTGTAAAAAGATCAATGGGCAGCCCAAGCCATCCATGTGGAGAGTTGTCCAGTTGGACAGGATAGATGTAAAGGTAATTGGAGAGATGAAAGATGTCCTAATCTGTCTGGCATCAAATGATAAAGTATGCCAGGTCATTAATATCGTGGTGGCTGATATACCAGACGCATACGGATTGGTTTTGAGCAGAGATTGGTCAGTGAAATTAAATGGATATTTTGCCTCTGATTGGTCGCATCTATGGTTGCCACACAAAGGAAGTCCGAACCAGATTAAGATCTTAAGAGAACCTCACATGAAGTACAATGTTACACAATTGAATGAGAAGAATGAACCTGTGGATTCTGTCTTGGGAAACTATTTTATTGAGTTGGAACCAGGTAATTACCAAGCAGAAGAAGCCAGCAACACATCTGATACCCAGCCTGATCTCCTTCGATTCTCACGGGCTGATGAGATTGACTGTAAAATAGTAGACTTAGCAATAGGAGTAGATTCATTTTCAGTAGTTAATGATTTTTGGAATTTATTTTTTGATGGCTCTAAGGCATTAGAAGGGTCAGGGGCTAGCTGTGTCCTGATTGACCCATAGAAAAATAAACATTTCCTTTCATGTAGATTATAGTTTGAGTGTACTAACAATACAACTGAGTACGAAGCACTGGTACAGGGACTAAAGAAGGAAATTGAATTGAAGGTAAGTAATCTAAAAGTTTTTGGGGATTCTGAAATTATTGTGAAACAAATCCGGAATCAGATACATTGTATTTCTCCTCACTTAAAAGCTTACCAGAATGAGGTATGGGATCTGCTGAAATATTTTAATGCATTTAACATTATTTCAATTCCAAGAATTAAAAACGTAGCTGCTGATCTGTTGGCCACATCAGCCGCTAGACTCGTACCCACTAATAATCGGTGCTCTGTCGAACTGCTTTTCAGGCTCTCTGTACCTGATATGATTACAAACCTACAAGTGTTCGATGACGACCAGCAGATCATAGAATGTTTAACGAATGATGAGGTGTTTAAAGGAGCGATCATAGACGATGAGGAACATCAGGCCGAGATGAAATATGACAATTTCATTCCCAAAGGTGTCAGAACGTTGGAAAAAATGTTTGATTTAAATGAAAAGTTCAGAATACCATCCAACGTGAAAACCCACAGCTCATCACTACAGTTCAAGTTGATAAATTTGGGGACTGAAACGGCTCCTAAGTTCGTGAATCTCGGCAAGTGTTGTTCGCCAGTAGAAAGAGACAAATTTATCAGTCTATTTAAACAATATAAAGATGTTTTCACATGGATGTACGAAGACTTGAAAACATACGACACCAGCATCATCAAGCATATCGTCCCCATTAAAATAGGCGTCAAGCCATATCAGCAACCTTTGAGGAAAATGCATCTGAAATTGGAACCGCTGATTCAAAGCGAAGTGAAAAAGTTATTGGACGCAAGAATCATCTTCAAAGTCAGACACTCTGAGTGGGTATCAAATTTGGTACCAGTAAGGAAAAAGTCTGGAGAAATCAGACTCTGCGTGGATTTCAGGAACTTAAACTGTGCATCAGATAAAGATAACTATCATGTGCCACCCATGGAGCAGCTGCTACAGATGGTTTCAGGTTCTGAACTGTTTTCATTATTAGATGGTTTCTCTGGCTACAATCAAGTGTTAGTAGTCGAAGAAGACAGATTAAAGACAACGTTCAGAACTAAATGGGGAACCTTTGCCTATAGAGGAATTCCTTTTGGGTTGATTAATGCTGGAGCGACATTTCAGAGAGCTATGGACATAGCTTTCCACAGACTGATTGGGCGAAGTGCTATAGTGTACCTTGATGACATTACAATATTCTCGAAGAAAAGAGGAGAGCATGCGTTTCACCTAAAGCAAATCTTCGAATGCTGTCGGAAATATGGCATCTCCCTCAATCATAAAAAGTGCGTATTCGCGGTCATGGAGGGCAAGTTACTGGGGCACATAGTTTCAAAGAAAGGGATATCTATAGACCCAGAAATAATTAAGGCCATTGAACAAATCCCGATGCCCCATAATAAATAGGGGATGCAATCATTGGGAACCATAAATTTCGTGCAAATATTTGTACCTGATTTCGCTCAGACTGTCAAACCATTATAGCAGATGCTCAAGAAAAATTCACAGTTCAAGTGGATGGAAATTGAGAAGAATGCTTTCAGCAAAATCAAGACGGCTGTTGCACACACACCCTCTTTGAAAAGCCCATATTTTGATAAAGACTTTATTTTATATACTTTTGCATCCGATGATTTGCTAGCCGTTGTGCTTACGCAAAAGGAAGATGGGGGGGATGAATTCCCAACAGCCTTTATGAGCACTGGTCTGCAAGGGGCTGAATTAAACTACCCAGCCATTGATAAGCAAGCTTACGCAGTATTTAAGGTAGTGAAGCAATTCAGGCCTTCTATATTAAAAAATCGAACCAAGGTAATAGTCCCCTACCCAGCTGTAAGATCCCTTCTCATTCAGAAAGAGTTAGGAGAAAGAAGGGGCAACTGGGTAACATCTCTTCAAGAGTACGACCTTGAATTCAAGCCAGCGTCTATAGTGAAAGGTCAAGGGTTGTGCAGATTGATGACTGAAAGTGGGAACAACGAAGAATGAGCATGGGAGGATGAGGCAGAATTACATGTAATGGATGTATGTCCTTTGTTTACAGCTCCTCAGTCTTGGTATAGAGACCTTGTGCATTACTTGCAGTCAGGGCTATTACCAGAACATTGGAATTCCAAACAAAGAAGAGCTCTGCGTCTTAAATCGGCCTCCTATCAACTTGTTGAAGGAGTATTATTCAGAAATAATTATGATGGGTTTCTCCTCAGATGTCTAGAAAAAGAAGATGCGAATAAAGTAATGTTAGAATTACATGACGGTCCTGCTGGGGGACATTATTCAGGAGACACTACAGCCCAAAAAATCCTCAGAGCCGGTTATTATTAGCCTACACTCTTCAAGGATGCACATGCACATGTCAGGAAATGTGATATTTGCCAAAGGTGTGGTGGAAGACAGCCTAAAGCAGCAGCACCCCTAAAGCCTGTGATGATCACGGAACCATTCGAGCAATGGGGGCTGGATATTATTGGAGAAATAAAACCGAATTCCTCCTTGCAGCACAAGTACATTCTTACTGCGACTGATTATTTCACTCGTTGGGTCGAAGCTATCCCACTGCGCAAGATAAATGAAGACGAAGTCATCAGCTTCCTGCAAGATCATATCATGACCAGGTTTGGAGTTCCAGTTTCGTTAGTATTTGATAATGCTAAATACTTTTCATCAATTAAATTGACTGTATTTGGTCATGATAAAGGGATAAAATTGCATTATTCTGCTAATTATTATCCACAAGGAAATGGCCTGGCTAAATCCTCTAACAAAAATCTGATTAGAATTTTGAAGAAGACTGTGGTAGAAAACCAGAGAAGTTGGCACTCAGCATTACCAAATTCCCTTTGGGCCGATAGAGTCACCCCCAAGTCTGTGATTGGAGTGTCTCCATATACCCTTGTCTATGGTAAAGAAGCCATCCTTCCTCCTAATATCATGCTACCATCTTCCATCCTAGCTCAAGAGTCTAGAGGGTCGGATGACAAAGTCTTGCAAATAAGAATATATAACCTCCTGAAAGCAGAAGAAGCTAGATCTAAAGCCAAGGAACGCTTTAAGCAACAACAAGAATTAGTTAAGAGATGGTTTGACAAGCATAAAGCTGGGACAAAAGACTTTGAATTAGGAGACTTAGTCCTCAAATGGGACCACCCCCATGATGAGAAAGGAAAGCATACCAAATTCCAGTAGTTGTGGGTAGGCCCTTTTCAGATTGCAGCCAAGCTTGGTCCTTCTACTTACAAGTTACAAGATCTGCAGGGGTGGGAGGAGAACCTACCAGTAAATGGTTTGGTTCTCAAGCCTTATTTTTCCTGATTTTGTTTGATTTCTTCTGTCTTGTATATAAATAATGCATCTGGTTGTCTTTTGAGTCATGTTTTGTAGTTTGTTTTGCTGATTTCAATAAAGGGAGCAAACCTGCGGTTGCATGGGGAACATCCGAAATTTATGGGTTTGATAAACGTTTTGGTATCAGACTATGTGTTGTTGTTTATATGAAATAACTTCTTCTAGTTTAGCAGTTTTCTCGAATAGCTCTGTGTGCATTGAAGTCCTGCTTAACCCCTGTGAAATAATCCAGACTCAAAGAGTCCAGAATACTATGTTGAGGCTCCATCCACTTCACACTTAAATTGTTCTAAGGGGCAGCAGCAGAGGACCCATGGAAAAGAGCAAGGTAAACAGTATATTAATATAAATGATCCCATGCCAAGAAACGAATGCCAAAAGGCAGATAAGAGTCAAAACTCCTATGAAAGCATCATACATTAAAGCAAAATGCTGAATCATAACAACTAAATTGCCGAAAGATCCTCTCCATCCGTGAGCTGAAACCTGAAGTACACCACTCACACAACTTGGACACTATGGGATAGAGGATCCTGAATTAAAATTCAGTAAGAAAGGCATGCAGGAGGACTCATTTAAAAGGAACAAAAGTCCAAAAGCACCAAAATGCTAAAATGGCAAGGGAATGAGGAACAAAAGAATATTTTTGTTTACCACATGCTACAATCCTATCGTGTCCAAAGCTATCATCCACCTGAAGACAAAGGTAATAATGAAACTCATTTTCTGGCCTCGACAGAGTTATCTGAACTTGAAAATCTTGGTCTCCACTTTCCCAAGATGGACTATTATCAATGATTGAAGATACACACTACCGGCATTCGAGAAATCCAGATAGCTGGAAGAATTCAAAAAGACGCATTTGAGTTAAACAGTCTGTTACTCAAAGATTAACTTCCCAGAGATCTAGGTTCACCAGGTAATCGCCAGTTGTTGTTGATGCAACTTTTTCTCCCCAAATCTCTGAAATTTTGGGTCCCTCCTCCTAACTGAATATCGCTTCAGGTTGTTTCATCCTTTATGTTTCTTCGGTCATGCTTTAAGTCTGGATGTTTTGAACAATTTACATACAACATGTTCCCAGATTTCTTTGTGCTTGAATTTTTGCAGCAGGTCACATAGTTGGGTTTAGTTTTTCCAATTGTCTTTGATGGACCGTCGTTTTGAAAATGAAATGGACCTTGACTATTGTTGAGTTTAAAGGCTTTAGAACACTTAATTTTTTCTGTTGAATCGGCTTCCTTTTGTTCTTTTTTCCCCCGCCGTTGTGGCTCCCAAAGCGGTTTAGCGTCCGAAGTCCAAATCGCTCCGACATCCAATTCGTATTGGTCTTCAATCACTTGCCCGTAGCCATTTCCCTTCCGCTGTTGCGACTGGGAGATCCTTTTAGCTTCTAATTCGAATGTCTTTCGGAGTCCAACTAAGCCCTTTCCCGCCCGCGTTTCACTTATCCATAACTTATGTCTTCAGTCCTTGTCTCGTCCGCCGTTGCAGATGGAAAATCCGTTTAGCCTCTGATGTAACTTCTCTCCGACGTCCGATTAATAAATTTTCCCACTTGTGAAGTGGTCCACCCGTCCGACGTTATTATTGTTGAGCTTCCAGTAAGTTTCCCATTGATATTGATGTTCGTCGAGCCTGGAAATGGGCAAGGTAGTGGTGACGACGCCTGGCAATTTCCTTGTGAAAGAGTTGTTTCAATGCTAGAATTTGCTCCTTGTTTTTATAACGCACCCCTAATGAATATGCTGGTCGATTGATTGCAGGTGAGCTCGAAATATTGGTCAAACTACCGTGGCATGGAGGAAGACGGACCGTTCAGCATCAAATGCGCAATCCTGAAAGACCTGGCAGTTATCCAACCAATCCTGAGTGTGCGCTGAAAAGATGGAGGACCTGAAACATTTGGGGAACTGGAAAGTCACACGTTTGGGGGAAGCCCGAACGATTTTCTATTGTAGTTTAAATATTATAGAGATAGGGGAAAGAAGGGACTTTTTCCCTGGAAAAATTTGTAAAACATTTGCTTGTAAGAGGAACTACTTCATTTTACAATCAGAAGTTGCAACTTTTGCCTGCTGGAGAGAGCGAAATGTGGAATGTATTAATGCGACTGAATGAATAATGTTGAAGAGGAACTATATAGTTTTCAGCTATGTTTCATTTACTGTGAGAGTGTTTGACTTCCTGAACCTATGTTCTTGTTGAATGTTCTTCAGTGTATTTTATGATGCTTTCCATTGTGAGTAATAAGTGTTGTTCATAAAACAATTGGCTATCTGGTTGTTTAAATATCTGTGGTTGTTCATGTGTCTTGAAAGAAGTATCAGCTATCTGTAACTCTTCATAATGCATGTACAAAATGTATTAATCACCAATAAGTGATAATTCTTCTCCCTAGGGATAGTTTAGATATTTAGTTTATTTTCTTGTCATATGTGATTTGAGTGCTAGTGAGCCTTAAGACGAGAGGTAAGAACCTGCGCATCACATTGTGACTGCTCCCTACATTTTGTCACCCTGCATGATTAATTAGGCACTTGCATTTCATATTTTAGTCAAAATACAAAAACTCGGTGGACCGGGCCGCAACCGGTAGACCCTTTGTTTGTTACTTTGACCTACGGTAGCCGGACCGCAAACTGGACAGATTCCCTATACCAAATAGTCAACGGGCTAGTTGGGATCGTTGATTGGGGAGAATCCCTTACTGTTGCTGCCTGCGATTTTCGGGGCCTCAATAGGTCCATCTACCCCCATCTCAGTCATTCGAACTGAAGGAGTGCCACCTCCCCCAATTGGTACTCTTACAACAAATACACCTACTACTCCTTTAACTCCAGCTAGTCAGGTGGTTCAACCACAGAATTCCACAAATGTAGTAGGCTCTTCTGGTGGGGTGGTCATTGGGCTCCCCAGTGCACGTTTTTCTTCACCCTCTTTTGCACACACTCCTCAGAGTGGTCCTGTTAGATCCTCTTCACACTACAACAAATCCTGGAATTAGCGTCCCTTTTTAGTGTAATTTGTTTTACATTGAGTGGTCAAACTAGATGCTAAATGGGATGTGTCATGGACAAAACTTAAAGCGTCTAAAAAACATATTTTTTTGCTTCCTAGATAGCATCCTTTATGGCGTCCAAAATAGCGTCTTTTTTTTTGCTTCTAGAGTAGCGTCCAACTTTGCTTCCTAAACAACGTCGAGGTTTGCTTCCTAAATAATGTCGTATTTTGCTTCCTAGCTAATGCCTACTTTTGCTTCTTAAGTGGCATCCCCATTAGTGCCATATTTGCATCCTTAATAGCACCATGTTAGCATCCAAATTAGCATCCAATAATGCATCCATTTTTGCTACCACTTTAGCATCCCATTTTGCACCATGTTTTACTTCCAAATATGTGCCAATTTTTGCTTCCAAATTTGCACCAATTTTTGCTTCCTTTTTTGCATCGTGTTTTGCGACCAAAATGACACCAAATATTGCATCTATTGTTGCACCATATTTTGCTTCCTATGTAGCGCCATGTTTTGCATCCAAAGTAACATCATATTTTGCTACCATATCAACGCCATGTTTGGCTTCATCATTAGCACCATGTGTTGCATAATTTTTAATGCCTAGTTCCACATCTTATTTTGCTACCATATCAACGCCATGTTTGGCTTCATCATTAGCGCCACATGTTGCATAATTTTTAATGCCTAGTTCCACATCTTATTTTTCTACCATATCAATGCCATGTTTGGCTTCATCATTAGCGCCACGTGTTGCATATTTTTTAATGCCTAGTTTCACATCTCTCATTTTATGGTCACTAATTTAGTCGATTTTAGTAGTTTTATATACAAATTTTGGTCATTCTGTTTGGTCACTTATCTCCATTTTTGCTTACTAATTTAGTTGTTTTTAATCGATATTATAATATCATTAGGGCATGGAGGAATCGAACCACCAACCTCCTACTTGTAAGGCAGGCGCTCTTCCATTGAGCTAGCACCCTTTAAGAATTTGAGAACCTAACTTACAGAGTCCTCTATAATGGTAAAAAGGATCCATACACAACTTTGAGTATGTAATGGTTGGCAAAGGAAAACACAAATTTAGTGCACCAAAAGAAGGCTTTGAGTCCCATTGGCAGTGGCTTTGCTAGAAATAGTGGCATGTTTGAAAACACAAATCTAGTGCATCAAAATAAGGTTTTGGGTCCCATTGGGAGTATCTCTACTAAAAACACAAAAAAGTATGAAAACATAAATCTAGGGTACCAAATAATATTTTTAGGCCAGAGTTCTCATAACCAAATTAATCCCACAACAAAGCAATTTTTGTCATTTGATTCCATGGGCTATGGGCATGAGTCCATGGGTTTTGGATTTTAACTTCTCTTTCCCATTCTTTGATATGATTTGATGGATAGTTTCACATGATGGCATGTGATTTGGGGTCCACTTCTTCCTTGTATTGGAGATCGTCCCACTTTTCATGCACATTCCCCTAGGATGCATGGTTTATGGCACATCGATCTATGTTTTGGAAAATTTATTGATACCTTACTACATTTCCAATGGATCTATTCCTTGGCACACTATTTGAGGTAGCCCCACTATAGGAGGTGGTTATAAAAACAGAAGGATGCCTTCTTTGCACATGTCCCTATGAGATACATTGTTTGAGAAGTTGGTTATTGCATTGGAGGAAGAGCCCTAAGTAACTATGCTATCTTGGGCATTGTTTTAACATATTAAGGTTGATCTCATTGAAAAAGTGGAGTTCTCCCCTATTTGGTATCTTATCACATTCATTGATGACGTAACTACCCTTGCACATCTATCTAGGGTGCTCCATATTTATTATTACTATATTTTGATTGTTGCCCAAGATCCTAGGGAAACAATAACCATCACTGGCACTCTTCTCAAGGGTGCAACCCTCCTTGGATTAATTTATATTATGTGGCATGGTCAAATTGGTCCCTTAACCATTTCCTTGCACATAGTTCAAGGGAACACCTCTTCTAGGTGATTTTTATATTATATTGTTGCCCGGCTTGATAACCTCTCTTGGAAAATGCTCAGGTTAGGTAATTCAAAACAGAAGGTGACACTCTAGGCCTGGGAAATCTCACCTTAAAGAGGAATATATTAAAATTTATTCACGTGGAAAAGCTTCCATTTTCCACTTAAAGATGTTCACAAAACAATATGTACAAAATAAATATTGTCTAAGAGCAGTAAAGGGTTTGGATGCTTACGCATTTTGATATCTATTTTGGGCAGAAACTTGTTCCATTTCTGGTAAATTTTTATCTAAAGCCTACAAAAATCGTAAAAACACCAACAAAGAAGTGAAAAATGCACCTCAAATTGATAAACTGGACCTCACAAATGACAACAGAAACTAAAACATCAGCGCTATTTCATATAGTTAAAACTTAACCCATAGTAAAGAAAACCACAATAAAGAATATGCAATAATGAATTGCACAACCACAAGAATAATTGTTTGTATTAACATACAAAGATTTTTAGAGAGTATCAAGGTCTATGAAGCATGATCCACTACTGAAATCCATTGAAACCCAAAGAATATATTTCAGAACTGAGAAATCTTTGACTCAGTAAATATAACTATGTAGC
>LPNX010270856.1:44744-74527 GCA_001517045.1 Pseudotsuga menziesii
TATAGATTGCGTGGAAGAGACACAACTATTAATACACTTTAAATTGTTTGAAGAAGCACACAAGTTGGATCCAAAATTTGGATCAAACAAGTACATGCCAACCCTAATTAGATTGATGAGTTGGCCACATAAGTCATCCAAAAAGTGTATAAATACAAGCTAGACTAAGTATATTGAGGTCTATGAAGTATGAAACACAAAGCATGAGATATATTAATTGAAACCCAAAGCATGACATTTATCCATCGGAAACTTTATCCTCCAAACATAAACTTGTTGGAAGGATACTTTTGGCAGCTTTTTGTGTAAATGGGATATATACTACTCAATATGCATGCCTTAGTCATTGTTCAATCGAAAGAGGATACTAATAAATCACATAGGTTAGTGGAGATTATGCTATATACTTTTTGTATAGATTTCTGAAATGATCTGAATTGTATTGACAAATACAATGATCTAATGATCTGGATGTAACTGCTAAATACTTTGATCTTTTGAATAGACTTCTTCTATGAGCTGATTTGTATTGAAAAATACAATGATCTGATGTATAAATATTCTGATTTGAGACATTTTGGATATATTTTGTGACAATGGACATGTTTTGATCCATCTGTACGATGTAAATAAAATTTACAATTTTTTTCTGTGGAAAATAAAAGGTTAGTGGATATTAGCTTCTACACAGATATAAAATTATGTTTGGAAATTACAACTTTATGATACTAAAAAGGGTGACCCTATAGGTTCATTCTATGCAAGTTTGAGTGATAATTATGTTGTTTGGAGATGAAATATGCAATTGGGAGGTGATGACAATGAGTGAACAACAAACTAATCCATAGAACATTGACAAAAATATCTTTGAACAATAGCATCTATCATTGGAAAGGTACTCAAATGCAAGTCTAAGCCTCCTTTTGTGGCAGATACAGATAATCATTTTGCACAACAATAGTTGCTTGAGATATCAACTTCACGCTCTACCTCTATATTTGGCATTTGGTGCAATAAACTAATAATTTTTGGCTCATCATTCTACAAATCTGTAATATGTATGTGCAACCAATCCAAACCTCAAAGAGAATTATCAAATAAATGGGAATCCACAAAACTGTTGCTCGACAATCCAGAGTCTAAACTCTACTTTTCTCTCCCCTACTTGGAAGCTTTTTGTGTAAATGGGATATATATTAATCAAGATGCATGCCTTGTCAATGTTCAATGGAAAGAGGATACTAAGACATCACATATATTAGAGGATATTAGCTTCTACACAGATATTCAATTATGTTTGCAAATTACAACTTTATGATACTAAAAAGGGTGAGCCTATAGGTTCATTCTATGGAAGTTTGAGTGATAATTATTTTGTTTGGAGATGAAATCTACAACTGGGAGGTGATGACAATGAGTGAACAACAAACTAATCCATAGAACATTTCCAAAAATATCTTTAAAAAATAGCTTCTATAATTGGAAAGGTACTCAAATGCAATTCTAAGAGCCTTTTGTAGCAGATACAAACAATCATTTTGCACAACAATAGTTGCTTGACATATCAACTTCATACTCTACCTCCATATTTGGCATTTGGTGCAATAGACTTATAATTTTTGGCTTGTAATTCTACAAATATTTAATATGTGTGTGCAACCACTCCCAACCTCAAAGAGAATTATCAAATAAATGGGAATCCACAAAACTGTTGCTCAGCAATGCAGAGTCTAAACTCTACTTTGCTCTCCCCTACTTCGCATTTTTTTGTGTAAATAGGATATATACTACTCAATATGCATGCCTTGTCGTTGTTTAATGGAAAGAGGGTACTAAGACATCACATAGGTTAGAGGAGATTATATTCTACACATATATTCAATTATGTTTGGAAATTACAACTTTATGATACAAAAAAGGGTGAGCCTATAGGTTCATTCTATGCAAGTTTGAGTGATAATTATGTTGTTTGGAGATGAAATATACAACTGGGAGGAGATGAAATGAGTGAACAACAATCTAACCCATATAACATTGCCAAAAGTATCTTTGAACAATATCTTCTATCATTGGAAAGATGCTCAAATGATGAATTCTAAGAACCTTTTGTGGCAGATACAGATGATCATGTTGCACAACAGTAGTTGCTTGACATATCAACTTCATACTCTGCCTCCATATTTGGAATTTGGTGCAATAAACTTATAATTTATGGCTCATCATTCTACAAATCTTTAATATGTGTGTGTAACCACTCCCAACCTCAAAGAGCATTATCAAATAAAGCCAATGAATCAAAGAGCATTTCAATAAGTCAAGATTACTAAATTAAAAATTAATAAAATGATTTTTCCCTTTTATATGTTACATTCTTACACTTCTTTTACATTTTAATATTATTTAGTTCTGTCTTTTATGAAGGATTTTTGACAATGTGTTGGGCAAGCTTTTTACATTTTGATATTTACTGTTTTTTTCTAAAGGCTAATATATTGTGCAAATTTTTTACATTTTGATATCACTTTGTATGTAATTGTAAAGGCTATTGCAGTAGTATCTAAAATACAGGTATGAAGTAGTTTTAAATTCTAAAAATTTCAAAATAATATTTACTTGTTTAAGTGTTATTTTTTAATAAATTTAATATAGGCTAATAAAAATTTTGAATTAACTCACTTTCCATGCTTAGATGCTTCAATTCCTCCTTGGATTCACTCCTTGGATGTTTGGATGCCTCATAACTCTTGGGAACTCTAGTTTATATATGAGAGACCCTCATAAGTGGGTTCCCACCAAAGGGACACACCATTTGGGAAGTCCCAAGAAATATGGGAACTCTCCCGATAGTCAACCCAAAGTGTCAATGGTAATTTTATCGACCCAATTTCCAGTACTTAGGCACTTCTCCTGACACCTTCCTTAGGCTCACCTACATTGGGCACCCCACTTTGCCAATTGTTTTTGTTGATGCACCTAAGTCCCCTTGTCCACAAACCCTATCCTTGTGCCAATGGTGTCCATCTATGTCCATCATGTTGTACAACCTTTCTGGATATTCAATGTGTATAAGTCAGTGGATGATCGACGTGTTTCGAGTGGAAGATCCACTCATCATTAGGATCCATCAAAAGCTGCAATCAATTTATTACACCCCAATCATTTTAATTGTGAGCATGGGTACAATTTTATCCAATCATACGAACTGCTTATCCATCATCTTTCTAACTAACCCCCCTCCCCCCATCATCATGAATCTCGTCTTTATTATTCTTATTTACTTGCTAGCCTGAGTTTTCTTCATTCTATCTTTCACTAAATTCTGGAATTAGCTCTCTCGCTCAAAATTGGAAATTAGCTCTCCCGCACGGAATTGGATTCTCGATTGCATCCATCATTAACTCCTTTTCATCATGCTCCTGTACTTACTCGAGTGATTAGTCCAATCAATGCACCCAAGCAATGAGAATTCACTTCTTCATTCTTTCAAGTGTTGATTTTGGCTATGCTTTGGTCCTTCTTTGTAAACTTTTCTTGTCAAAGGAAGTTATCACTACTTTCGCATGTCAAGCTTACACCTCTACTCAACATTGTACCTATTTTCCTACCACAAAGCCACTAGCAAGGAATTTGCATGCCCACTTCCGACCTCCTGAATAATAGGTTGTTGAAGTAATGTAACTTAGGCTGGAAGGGGGCAGGTACCTAGAGTTGTTGTAGATGCACATTCCATTGTCTTCTTTACAAAGTCCTTTGTGCACCCACCTAATTTACCATTGCTTCCTGGTTTCCAAAAGAATCGATTTTTTTTCAATAAAGAACCTTGTTGTCCTTTTCCTGCTTCTCATGTGTCCTTCTATCTCACTTCTTACTACGCACACTTCTGTCGATTGGTGTTATGTTTAGGGCACACTATGATACAATATTCCAGGTGCACCTTTGTAGACATGCATTTTGTCTCAAGCACATTTTTTGTTTAGGCACTTCTATCAATGACTGCTGCAAGTGCCCAACTTTTTATCTACTTTTGTATCTGAGACAATGTGAAGAGCTTCCCGAAACATCATTTATGGGTCACCCTTGGCTTTGATACTATCTATCACAACTAGAGCAATGGTGAAGAGGCTTATTGAAACTTCACTTTTCAATTCACTTTCAATCTTCAAACTTGATCTAAATATCATCTGTAATGGAGCTAGACTTATTGTTCTCCTTGAGGCTGCATCCCATACCACTCAAAAAGTCAAGTTTCCACCCAACACCACCATGACCTTGTTGGCGCAGTCCCGACCAACAAAACCCAGTCGACAAGGGTTGTAAAGGCTTTTGGCAGTAGTATCTAAAATACAGGTATGAAGTAGTTTTAAATTCCAAAATTTCAAAATAATCTTTACTTATTTAAGTGTTATTTTTTAATAAATTTAATATAGGCTAATAAAAATTTTGAACATAAAAATAATAAAAAATTTACATAAAATGTAGATTTATCAAAAACAGATAAAATTATCAAATATTTATTTAAAAAGATTGAAATACCAAAATATGAAACTTGATTTACAGGTATACCCTTGAAATTAAATTTAATCTCAAAACAAAGAAACAGTCAAAGTACAGAAAACGTTAATCACAAAATGATGTAAAAATTGAATAGATCTCTTCTTTAAAAAAAAACCTTTATTTTGAAGGATATTAAATTATGATGGTTTTAAATACGACATTTGAAGATTGTGATTTCATTGGTACTTGCAAGAACATTATAAAAAAATCCAAACTTCAAAAGTAAATCGTTCAAAGGGTTTCTCTATTATAGAATATTCATATATATATATATATATATATATGATATTGATAATAATTTTACAAATCCTAAATTTAAAAATGAAAACCCTAATTTTATCATAAAATGGTAACCGTCAATGATAGCCATATTTTTAAAGGAAAGAAACGAAGTCCATTTTGGAGAGAATCCCTAACTAAATGTTTGTATCTCAAATTAACTGGGTTTGATCATTCATCCACTTGGATATTAGTCTTTGTGTTGTGCTATAACCCATAATTTTATTTTTATTATATTAATAACAACAATACAAATCCTAATTTTAAAAATGCAAACCCTAATTTTATCATAAATTTGCAACCGTCAATGATAGTCATATTTTGAAAAGAAATTTGAAAAGAAAGAGACGAAGTCCATTTTGGAGTGAATCCCTAACTAAATGTTTGCATCTTAAATTAACATTGTTTGATCACTCAGTCGCTTGGATATTAGGCTCTGTGTTGTTCTATATATGTGATAGATATTAGGTGAGTTGTGTTGTGCTATATTTCTCTGAAACAGATGTTGGGGTTCAGCTACACAATGTGATGGCATGAAAATTCTAACATCAATTTCTCCTAGATGGAAAATAAATAACAATCAAATGGAGAATAATATCAAGTAGTCTCCCAATTGAATTGAACAGTGGCTACTCAATTCCATGTCATGTATATAAAAAAAATGTAACGAAAAATTATTAAATTCATACCTATGTTCATTAGTTTGTATAAATGGGTGATACCTGGGTAAAATCATTTGCATTACTCATTAGTAAGTGATTATTAACTAATAAATCTTAACTAAATAAGACTAATGCTCAATTGTTCATTAATAACTGCATGGCAGTTATCATTAGTGCCTTCTATCTATTAAATTCACACTATTAAAAATATTACTCAACAAAAAAATCCGAGCAATAGAATATATAATTAAAAGCATGCAATGCCTATATATTGAAATAGAGACCTAAATATAAAGAAGTTGGGATTAACATACTTAAGAGCTTCTTGAGTGTCACTATTATACAATTAAGCAAGCAACAAAATACTTTCAAGAGTATGGCAAAAATATAAGTAACTTATGTGTCCTTAACATTCTGAATATATGCAAGCAACAATATACTTTTCAACAATATAACTGGCAATTATGCATGATCAGTGGATCATAATTTAGAGTAATGAATATATTTTCGATATGGTTTTCAAAAGACTATTGAGTAGTTATTGTAACACAATAGGAAGGGTTACAACTTTGCATCTGATTCAAGGTCCTGTTGCATAAACTATCTATACTTCACCCAAAATTTGGGCACCATAGTATCTTGAATATATATAGAGAGAGAGAAAATCAACTTCAATAGAGAATATCACTCTCACAACCTATATACATTTAAGTGGATGTATATGCTCATATTAAAGCAAAGGCCAATTAAGGATGGGACTAAAAAGTCACATGGTCAGGCTAGTTTCTGGTCCTTAAGTTTTGGAGACAAAGATTCCCAAGGGGGAAGGCATGTTGTGTACTTAAAAAATTTTATTTGTGTGAGAAAACCTGTTTATGAGCCATTTTGTATGATATCTCATGGTTTTTTATAATGTTTTAGTCTTTAGTACTTTAATATACTATAAAAATCACTTTTATTAAATAGGGATTTTGTTAAATAAGGTTTCAAGTAGATAATTAGTGTGATTAGAATACTGATCTACAAGTTGATAATTAGTGCAATTAAGATTATTGATCTACTCCCATAAATGTAGCTTGGGCCACAAGTTAGGGTGTTAATCCCCCTTGTCTAAATAAGGGTCTTCCCCTTCACTTATAATATTAATCAAACCATAATACTCTTTTGAAATCAAGTATATTTTGGAGAATTCTTTCTCCTCGTTCGGATTTGAAGGAAAAATCCACTCTTGGGTGTACAGATGCCCCCTAATGTTATCAACAAATTTGGCTCATTCACCCAACTCAATTTCCTCAAACTTCCATTTCCCATAATTCTGTAAATATTCTCTTTGTGTTGAACCCTAATTAATTTTTCCCTAGTTCAGTTCTCAGGCCATATCCAGTAGCGCAACCATTTTGTAGTTTCACCAGTGCTTCTTCCCAACAAGTTCATCTTTATAGGTCAGGCAATTATTTCCCACCCAACAGATGATCCAAATCTCATTTGGGTTCCCGTAGCAGCACCTTAACTCTTCTTCAATAGACTCGATGCTTGTTATTACCTTTTCATAACTTAAATTTTCTGTAACCAAAAAATATATTAAAATAAAAACAAAATGGAGTAGTGGAGAAAATTCTCAAATTAATGTCTCAAAAAGGCCCCAATTGTAGTAGTGATTATTTCCCACCCAATGGATGATCCAAATCTCATTTGGGTTCCCGTAGCAGCACCTTAACTCCTTTTCAATAGACTTGGTGCTTGTTATTACCTTTTCATAGCTTAAATTTTCTGTAACCAAAAAATATATTAAAATAAAAATAAAATGTAGTCGACAAAATTCTCAAATTAATGTCTCAAAAAGGCCCCAATTGTAGTAGTGTCAATATCAAAAACATAGCTTAATACCATATAAAAGATATTCCAAATAAATCAACACTTTCATCAAATTCTTTAAGAAGAGCAGATCTCATGGAACACAATGGAGCTTCTCTTTCTATAATGTCTAGTCACAAGCTTAATTCAACAAATGCCATAATCTACTTAACAAATTTTAGTGTAAACATTTTTGGATTTAACCCAAGGATAAGTGACAAATTCATAAAGAAGGGAAAATTATGAATGACCATGGAAGTAATAATTCATTACATGTAAATATGCTACCACTAAAAGGATTAATGTGTTCATGATACTACAAGTACAAGCTTAATGAGCGTGTTCCAACCTAGAGTAAGCATTAAAATAGTTTAGACTAACATGGATGGACATGGTGTATGAGTTATATTATACCCTACAATTCACATATAAAACTTTATAAATAAGTGGGGGTGGGAAGGACTTTAAGGTAAATATTGGTAGCATAGAATCTTGTCTACCTTAAGGCCTATTCTGAGGGCTTGGAATATTCATGAAGAGTCCAGGAAGTAGGAAAATGAAACCAATTCTCAGAGCATGGGAGGAACCAGTCTTACTATCAATTATAGTAGTTGGACCTCACATCCCTAAATTTCTTTCCATACTTAGACGACTAATGTTGTGATAAGACCAGGCATAGGCTAGAGGTCAACCAGCTTAGCCACCTATTGCATGACTCTGGTCTATATAACATTGACTGAAAGAGATGGGGGTGGTTGCATATCAATATCAAATTCTATTTATTTCTCTCATTATTTCATAGAAGTGGGTAAATCCATCGACAAATTTATAAAGAAGGGAAAATTTATATTATTTGGAGTAGCTTGGTGGCTAAAAACCTCTTACAATAGAAGCATCAGGAAAAACTGTCAAATATGTTATGGAGCAATGGAGAGCATGTTTCTTTGCAAAGGTATTGATTGAGTTGAATATGAGATAAACATCAATTGTATGGCTATTGTTCAATTCTCTACATGCATTTTGGCTTAGTCTTCAAGTTTTGACCGGGGATGTTGATCCAGTCGTCCATTCACATGAAACTTTCTTCAGTGTTTGGAAACAATTTTGATTTATATTAGAAGGATTCAATATTTCTACATTCAGTGTGTAGTCTGGTCAAAGGAGTTTCCCATGTGTCCAGAGTTAAGTGAGAACACCTACTGACTTTAAAAAGCTACCAACGATCTAACGTATTTTGACACTAGAGGAGACAATGTTGTTAGTCTATAGCATGCTGCACAATGCCCTTGTGGATACTATCACATAGAAGATGTTGAATTCCACCTATAAGATGTACCACATCGGAGGCTTAACCTAAATTTGAGATAATAATTTTGTTCAATTTTATGTGCCTTTGCTCCTCTGTATTGCATTTCGGGGTTTCGTCCAAAATTTGATGGGAATTTAATTCTTGTTAATTCTAGAGTGCATAAACCTATGTGTAATTATGAATTTCCAAGAAGAATATGCCTACAATTGTTGTAGAAAACAAATAAATTAGATGGAGCTACCATTGTAGTGGATCGAGCAATGAAAGGACACAATTTTATAAAGAAATATGCATTAAATATTTGCAGGAATGAACACCAAGCTATAGGTGATCTGGATTTATGCATGAACGGAATGAAAGAACATAGACATAATCATAATCACAAACATTTTGCAAAGATAACAAAGATACAGTAAAAACATATTCTATTAAATGGCGGAAATAGAACAAACTGTAATACAATTGCTAGAATGGTGGTAGCTATCTCTGAGAAGAAATATGGCTGCTACTCTCATCCGTGCCAAGATGAATAAAAAATGAGGCCAAAGGGGCTTATTTATAATAATAATGAGGTGAGAGACCCAAAATTCCAAAACGTAACCCTAGAAGATGAACCGTCATAAAGTTTGCAGCCCCAATGTGGTAAGTTGAACAGTCAACTTCCCGGGGTCATAACTTTTGCATACGATCTCCGATTTGGGTGTTTGATAGTTCGTTGGAAAGGTCTGTCTAATATTTACAACTTTTGGTCAGCCAAATGCATGCTGATGGAAACCATCAGGCCTTGAATCTCCAAAAAACTCCTTTTAGGGCCTCAAAACGGCCACGAAATTTTAGGACCCGAAAAACTGTGGAAAATAACTAGGAAACTGCCACAATGGACAATTGTTTTCAGCCAGTGGAATAGGTGAGTGGCCACTGATCTCCATCTGTATCACTCCTCCCTCCTTAGGAAGCAATGGTCTCCATTGCGTTGAATCCCGTATCATATCTCAAACTGTGTGTTGAGTTGATCTCGTGGTGGGACATTTGTTGAAGTGAAGAGGCTTCCTTTCTTTGACATCCAGAGAAGGCTGTAATTGTTGTATGCATGATTTGTTTCTGGATGAGCACCTTGAATGCGTGGCCTTGCATAGTAGAGGTACTCGGATAGATGAGGAAACAATGTCTTTGCCTTCTTCTTGTGTCTAATGAGCAGAAACACCCTGTGCAGAGGGTGTGGAGGTCTCTATGATGTTATGTTCTCCTTCAGATGCAATTGTGAAGAGGAATAATTTTCTGATGTGGGAGCTTATCTTCCTACCTTGCAAGACTTTTTTAGGTGCAATGGTCTCTGGTATTCGATAGGTTTTTCCTCCCAAAGTAACAATGACACTTTGAGTCCATGACTCATATATAGCATGACGCTTCCACATATATGGTTGTCCTAAAAGAACATCAAAGACTTCAAGTGGGGCCACATCACACAGTACCTTGTCTTTGAAAGGCTTGATGCCATATGGTAGGAGGCATTGTTGAGTAATGTGTATACCTCATCCTTGGCTTAGCCAACTGATGCTGTAAGGTTCCAGGTGTGGTGTTGTCGGAAGCTCCAATCTCTTGACGACTTCTGTTGAGATCAGGTTCTTTTGGCTGCCGTTTTAAACAATAAAATGTAGAGGCGTTCCCTTCACCCACATCTGCGAGTGGAAGAGGCGCTTCTCTGCCTCTTACTCTTCAAGATCCTCTTGTTGAATCTATGTGGTAGCAACAGTGGCAGTGGGGTCTACATTAATGATCTGCCTCCCATTGTATGCGAATGTGGCATTGGGTTTGGAATCAGAATCAAGATCTGACTCTAAAGATTTAATCTCAGCCACTAATGACTGCTTGTTGCAGCTGCAACAATTTCCCAAAATTCAAAAAAATTTAGGACCCTCCTTTATTTCGGTTTAGCTTGATTTTCTTCCTTATAATGATTTCTCAGAACGATTGTTTCTATTGTCTGGGTTGCTCTACTACTGAATTTAATTATTGCCTCTGAAAGCCTTTGGAATCCTGCTGGATTGCTGCCTTTGAACGCATTGGAAAGCTTGCTGGAATCGGAAGTTGTTTTGTTTTGATTGTCCACCATTGCAGGTGGATCCAAGGTTTGGCCCTCCGCAGTTGCGGATGAGTTTTTGTTTGCGGAAAGCCAAAACCTTCCAACTTCCGACCCGCTGATTTTTTTTTTACGACGGGCGCTTTTTGTTTGGACAGCAGATGCTCTTATGACTTTTTCTTCCGCCGTTGCAGAAGGATTTGCCTTTCTTTTCCCCGACCTTGCGGATTTCTTTTGGTTCACTTTTGCGGACGGGTGTTTGCATTTGGCCTCCGCCGTTGCGGATGGGCTTGGGGTTTGGTTTTCGATGTTCTTTCCAACGTGTGTTTTGCCTCGGCAGAGTATTAGTTTTCAATCGGAAACTTTATCGTTTCTTCTCCCCGCCGTTGCGGAGAAAAGTTGACTTTCGTCCTCCGACTCGGAAGCCTCCCGACGCCCAATTTGATTGTTTTTGTTGTTTTCCATGAGCGTCTCCACGGCCGAGTATACCTTTTGACTGACTGTTGCGGAAGGGAGATTACTTCCCCCCCTGATGCGAAATTTTTCCAGCATCTGACGTCTTTCGCCTCGCACGTGTGAGCAAAGTTTATATATTCGGGGACAGTATGTTGGTTTTTCCATTGTTTTTTTTTTATCACCGAAGCGTTGTTGCCATCAAGCTGTCGATCTCTTGAGCCGGTGAAGGACCTAGCTGTCATCCAGGTGTAAATCGTGGAAGCTGGACCATCACGACCCACTCATCTCTCTGTGATTGCGTCGCGTCACTGCCAGGTAGGCCGTTCTTGCCATGCCTCGTTCTGTTCAAGGTTTTGTTTGCTACGGTTAGGTGTTTAGCAACCCCGTTTCACATACGTATGGGGGCCTACCCATGGTTAAGATTGCCGTAGTCTTTTCTTCTTGTCCGCCCTGCGTTTTGCACCTATATATATCGGGGGCATTTTCTTTAACCTGCGGAAGTTTGTTTTGGCCATTGGTTTTTGTTTGCAAGCCCGCGTAGAGTAGATGGAGGCTTGGTGCAGGCGGCTGTTACGCTGCATGCACCTAGATTCCCCTTGTATGATGATGAGGTCCAGAGAGAGTTTTACGGTGGGTTTTCTTGTGGTTATTGATGGTTCATCCTTTGGTCGTTTTTTTTTTTTTTTTTTTTTTTTGCCCGGTAGTTCGAGCCCCAACCTGTATTGCCCGCGCCGTCCCGCGCATTCCATCAGGGATCGAGCATCTGAAACCCTAGATGATTAGAAGGGATATGCCGTTGTCGTATTTCACGAACTGAAAATAGCATGGATAGCAGTTTTGATGAAAGCGCCTTTTACAGTAAAATGACAGTACCACCCGTAGCATATAGTCGAGTTAACGTAGTTATCTTCCGCGAGTAGCATAAGCCATTATCGATGTTATCCCTGCTAAAGCTCTGTTATCAAAGTGTTCAATGTTGGAAAACATAGGCAGCCAGCATGATCTTGATGTATACAAAACCCCTTTCTTTGTTTGCTGTGCAATAGACCAAATTGATGAATGCTGCACCTTGCATTGGATGTACATGCATTTGCTTTACAGATTGTTTTCATGGGAAAAACGGCATGCTGCGAAATGTTGTAGATTTAACGCCAGCTGAAATATGATTGTTAAAGTTTGTATCATGCAGCAGTAGTATATTGCCCACTTTATTGCACATGACTAATTTTGCTTCATGCTAGTAGTTCTGATAGTCAGGGCATTTTTGGGGTTGTGCATGCATGCATTTGTTTCTCTACTTGATATCACATTGAACACATGAAAATGGCACTTCGCATATGGATGTAATTTTTTGCATGGTTGATGGAATGTTTTAATATCATACAGAAATGTTTTTATCATGCTAAGATATAGACAAGAGCGCTAAGTAGTGTGCATTTGGTCAGTCAAGTTATGCAAACTTATATCTTAGTTTCATCGACTAATTGCTGCTATAATATACATAGAAAGAATAAAGTGTTGCACTCTGTCGTGTAAATGCATGCAACCTTGGATGCCTCAATATTACAATGTTATATATGGAAAGAAGAAGTTGAGTCCACCATGTCCAAAAGACAAAAGAAGAAGGCCCCAGCGGTGGAAGAAGTGTCACAAGCAGAAGCTGAAACAAAGACTGAATACATCTATGGAGACACTCAATGTGTTTCTGGTGTTGAACCCGAATATCAGTGGGGGGATGTCTATAGACTCATCACCAGAAGGGAGGTGCCTGATATGGGACTGGAAGAAGAACCCATCTACGCCAACATCGAAAGATCGGCACTCATGAAGGTCGCCACTAGGCCGGAACTCTTCCCATGCTCGAAAGTCATAGGATGTATTCTGCCTCAGGCGGATGTCTCAACCATGATTCTAAAGGATGTTAATGATCAAGGTTATGCTGCCTACAGCCCTGGTTATGTAGCCTTGGCCTACCATCTACCGGAGCCTGAAGTTTTCATGTCTGATGACTGGTTGAGTAACGTTAACATGGACCTGATAGAAACCATGAAAAGAATGATGCTAACAGGGAAACATTTCAGGGCCAGAGCAATGAATGAGTATGATACAGCGAGTCTAAGGGCTCCATACAGATTCATATCCTTGATGCTCAACAGAATTTTTGGAAGAGCTCATGGCAAGTTGTTTAAGCTGGAATGGATACCTATCATCTTTTATGTGGCCACCGATGGGACAATATTCAACTGGCCTAGCCTGGTTTCAAACAGCCTGTCTGCTTGCTTGGCCGCAGCCCTGGGGAAAGAGGCCCGAAAAAAGTCTGAGTTTTACATGAGCTCAATAATTATAAACTGCATATTGTGTCATAAGCCCTTCCCTGGTCTCAGATGCATCTGGGACAGGGAAAGAATGCCTATCTACGCGGCCTACAAACCTTTGTGGGCACATGTTTACCACAACCACTATAGAGAAGTATGCGAACAGTTCCTTATGCCATTGTACACCCTCATCTTTCTGAAGGAATGTGACTGTTTGTCGGAGGGGGCCATGCGAGTAATAGAAGAATATGCAGACTATTACTTAACAGAAAATGGCATGTATTTCAGAATGTTTGGTGGCTCAAGAACCCCTTCCATGCTGCCAAAATACACAACCGACTATATTGTCCATAAGGAGGCGGTCAGGAAAGTTTTCATCGATGGAATAAGCAAGTTCCTATTTGAACACAAGAATACCGCTTACCCCCCTTTTCCATTCAAACTAAGAAGCTGCAGATTTGCTAAAGTGAAACAGGCTGATGAATTTGTAGCAGAATTAGAGAAATTCCATTTTGGCAGGATGCCATTTCATAGGAGTGATTCCCAAGGTAAGGTCGTGGAGCATTGCAAAGAACACAAGGTTCACTTTGAGTATACTCATCACTTCGATAAGGAAGAATCTGTCTTCCGAAGTGCCCCTAACTTGTCAGCTCTAAGAAGAAGGTTCAAGCCAAAGATCACCACTAAAGGTGGAAAGGTGGAAAACGAGCTCCAAAAGCAGGAGGCCGAAAGAATAGAATTGACACAACAGTCAGTCTCTGAAGCAGCCGCAAGGCAGAACCAGGAGGAGGAAAACCCCGAGGTGCAGACCTCTCAAGTGCCTGCTGCCAGCACTCTTGTGGTCCCTACGCTCAGAATAGTTCCTTTTGTCCAGGAAAAGGGCAAGGAAATTCCTGATTTCAACACTATATATTATGATAGGGATACCAAGAGAATAATGAAGAGAACAGCAAGAAAGGTAGAAGCAGAAGGAATGGCTGGCACAATGATAACAGATACGGCTGTTATGATAGGGACAGACGTGGATCCAAGGCTTACCATAAGGGCCAGGACTGCAATACTACATGCTTCAGAGGATAACATAGACAAGGTGATGACTGAACTGGAGTCATACAAGAAATCTTCTGCTCAGCTAAAGGATACCCTGAAGAGAGAGAGAGAGGAGGGAAATAAGCTAAAGCGGAAATTTGAGCACTTACAGAGGGAAATGAAGACTGATGAAGCTGAATTACAAGCTTTACATGAAGAGAGGTAGGATCAAGAGACTACACAAGAACACCTTGAGCAAGTGCAAGCAGAAGATCAAGAGTTGAAGAAGGAGAAGGAGCAGTTGCTGCGAAAGGTGGAGGACCTAGAAGAACAGATGAAGATCCTTGAGCAGACTAATGATTAGCATTCCTAGGAACTAACAAAGAAACATCAAGAGCAGCTTTCCTCTCTGACCTCTGATCTGGAGGCAGTGAAGGAACATCAAGTAAATCTGCAGCCTTTCAAGGAACACATCCTGGCTCAGAAGGCTAAAATGCTATAGCTGCAGACCGCTCTGGAAGACGAGAGATGCAAGGTCCTTCAGATTGATAGCCGGTTAGGGGAAATCATGGAGACCTCCTCCTACTTCGTCGACAGATCCTAGGAGGTTCTTGAAGTTTTAAATGCCAGAATGGAAATGCTGGAGAACAATGCGGAGACTCCAGTGGAACTACCAGCCAAGGACCATCAAGCCCTGAAAAGAGATCATGACCTAGTAGAATTCGCCGTCAGCACCACAGAAGACTTTAAAAAGACCATCAAAAGGATGCAGGGAGCATGCTTAGAATACTTCAAGAGTCTCCTTAATACATTCAACCGGTGCCAAACAGACGCTGAACATAAGCTTGATGAGTTCCCAGACCATGAAACCTTCATGGAGATATTGCAGAGCAGGTATCAGGATGCAGGGGCCAGAACGCAACAGATCAAGACCATTGATGACCTGGTTTTGAGGAATGAAGTGGGCCACCCAGCCGTTAGTGTGAGATTCTTGGAAGACCAGCTTCGTTTGAGCCCAGCAAGGGTCGAGGCTATCAAGAATCAAGCCGAAAAATTTGAGATAAGCATTCAGTTTTTGGATCCTAGCACTTTTGAAGGCATCGCAAGTGAAGCTGCAGTGTGGAGGAAGTTCCTAGAAAGCCAAGCAGGGACCTCTTCTTAAGGGATGAGTCACCTTTGTATTTTGTAATATTTTGTAAAGGCGTGTGAAAAAGTAAGCATTGGGAAAATGAAAGGTTGGGAAGCCCAAAGGCTACTTTGGGTAGCCCAACCATTTGACTCTTGTGTATAAATATAATAGAAGAAGAAAGAAGGGGGCTTTTTTTCCCAGTAAGACTGGAGGATGTATTTTAAGAAGAACTATTTCCTTTTGCAATAAAATCTACAGTTTTCCGGTTGGATAAAGAGATGTGAAATTTCCTAATGTTATGCAATGGATGGCGGAAAGATGAACTACTTTATTTTTTCAGCTTGTGTCCATGAATCGTGAGATTGTTCTCACTTTATGGCCTATGTCTTGTTGGATAATTTCTAATTTATTTTGTGGAAATTTCACCAAGAGTAATGTATGTTGCTTATATAACAATGAGCTATCTGATTGTTAGAATATTTTCTCATTCATGTATTATAAATATGAATATCAGCTATCTGTAATTTCTGTTTATCATACATGGAAATCACACATTACTCACAAATAATCGTTCTTTTGGCTCCTCGGGGATAGATAGATAGGTGATTAGATAGTTAGTTGATTTACTTCGTGGTTGCATATGTGATTTAGATGTTTGTGAACCTAAGATGAGAGGTAAGAACCTATGTATCACATTGTGTAGTTCCTTGCATCTTTATCACCCTGCATTTGTTAGTTAGGCATTTGCATTCGCATACATTAAGTAAAAATAGCAAAAACTCGGTGGACCGGGCCGCAACCGGTAAAACCTTTTGTTTTGTTGCCTTGATCTATGGTAGTCGGACCGCAAACTGGAAGGATTCCCTACACCAAACAGTCAATGGGCTAGTTGGGAACGTTGATTGGGGAGAATCCTTTATTGTTGTCGCCTGCAAATTTCCAGGCCCCAACAGAATTGGCGCTAGAAGGAGGGCCGCCAGTGCATGGCTGGCCGTGGAAAATTACTTTTCCCAGGATTACCTTACCAGCAGATATTTGGAGCTTTCAGCCTGAGCCAGTTACTCACTTTTTTCTGTCATACCTTAAAGCAAGAAATCCTGTTATCATCTTGCATTTTCTCTGCTCAGGACTCTTGTTCCCATAGCCGCGCTTATGGATGGCATAAATGTAAATCAGCCCAACCCATTGCCTGCTTGGAGAGCAAGGTCTCCTTTAAACCTCACACCTCCTTTGCATAACTTGCCTCAAGCCTTTGACAAGCTATTGCCTAAGTTTGATCCCGAAGAAAGAATTGTTGTAGATGACCACTTGCAAAGCTTTTACTTGGCTCTAGAAGGACTAAGGGCCGGGGAGTATGAAGACGTGGTATGTAGATTGTTTCCTCACACCCTTAAAGGAACGGCAGCATCCTGGTATTTCAGTTTACCTGCGAATTCTATTCCTGATTGGGACACCTTTGAAAGAATTTTCAGAAGTAAATACTCATCCCAGAAAACTCATGCCTCATTAATGAAAGGTCTTGGTTTGTTAAGAAAAGAGAAGAATGAAAAGGTACACAAGTTCACTCAGAGATTCTCAATATACCTGAAGAGCTTCTCTGAAACTGACAGACCCTCCGATAAGGTCTTAATTGAGTATTATACATCAGCCCTAGGGCCTGAGCTGGCCATGTTTGCCAAGATGAAAGACAAACCCACATTAATAGAGACTTATGAAGAAGCTGAAAGAGTAGAGGCTGAGAGGGAAAGTGTAGAATATTATCCTGATCTACCTGGAGAGAAAACTGCAGATAAAAGAGTTCTAGTGTCGTCCAAACCCAGAGAGGAGCACTCACATGACCTTGAGGGAATGATGAAAACAATGCAAAATATTTACAACCGAATAATAGACCTGGAAAAAGAAAAGGACATTCAGAAAACTGATAGACCCTACTATTCTAAAAGAGAGGATAATAACCATTGGAAAATCCCTTCCCCAAATTCGGCCTCAATAAATATAACAAAGATAGGGGGGATAATTTCTGTACTTTTCACCAGCAACCTCATTCTGAGAAGAAGTGCCCTCAATGGTTGAATTCAATGTCTTTGGTAATGAATAAGTTGTTGGATTCCAAATTGACACAAGACGGTAGTAAAAAAGGAGGAGAGGAACAGACCATAGAAAAGGGAGATGATGATGCCATGCTCTTATGGAATGGTGTTTCGCTTTTCGATATAGAGGAAGATGCCCTTAAGTCTCAATATACAGCTTTGGCCACAAAAGATAAGAACCTAGAAATTAAGGGAAATGCAATACTCCCAAAGGTTAAAAATATGCAAGAGACAGTTAGGAGGCAGGCAAAGGTGATTGCTAAAAATGACATGTCTAAAGCCACTGCTTGCAAGCAGAACACAGAGCCTCTTGTTATACCAGCTAAATCTATGGAGAATGATGAGGAAGAAAAGGATGGTAAAATTAAAGAAGAGATGCCCGCAAATAACCAACCTGTGGAAGAAAAGATCAAATTGATTAGGACAAGGAAAACCAACGCCCCACCTTTCCCGTTGACCCTAGAGATGCTGAATCACAATGTGCATAATTGTTTGGTGGACTTTGGATCATCGATGAATGTTATGCCTCTGACAGTTTGCAAAAAACTTAATGGGCAGTTAAAACCTACTATTTGGGACGTCACTCAACTAGACAAGACTAGTGTCAAAGTAGTGGGGGAGATGGAAAATGTTCTGATTCGGTTGTCTGCAAATGAAAGGATATTTCATTACATTGATATTGTAGTAGCAGACATACCTGATGGCTATGGAATGATCCTGAACCGAGACTGGACAGCAAGGCTGAATGGGTACTTTGCTTCAGATTGGTCTCACTTATGGTTACCTCAGAAGGGCAGCCCAAATCTGATTAAGATAGCAAGAGAGCCCTATATGAAGCACAATGTCACTAAGCTAGAAGAGGGAAATGAATTTGCTGACTCTGTTCTGGGAAATTATCTGATTGAGCTAGAATTAAGACATCTCGAGTCAAAAAAGGCTAGTCATATGACTGACACCCAGCTTGAGCTCCTTCAAATTCCTCAGGCTATGAAAGACGATTATAGAATTGTAAACATGTGTTCAGTTTCAAAAACAGCGCAGCTAGACCATGGTTAGATATCCTATGTCTATTTTCTAGCCCACCCTTTGACTCTCTAGATTTAAAGAACAATATTTTTGAGGAGTGGGCAAATTTTCTCTTTCTTTGTTTTTGTACATAAATAAATTGTTTGTTTTCTTTAATGCTTGAGACTGTTTTCTTTTGCTAATTGATTTAATCTTGTTTCCTTTGATTTATTGTTGAGCTAGTTTTTCTTTTGATTTTCAATAAAGAGGCAAACTTTTGGTTGCAATGGAAACATCAGGGTTCTTTATTAACTGGGATCTTGAGTGAAAGACTGTGCTTTAAAAGTATAGAATGTCTTCTAGTAGCAGTTTTCCTAACTGGTAATGCATTCATTGAAGTCTTACTTAACCCCTGTAAATAACTCAGAAATAAAAGAGGTCTGGAATACTATTTCGAGGCTCCATCCATTTCACATCTTAAAATGCCCAAAGGAGTGACAGCAAAAGACCCACGGAGAGGAAGCAGACTAAAACAGTGTATCATATTTAAATGATCCCATGCCGTAATCTCAGAAAATCAATAAGCTATCAAGAGTCAAAACTCCTTAAAGAAAACATTACATATCAAAGAAAAATAACAAAGCATGAAGTACTGAATGGCCACAAGATCCTCTCCGTCCGTAAATTAAAATATGAAAGTACATTGTTCACACAAAAGGGCACTATGGGATAGAGGATCCTGAATTAAAATTCAGTAAGAAAGGCCTGCAGGAGGACTCATATCAAAAAGAACTAAAGTTCAAAAGGCACAAAAGTGCAAATCGGCATGGGAATGAGGAACAAACGGATAATACTGTTTACACTATGTTACAATCCTGTGGAGTTCCAGCTGGAAACTACCTAAGGACAGGCAAAACAAACCTCACCTATTTGGCCTCAAAAGAGTTATTCAGACTGGCAATATCTCTGTGTTACCTTTTCCCCAAAGAATAGACTACTCCTCAATGATTGAAATGCTTAAATTGGCCAGCCCGAGGATAAGGACATCTAGAAGATTTCAACTTTCATTTAGACGGTCTTGCACTGGAAAAGAGTTAATTCAGAAATCTGGGGTTCACCAGGAAGTCACCAATTGTTGCAGCTGCAACAATTTCCCAAAATTCAAAAAATTTTAGGACCCTCCTTTATTTCGGTTTAGCTTGATTTTGTTCCTTATAATGATTTCTCAGAACGATTGTTTCTACTACCTGGGTTTCTCTACTACTGAATTTAATTGCTGCCTCTGAAATCCTTTGGAAGCATGTTGGATTGCTGCCTTTGAACGCATTGGAAAGCTTGCTGGAATCAGAAGTTGTTTTGTTTTGATTGTCCACCGTTACGGGTGGATCCAAGTTTTGGCCCTCCGCAGTTGCGGATGAGTTTTTGTTTGCGGAAAGCCAAAACCTTCCGACTTCCGACCCGCTGATTTTTTTTTTTACAACGGGTGCTTTCTGTTTGGACAGCGGACGCTCTTATGACTTTTTCTTCCGCCGTTGTGGAAGGATTTGCCTTTCTTTTCCTTGACGTTGCGGATGTCTTTTGGTTCACGATTGCGGACGGGTGTTTGCATTTGGCCTCCGCCGTTGTGAACAGGCTTGGGGTTTGGTTTTCGATGTTCTTTCTGACGTGTATTTTGCCTCGGCAGAGTATTAGTTTTCAATCGGAAACTTTATCGTTTCTTCTCCCCGCCGTTGCGGAGAAAAGTTGACTTTCGTCCTCCGACTCGGAAGCCTCCCGACGCCCAATTTGATTGTTTTTGTTGTTTTCCATGAGCGTCTCCACGGCCGAGTATACCTTTTGACTGACTGTTGCGGAAGGGAGATTACTTCCCCCCCTGATGCGAAAGTTTTCCAGCATCTGACGTCTTTCGCCTCGCACGTGTGAGCAAAGTTTATATATTTGGGGACAGTATGTTGGTTTTTCCATTGTTTTTTTTTATCACCGAAGCGCTGTTACCGTCGAGCTATCGATTTCTTGAGCCGGTGAAGGACCTAGCTGTCGTCCAGGTGTCAATCGTGGAAGCTGGACCATCACCGACCCACTCATCTCTCCGTGATTGCGTCGCGTCACTGCCAGGTAGGCCGTTCTTGCCATGCCTCGTTCTGTTCAAGGTTTTGTTTGCTGCGGTTAGGTGTTTAGCAACCCCGTTTCACATACGTACGGGGGCCTACCCATGGTTAATATTGCCGTAGTCTTTTCTTCTTGTCCGCCCTGCGTTTTGCGCCTATATATATCGGGGGTGTTTTCTTTAACCCGCGGAAGTTTGTTTTGGCCCGTGGTTTTTATTTGCAAGCCCGCACAGAGTAGATGGAGGCTTGGTGCAGGCGGCCATTACGCCGCCTGCACCTAGCTTCCCCTTGTATGATGATGAGGTCCAGAGAGAGTTTTGCGGTGGGTTTTCTTGTGGTTATTGATGGTTCATCCTTTGGTCGTTTTTATTTTATTTTATTTTTCCCGGTAGTTCGAGCCCCAACCTGTATTGCCCGCACCGTCCCGCGCAGTCCATCAGGGCTCGGGCGTCTGAAACCCTAGATTATTAGAAGGGCTATGCCGTTGTCGCAATTCATGAACTGAAAATAGCCTGGATAGCAGTTTTCATGAAAGCACCTTTTACAGTAAAATGACAGTACCACCCGCAGCGTATAGTCGAGTTAACGTAGTTATCTTCCGAGAGTAGCATAAGCCATTATCGATGTTATCCCTGCTAAAGCTCTGTTATCAAAGTGTTCAATGTTGGAAAACGTAGGCAGCCAGCATGATCTTGATGTATACAAAACCCCTTTCTTTGTTTGCTGTGCAATAGACCAAATTGATGAATGCTGCACCTTGCATTGGATGTACATGCATTTGCTTTACAGATTGTTTTCATGGGAGAAAAGGCATGCTGCGAAATGTTGTAGATTTAACGCCAGCTGAAATATGATTGTTAAAGTTTGTATCATGCAGCAGTAGTATATTTCCCACTTTATTGCACATGACTGATTTTGCTTCATGCTAGTAGTTCTGATAGTCAGGGCATTTTTGGGGTTGTGCATGCATGCATTTGTTTCTCTACTTGCTATCACGTTGAACACATGAAAATGGCACTTTGCATATGGATGTAATTTATTGCATGGTTGATGGAATGTTTTAATATCATACAGAAATGTTTTTATCATGCTAAGATATAGACAAGAGCACTAAGTAGTGTGCATTTGGTCAGTCAAGTTATGCAAACTTATATCTTAGTTTCATCGACTAATTGCTGCTATAATATACATAGAAAGAATAAAGTGTTGCACTCTGTCGTGTAAATGCATGCAACCTTGGATGCCTCAATATTACAATGTTATATATGGCAAGAAGAAGTCGAGTCCACCATGTCCAAAAGACAAAAGAAGAAGGCCCCAGCGGTGGAAGAAGTGTCACAAGCAGAAGCTGAAACAGAGACTAAATACATCTATGGAGACATTCAATGTGTTTCTGGTGTTGAACCCGAATATCAGTGGGGGGATGTCTATAGAATCATCACCAGAAGGGAGGTGCCTGATATGGGACTGGAAGAAGAACCCATCTACGCCAACATCGAAAGATCGGAACTCATGAAGGTTGCCACTAGGCCGGAACTCTTCACATGCTCGGAAGTCATAGGATGGATTCTGCCTCGGGCGGATGTCTCAACCATGATTCTGAAGGATGTTAATGATCAAGGTTATGTTGCCTACATCCCTGGTTATGTAGCCTTGGCCTACCATCTACCGGAGCCTAAAGTGTTCGTGTCTGATGACTGGTTGAGTAACGCTAACATGGATCTGATAGAAACCATGAAAAGAATGATGCTGACAGGGAAACATTTCAGGGCCAGAGCAACGAATGAGTATGATACAACGAGTCTAAGGGCTCCATATAGATTCATAGCCTTGATGCTCAACAGAATCTTTGGAAGAGCTCATGGCAGGTTGTTCAAGCTGGAATGGATACCTATCATCTTTTATGTGGCCACCGATGGGACAATCTTCAACTGGCCTAGCCTGGTTTCAAACAGCCTGTCTGCTTGCTTGGCCGCAGCCCTGGGGGGAGAGGCCTGAAAAAAGTCTTAGTTTTACATGAGCTCGATACTTATAGACTGCATATTGTGTCATAAGCCCTTCCCTGGTCTCAGATGCATCTGGGACAGGGAAATAATGCCTATCTACGCGGCCTAGAAACCTTTGTGGTCACATGTTTACCATAGCCACTATAGAGAAGTGTGTGAATAGTTCCTTATGCCATTGTACACCCTCATCTTTCTGAAGGAATGTGACTGTTTTTCGGAGGGGGCCATGTGAGTAATAGAAGAATATGCAGACTATTACTTAATAGAAAATGGCATGTATTTCAGAATGTTTGGTGGCTCAAGAACCCCTTCCCTGCTGCCAAAATACGCAACCGACTATATTGTCCATAAGGAGGCGGTCAGGAAAGTTTTCATCGATGGAATAGGCAAGTTCCTGATTGAACACAAGAAGACCGCTTACCCCCCTTTTCCATTCAAACTAGGAAGCTGCAGATTTGCTAAAGTGAAACAGGCTGATGAATTTGTAGCAGAATTAGAGAAATTCCATTTTGGCAGGATGCCATTTCATAGGAGTGATTCCCAAGGTAAGGTCATGGAGCATTGCAAAGAACACAAGGTTCACTTTGAGTATACTCATCACTTCGATAAGGAAGAATCTTTCTTCCGAAGTGCCCCTAACTTGTCAACTCTAAGAAGAAGGTTCAAGCCAAAGATCACCACTAAAGGTGGAAAAGGGGCTGAGCAAGCCAAAGCTGAGCAAGCCAGGGCTGAAGAAGGCATTAAAAGGAGGAATGAAGAAGCTCAAAGGTTGGAAAAGGAGGCTGTAGAATGGCTGAAGAAGGGAGAAGAAGAGAAAAGTAAAGCTGCCCAAGAAGCAGCTGAAGAAGCAAAGAGAAAGCTTGAGGAGGAGCTCCAAAGGCAGGAGGCCGAAAGAATAGAATTGACATAACAGTCAGTCTCTGAAGCAGCTGCAGGGCAGACCCAGGAGGAGGAAAACCCCGAGGTGCAGACCTCTCAAGTTCCTGCTGCCAGCACTCTTGTGGTCCCTACGCTCAGAATAGTTCCTTTTGACCAGGAAAAGGGCAAGGAAATTCCTGATTTCAACACTGTATATTATGATAGGGATACCAAGAGAATAATGAAGAGAACAGAAAGAAAGGTAGAAGCAGAAGGAATGGCTGGCACAATGATAATAGATACGGTTGTTATGAAAGGGACAGACGTGGATCCAAGGCTTACCATAAGGGCCGGGACTGCAATAGTACATGCTTCAGAGGATAACATAGACAAGGTGATGACTGAATTGGAGTCATACAAGAAATATTCTACTCAGCTGAAGGATACCCTGAAGAGAGAGAGAGAGGAGGGAAATAAGCTAAAGCTGAAATTTGAGCACTTACAGAGGGAAATGAAGACTGCTGAAGCTGAATTACAAGCTTTACATGAAGACAGGCAGGCTCAAGAAACTACACAAGAACACCTTGAGCAAGTGCAAGCAGAAGATCAAGAGTTGAAGAAGGAGAAGGAGCAGTTGCTGTGAAAGGTGGAGGACCTAGAAGAACAGATGAAGATCCTTGAGCAGGATAATGATTTGCATTCCCAAGAACTAACAAAGCAACATCAAGAGCAGCTTGCCTCTCTAACCTATGATCTGGAGCCAGTGAAGGACCAACAAGTAAATCTGCAGCCTTTCAAGGAACACATCCTGGATCAGAAGGCTAAAATGCTACAGCTGCAGACCGCTCTGGAAGACGAGAGATGCAAGGTCCTTCAGATTGATAGCCGGTTAGGGGAAATCATGGAGACCTCCTCCTACTTCGTTGACAGATCCCAGGAGGTTCTTGAAGTTTTAAATGCCAGAATGGCAATGCTGGAGAACAATGCGGAGACTCCAGCGGAACTACCAGCCAAGGACCATCAAGCCCTGAAAAGAGATCATGACCTAGTAGAGTTCACCGTCAGCACCACGGAAGACTTTAAAAAGACCGTCAAAAGGACGCAGGGAGCATGCTCAGAATACTTCAAGAGGCTCCTTAATACATTCAACCGGTGCCAAACAGACGCTGAACATAAGCTTGATGAGTTCCCAGACCATGAAACCTTCATGGAGATATTGCAGAGCAGGTATCAGGATGCAGAGGCCAGAACGCAACAGATCAAGACCATTGATGACCTGGTTTTAAGGAATGAAGTGGGCCACCCAGCCATTAGTGTGAGATTCTTGGAATACCAGCTTCGTTTGAGCCCAGCAAGGGTCGAGGCTATCAAGAATCAAGCCGAAAAATTTGAGATAAGAATTCAGTTTCTGGAGCCTAACACTTTTGAAGGCATCGTAAGTGAAGCTGCAGCGTGGAGGAAGTTCCTAGAAAGCCAAGCGGGGCCCTCTTCTTAAGGGATGAGTCACCTTTGTATTTTGTAATATTTTGTAAAGGCGTGTGAAAAAGTAAGCGTTGGGAAAATGAAAGGTTGGGAAGCCCAAAGGCTACTTTGGGCAGCCCAACCATTTGACTCTTGTGTATAAATATAATAGATAAAGAAGAAAGAAGGGGGATTTTTTTCCCAGTAAGACTGGAGGATGTATTGTAAGAAGAACTATTTCCTTTTGCAATAAAATCTACAGTTTGCCGGTTGGATAAAGAGATGTGAAATTTCCTAATGTTATGCAATGGATGGCGGAAAGATGAACTACTTTATTTTTTCAGCTTGTGTCCATGAATCGTGAGATTGTTCTCACTTTATGGCCTATGTCTTGTTGGATAATTTCTAATTTATTTTGTGGAAATTTCACCAAGAGTAATGTATGTTGCTTATATAACAATGAGCTATCTGATTGTTAGAATATTTTCTCATTCATGTATTATAAATATGAATATCAGCTATCTGTAATTTCTGTTTATCATACATGGAAATCACACATTACTCACAAATAATCGTTATTTTGGCTCCTCGGGGATAGATAGATAGGTGATTAGATAGTTAGTTGATTTACTTCGTGGATGCATATGTGATTTAGATGTTTGTGAACCTAAGATGAGAGGTAAGAACCTGCGTATCACATTGTGTAGTTCCTTGCATCTTTATCGCCCTGCATTTGTTAGTTAGGCATTTGCATTCGCATACATTAAGTCAAAATAGCAAAAACTCGGTGGACCGGGCCGCAACCGGTAAAACCTTTTGTTTTGTTACCTTGACCTATGGTAGCCGGACCACAAACCGGACCGATTCCCTACACCAAACAGTCAACGGACTAGTTGGGAACGTTGATTGGGGAGAATCCTTTACTATTGTCGCCTACGAATTTCCAGGCCCCAACACTGCTTTGAGCGACATTCATCAGTGTTGTGCAAAGGGATTTTATGAAATTCGCACCACTTACCGGTTTCCTTATTTGTCTTTCCATCCCCCTTCTTTTCTTGTGGTGGGGACTGGTTGTCATTTCCTTTTGCTGTGTTCTACGGGCCAGGGAATCCCTTTCCTTACTTCTGCGATGGATTCGCAGGTCGAGAATCTTGCTTGTTCTTTTCTCGAAATTTCTCCTCAATTTTGACAGCATACCGATAGGCAGATCCAAGTGAAGAGATGTCGAGGAATTCCATCTTATTTTGGATGTACCAATGTAGACCACTGCAATATTTCAGAATTAGGTGCCGCTCGGAGTCCTTGATACCCAGCTTTGTGCGCAAGGTATGAAATTTGTTGGTGTACTCTGATACCGTCTGGTCCCTTTCTTGGCGTAGAATGGTCCATTTTGTGTACTGGTCATCATAGTTTCCTACAGGATAATACTGTTCCCTAATGGCATCTATGAAAGAGGCCCAAGTGGGATTTCTTTCAAACATTCCAGACTCATCTGATGAGTTTTGCTCACAATAATTACCCCACCATTTTTGGACATGGGGGACTGCCTTAAGGAGCACAAAGGTGATCTTCTCTCTGTCAGAAAAATTGTGGACAGAGAAATACCCTTCTAGAACATTCAACCAATTATCTAGGGCATCTGCATCGATTTTTTCTTCAAATAAAGGAATATCAAATTCAACTTGTACCTTGAAGTGAGTTGCATCCCCGAACCGGCTGCTCGTTGAAGATGCACTTGCCGCTGCTAGCATCCGTAGAAGGATTTGGGTGAAACTATCCATCATCTCGTTCCTCTATCACTCAAGGGATTCCTCAAGAAACAACTTGATAGGATCTCCTGCTCCTTTGTTTTTATTTTCTTCTGCCATGGGAGGTCATTTGGGACGGCGAGAATGATCAAGTGAAACTAGTTCGAGACCAAACTCTCTATACTCGGACCTCGTCGGGGACATGCTCCAAGAAACAATCAAAGAGAAGATTGCTCTGATACCATTGATCTGGATTTATGCGTGAATGAAATGAAATAACATACACATAATCATAATCACAGACATTTTACAAAGATAACAAAGATACAGTAAACACATATTCTATTAAATGGCGGAAATAGAACAGACTGTAATACAATTGCTAGAATGGTGGTAGCTATCTATGAGAAGAGATGTGGCTGCTACTCTCATTCATTCCAAGTTGAATACAAAATGAGGCCAAAGGGGCCTATTTATAATAATAATGAGGTGAGAACCCAAAAAATACAAAACGTAACCCTAGAAGATGAATCGTCATAAAGTTTGCGGCCCCAAGGTGGTAAGTTGAATAGTCAACTTCCCAGGGTCATAATGTTTGCATACGATCTCCGATTTGGGTGTTCGATAGCTTGTTGGAAAGGTCTGTCTAATATTTACAACTATTGGTTGACCAAATGCATGCAGATAGCAACCATTTGGCCCCGAATCTCCAAAAAACATCATTTAGGGCCTCAAAACGGCCCCGAAACTTTAGGACCCAAAAAATTGTAGAAAAATAACTAGGAAACTACCACAATGGACAATTGTTTTGAGCCAGTGGAATAGGTGGGTGGCCACTGATCTCCATCTGGATCAATAGGCCTATTAATTGTAAGTATCATGCAGAATATCCTCCATAAATAAGTTACAGATTCAGAGGAAGCAATGACACAAATATTTCATATTCCTGGGGCTAAAGATCAGTTGTTTTTACCCACATCAACTCCATCATTTGAATGACATAAGGAAGCATATTATGTTTATTTTTGTTTCTGGTTCAATAATTCAAGATTTAAGGAAGGAAAACAATATCAACAAATTGTTCCCAAAATTAAAGCAATAGTTCAGGTTACTCGTCCAATCACACGAAGCTTTCTTTAGTGTCTGGAAACAATTTGGATTTATATTAGAAGGATTCAATCTTTCTACATTCAGTGTGTTGTCTAGTCAAAGGAGTTTCCCATGTGGCCAAAGTTAAGTGAGAACACCTACTAACTTTAAAAAGCTATCATGGATCTAATGTATTTTGACACTGGAGGAGACAATGTTGTTAGTCTATAACATGCTGCACAATGCCCTTGTGGATACTATCACATAGAAGATGTTGAATTCCACCTATAAGATGTACCACATCAGAGGCTTAATCTAAATTTGAGAATATAATTTTGTTCAATTTTATGTGCCTTTGCTCCTCTGTATTGCATTTCGGGGTTTTGTCCAGAATTGTATGAGAATTTAATTCTTGTTAATTCTGTAGTGCATAAACCTATGTGTAATTATGAATTTCCAAGCAGAATATGCCTACAATTGTTGTAGAAAACAAATAAATTATATGGAGCTACCATTGTAGTGGATCGAGCAATGAAAGGACGCAAATTTATAAAGAAATATGCATTAAAATTTTGCAGGAACGAACACCATGCTATAGGCCTATTAATTGTAAGTATCATGCAGAATATCCTCCATCAATAAGTTACAGATTCATAGGAAGCAATGACACAAATATTTCATATTCCTCGGGCTAAAGATCAGTTGTTTTTACCCACATCAACTCCATCATTCGAATGGCATAAGGAAGCATATTATGTGTATTTCTGTTTCCGGTTCAATAATTCGAGATTTAAGGAAGGAAAACAATATCAACAAATTGTTCCCATAATTCAAGCAATAGTTCAAGTTATAGATTCCCATTCTCAGGAAATTTAGAAACACGCAACATAGATAATTGATTCTTGATATTAAGAAATAAATATGTTAGTACAATTATATATTTTAGAAAATCTACCCATTGAATATATATGTGGCAATAAAGTCAAAACAATAAAAAATAATCAAATTGAGAAGCGTATTTTTAATATATAGGTAATTGTAACATTGTATATTCTAATATATGATAATATATATATAAGAGCATATGTTAATTTAATTAGTCAAAATTAACACCATATGATAATATATATAAGGGCAAATGCCTATTTAATTAGCCAAAATTAACATGATATTATAGAGAAATATATTGATTTTTTTTAAAGTTTGTATATATAGATATATAATTCAACATTATTTGGCCTTAAATGTTTGATTCATCCCAAATCAGGAGGGTTCAACATAATATGTCATACTAATAATGATGATGGTTGCATAAAATGTTTTTATTACTTTTTTCATAAGAAGACATTAAGTATTGATGTTGACTTGAAGTGTGGATTACTCCCTATTAAAAATGATGGGAGGAAGAGTTATTTGGTCTAAAGGTAAAACATTCAGCATGCTATTTAATGGGACAAGTAGAGTAGCTAAATAAAAAGAGTGTGCATGTTGTATCTAATGGAAACTCTATAAGTTAGACAGCTAGGGGATATACTTAATTTTAAATAAAGAATTTTGTTAACAACTACTTAGAAGAAGGGTTAAAACCATGGGGAAGAACATAACTAAATTAGAAAATGGCATGGTGTTGTTATCAAGTTTGATCGGGAATTCTAGCCCAAGTACATGACGAATTTACACCTTCTAAAAGAGGTGCCAAGTGATCTACATAATACTATCCCAAATCGAAATTGATTTCTCATGTTAACGAA